>JAIVEN010000019.1:25132500-25740357 GCA_026686845.1 Adenanthera pavonina | reverse complement strand
GATCCATTTATACTATATTATGCAATGCAAAAATAAATATAATAAAGAAATAAAAAATAAGATAAATAAACAATAAGAATTTTACTACTTACCAAAGTTGATTTCAAATATGAAACCACTTATTTGGAAATGTAGATACATAAAACAAGGTGAATAATGATTCTCTCAAAAACATATAATAGTATGTCTTTATCTCTATTAGAGATATTCATGAATATGAGAAACCATTCTAAACAATTCACAATGAAGAGAATATAAAGAGAAAAAAAAAGAGGAGTAAAGATCTAATAAACCTACATAAAAGGATCCACTCATTCTTTTTTTCCGTTTCCCAATGTTTACTATGATGCTATTTTCTATGTGAGAGAATGTGAAACTCATAAGCAATGCATAAAAAGAAAAAAGAAAGATGTAGGAGAAAGAAAAGCAATCATTAAACCATACTAACAACTCACTCCTTAATGCTCATTGTTCGCCACCTAGCATATATCACAAGTGCATGAGCCGTAACAAGTAATATAATGATGAATTGAGTATTGTTCCGATGAGCATTTGGTTCCAAAACCCGATTGAGTGTCAATTTACATGTTCGCTTAATTTGAACAACACAAATAACCAAAGAGAAAAATCAAATATAAAATAAACATACACTAAAGTTAAAAATTAGTGGTGATTCTAGAAAAGGGAGACAACCTAGAATTATTGTTGTTAAATTTATTTCATAGTATAAGAATCACCTACTCTTAATTGTATTTAATGGTTTTTAATGCTAGTCTAAGATTCAATTTTACCTCAAAGCATTTCTCAATGTCAAAGAGGCTTCCTAATTAATTTATTCACAATCTCTTGCAAGATTAATTAATTAGCAACATCAATAGCAAACCTAGTTTAACTATGTGAGGCTAGGGAGTGTACCTCTACCTCATTATCAAAACCATCCACTCAACCATACCAATTTCAAGTTCTCACACCACCCAATTGAAGGTCTATTACAATTTTCCTATCTCTAGGCTCCATTAGAAAACCTAAATCAATCCAAATTGATGGTCAATCAATAAGGAAGCATAAATAGCACAAATGGGTAAACATACATACCATTAAATAGCAATAAAGAGTAAAAAATATACACTAATCCATAAATAAAGCTATAATAATCCCAAGAACAGCTACACATTGATAGCTTAATATAGAAAATCAACAATATAAACCGATTAAAAACCACCCAAGTGAAAAGGAAGCAAAGGAAGAGGAGAAACTAGGAAAAAAATCACCAAATCTCCATCTCAAGCCAAGCCCCAGCTCCCCAAGCCTTTATAGCTGCCCTCTTGAGTTTCCAAATGTCCAGAATGTTGTAGAATAGCGGCTGGAAGCAATTTGTAATGAACCCTAAGTTAGAAACACGAAATAAAGTGATGCTGTGCGTTTCAGGTCCGATGGGTGCCACGGCTAAATGCTACTCTGTTTCAATTTCTATTGTTTCTACTTAGCTAGCCGCGGCTAGATAGCATGCGGCCGTAGTTAGCTCTGTTTCTTCATAATTTCTACTTTCTTTTTGCTTCATTTTGCTATGATTTGGCCTTTGATGCTTGTTTCCCATCTTCTAATACTTCTTTGGATCTTCCACATGGTTTGATTGGGTTGAATTCTCCACCAAAAAACCCCTACAAGAAAGCAAAACAATAAAAGCTACCAAATATATAAACAAGGCTAAAATATGCAAATTAAGTAATAAAGTTCATGGATAAATCCTTTAAATCTAAAATTTCACATTTAAACCAAGAAAAACATGCAAAAATGATATGAATTTCTATAGGTTAACACTCACCAAAGTTTTTCTTTTTAGCTTCTCTGAACCTTCTTTTTTTCTTCTTTTCAATTAATTCTCTCATCCCTTTCCTTTATCTTGTTCTTTTTTATTCTCAATCTCTTGTCCTCTCTCTTTTTCTCTCAATCTCTCATTCTTTCTTTTATTCTTGTTGATGATCTCTCTCTTCTTATCTTGTCTTTATTTATAAAGAAATAATTCAATTAATGCTCCAAAATCACAAATATCACTTTTTATTTTTTTATATTTATATTAAAATTGATTAATTTGCTTTCTTTTTCTTATTATTACTTTGATATCAAATCTCAGTCCTTGATTTTTTTTTATTTTGATTACTTTTTTTTATTTTTATGAAGATATCAAGAAGGAGAAAATCATAACTCCTTAAAATATAGCAATCTTTAGGAGATATTATTATTTTTTATTATTTTATCTTATGAAAACTCTTTTTTTCATATTTATTAAAATATTATTTATTATTATTTTATTTTTTTAAAGGGTCCTGGATAAGATACAGTATTCACAACAGCACTTAATTCACCCCTTCTCTTGGATGACTAGCTAATCTAACAATTTGTATAGTTAGATTCCTCACTCCCCATCACTTCTCTATTTGCTGAGTCATCCCCCTCATCATAGACTTCCTCATTCCCCCCATTGTTATCTGCAATCCCACATATATCATAATCATAGTCCACCTTTATCTAGTCAATTCCTCTAACAACACCTGTGAACACCCCATTTTGTCCGGATAAAAACAAAAATAATCAAAATTGAAAAAAAACAAAAGAAATAAAATTAAATTCCCTTTTATTAGTAAATATCATCTAATTTCAAGGAAAATGCAAATCTTCCAAAAAAAAATCAATCAATCAAATCATTTTCTTTCTAGAAAAAGAAAAGACAAAAATGAAATCCTATCCTTTTATAAAAGAAAAAAACAAAAGAAAAATTCCATCCCTTCATTTTTATTTAAGATTTAAAAACAAAAAATTAAAAAAAAAAGGTTAGGGGCTTAGGACGCTGGGCTTGAAATGCTCAGCATTTCAAGCCTACTGAGCCCTAAGCTCAGGCACGCGTAGCCGCGAGAAAAACGAAAAGCAAGAAGACCACAAGACTGAAAAGAAAAAATGAAGCAGAGGGAACAGAGGAGCTGGGGCGAGTCAGGCACGCATGGAGAAGAGAAAAGCAAACGAGGGAGGCGTGCACGACACGAAGATGAGCCAAGAAAGAAGCTTAGAGGGAGCTCGGGGAAGGCAGCCGTGAGCTTGAGCAGAGCCACCGTGAAGGCTCGGAAGCACGAGAGACGGAAGGGGCCGTAAGGCCGAGAACGAGGAAGGCCGAGGAGTCCGAACCAGAGGACGATGGAGTGAAAGGAGGGAGCCGCGGAGACCGAGGATCTTAGCAGAGGGAACTTGATTCTGAACGAAAAAACAGAGGAGGGCCGCGGAGAGAGTATTGAAGACAGAACAGAGTGTCGCGAGAAACTGAAGGAGAGGAACAGCACGCGAGCGGCAAGGGAGACCGAAGGATGAGGACGAAGAAGCTGAACAATGAAAGAGCCCGATAGCAAATGGAGTTTGGGCAAGCACGAAGGTAGTGCCTCCTTGCTCTTACTGATTTCCTCTTTGCTGCAATGTTGATAATTGGTTAACCGAAATGCATAGGTATTGTTTGGCTTGCTGTGTACTTAGAGTGGTCATACTCTTTGCTTTTCTAGAGTCTGCACATGAAATGTTTGACAAAATGCTTGTATGAGGCGTAACTTACATGAGAACGGTGACAAGCCTAGTAAGAGTCAATGCATGACTGATAACTCTAGATATATGCAACCATACACATGATAGAATCGTTGATTGCTCGTGACATATAGATTTAGGGTGTGAGCTCAAAAGAGATGGTTATATATGTTTATACTCTGCTCTGCATATGTGTAGACTGCCATTAAACTCTTGAGGTGATTATATTATCATGTTTTCCCATAAAGAAAAGAATGGAGTTCTATGTTAATTGCTGCATGATGTAGCTTGAGTTTGGGTTTAAAACCGACCCCATGAAGAAGTTTTCTATGGAAAAATCTGGTTTTAGCTTACTGCTTATGGATGTCCTGGTTTGGGGCATGGAAGTGGTGATAACAAATAGTTTAAGCATGAAGAATGCTTCATGTGGGCGCTGTTCCAAACTTGTGAATGAACTACCATTGTGAGTTTTGAAAACCCATGTGGTATAGCACTAGGTTATTGCGTTTTAATCCATTATATGAATTTTGTTAAGTTTGAAAGCAAGTGCTTATTTTTGTTTCGCATATTCTGTGAAGTTTTGTCGCCTCCTACTCAAAAATGGAACCAAATGGCTATGTCTTTAGGCTAAAGTAAGTTGGAATGCATATTGCTTGCTGGCTCATGTTTATACTTCGTGCTACTGTTTCTGATTCTTCCTTGTGATCCCCCTTGTGCATGAGAAAAGCTTGTGTTCATAATGTCACAAATTAGTTGGTCATGTGTTGTGTGGTCTGATCATTAAGGTTAGATTCTTTGGTTTAAATCCGGTCAAACATATGGCTTAAATAGCATGGAGGGCTAAGGATATTGGCTTTAACTCCTGTATATCTCCTCCCGGTTATGCAAAAGTGAACGGGTTGAACTGAGATTTCCAAAAGCTTCTTTGATAATTTTACTATTGTCATTGGTAACTTTTGTTGTCTGGCCATAAAAATGCATTGCTAATTTCCTTGTTTCCTGTTTGTTTCTTGCATCGGCATCAAGTGAGGATTCCATTCTGGCCTTCTGGGAGGATAAAAAAGAAGTCGATGAGCAATGTGGATGCCAAGGGGGAGACCAAAGAAGAAGCTTTTTGCATGGGAGCATGGAGCAAACTAGAGAGAAATTAAGGCTCTCATCACCAAAACAATGGGGAGGAGAGTGGAGAATAAAACAAAATAGTTTGACCCATTTCCCTATCTTTTATACAACTCTTTTATTGTAGTAGGTCAAAACTACTACTTGAGTTTGCACAGTAACACACACCATCACAGAATCATACATGTTTGTAAATAATTGGCATAATGTATATTTTTTATTTTGCTAAAAAAAATAATAATAAATAAAAATTCTGGTCACGAAGGTTTTTAGAATTTTCGCAAACCCTTAAGACGATTGCACTGTGTAAGCCTACGGGGTCGCACGAGTATATTATGAAGATATATTTATAATTGGTCTCAATGACCTTTCCCTTCAAAATATTATTTTCTCATAAAAGGTGAATGAAATAATAAAATAATAAAATAAATAAATAAATAATTGGCTCATATAATTACACCACGTGAGTTTTGGAACCCACGCAGGTATTTAAGTTTACTGAGTTGTCGCGCGAGATTGTGAATCCACGCTGATATATCAGTTAAGTAATTTTAACAAAATAATTATGTCTCATAATAAAAAAGTAAAAAAAAATATATCATGATATCTTAACAAGTTTTTCCCAATTTTATCTAAAAATATATAATAAAATTTGTTAGCAAGGCTGACTTCCCAAGAGGGGGGTGAATTGGAAAGATTGAAATTTTTCTGCACAAAGTGAAGTGGGTGAAGATATCACAGTGTAATGAAAACAACGAGTAAAACAGAGCAAGCTGAAAAGTAAAGATAAGGAGAAGAAGACTCAGTAATTTATCCTGGTTCGGTCTATCCACTTGACCTACGTCCAGTCCCCAAGACAATTCTTGAGATTTATCCACTATACAGCAAGAATTCAACGGGCTTCTTGCTAATGCCACAGTACACGAGTATGCTCTATTTCTGGAGCTCTCTCAAATACTCTAAGCACTTTCACAATGTGCTTCCAATCCCTTTGTGATTTTCCCTCACAAGTAAATCTATCTTCCAGATGAAGAGTAGATTGTTTACAAAGATATAACTCTCTTGAATAGAGTAGATATGAAGGTTAAAGTACAGATGTTGAAGTTGAGAGGGTAAAAGCTTTTGAGAAGAAGATTCAGCAGAAATTCGGTATATACAAGTTTGATTCGTTACCCATAACTTCAAATGATGTTATATTTATAGTTTTAGGTCTCAACTATCCGTTAGAGACTAAATCTATCCGTTGGGGAAGTTATCCAACGGTTACTCTGAGAAACTATCCGTTTACCAACCGCATTTAATGTTTCTGACATACTGAAATTTGAATTTTGGTTGGTCAACAGACGAATTTCGAAGGAACCGAAGGTTAAAGCTTTCAACGTAGAAAAACAAAGTTTGTCTGTTCATGAAGTGAAATTCGAATTTTGAAACTTGTAAAATATTTTCACGTTGTGACATACGAATTTTCAAGAAGAAAGTTTTTCTGTTAAGAATGAACAGTGTTTTCAATTTTCTACAGTGCCCTCGAAATTTGAATTTTGGAAGCCCAAAATTCATCTGTCCATTGAACGTTCAAAGAGGCACAGTAGTTCACTTTCTTCGAAATTCAAATTTTGAAAGGGTAAAATTCGTCTGTCAGAGAGACTCTTTTCAGACTAACTTCAACATTCGAATGTTACAAGACTTGTCATTCGTATGTCAATGTTTCATTTCAACAGACTCAAAAACATAGCTTCTGAAATTTGAATTTTAGTGTTTAAAATTCGTCTGTCAGAGAGCAGTTTTGAAACTTAATTTATTCTTGATCTCAGATGAACTTTAACATTGTTTCAGACGAATTTCTTCTATTTTCTCAAGTTGTGTTTTGTCTGAAATTTGAATTTTGAATGTGTGAAGTTCGTCTATCACTAAAAGGTTTCTTTCAATCTTGTATGAAAATTCAAATTTTGGAGAATCAAAATTCGTCTGACAGAGAGACATCTGTTCAGACTTATTCAGTTTTAGCTCGAAATTCAAATTTTTCAAACGCAAAGTTCGAATTTCCAACATGACAGTTCAGTTTAAACTTTCAAACTTCATCTGTTTGTGGGTATTTTTCAAGTAAGTCAAGATTTAACATAAAATCAAGGTTTGAAAACATCTTTTCTTCAAATCAAAATCTTTTACCCAATCATAACCAAAAACAAAAGATTCTACAAAAGATCTAGCAGCGAATACTCTTCAAATTCTTCACTTGAAGCACTTTGATCTTCTTTGATATCTTCAATCCAAGCTCTTGGATGTTGGTTTGGAATCATCAAATCTCTTGCTTCAACAAAATCATCATTTGAAAATAAAAAAAATATAGTACTATTTTCTAAAGTTTTGCTTTAAAGGTACAATAAAACCTTTATGCCGCGAGGTTTAGAACTTCTGTAGGTAATTAAGGAATTGATCTATCGGGCATGACTGCGAGTCTGCAATAGATGGATTGATTTTCTTTTTAAAAGAGAAAATTTCAAATGTACAAAAATATGTTATTTTAAAAGTCAAAAATTAAACAAAAGCATTTTTCAAAAATCCGAAAAATAAAAGAAATGTTTTCAAAACAAAATAAAATAAGAGTAAGTAAGCAGAATTAAATTATTTTTTGCAAATTAAAACACACCAACTCAATTTCAGAAAATTATTTTGTTTGCAAAAAAGTTAAATTATTTTTCATTAACTTTATCTTATTACAAAAATTAAAAAAATATATCAACCAGCAGACACGCATTTCTAGTCCCGAACTACGTGGACTTTGATCTCCATCACAGGGTACGTAGGCCTCAAGCTCTGATCCTGGGTCAAGTCCGCCTTTGTAAATAAATAAATATTTCCTAATTTATTTGGTGTTTTTTCCCTTAATTTAATAAATATTTTTCAATTTATTTTCTTAAATTCCTTTTTCCTCATTTTTTTTAATCTCCTTAATTTCTAAGTTAATTTATTTTCTTATTCTATTTTTCAAACTTTCTTAATTTCTTTTTTCTCTACCCATTTTCTAGCATGTGAATTATAAAAGGAAAATCAAAATATATTTTAAAGCCATATTAATTTACGCAATCAACATAAGGTAACCGTTACTAGGAACGGGTGTCGTGGGGTGCCTAACACCTTACCAACGCACAATCGACTCCCGAATCCAACTCTAATTACGCAGGTCATCCTTTTCCTCTTCAATTCGGTTTCCCAAGATTTTTCCTTAAAATTTTGGTGGCGACTTCTCACAAGTCGGTTTTCACTCGAAAACCAGATTTGTTCTCATTTTCCCTTTCGTTGCATTTTTTTGGGTGCGACATCACCTATTCCCTCATCTTCATTTACCTGCTCTTTACTACTTTTATTATGACTCGAGACTCTTTCACCTACACCTTTCCCACAATCAATTCCCCTATCTTCCAATCATTCATTTCTCTCACATTCAGTTCCATCACCTTCATTAGCCACCCTATCACTCCTTACACCATCAAAACCCATATCATCACCACCTATAGCATTAGAACCCACACCATCACCACCTACCCCATTGCCACCAACCACATCATTCACGTATCCCCAAGTAGTCTTTTTGTTTCTCTTTGGCTCTTCTTTATCATCTTGTGCATATTCATAACTTCAACTCCCATATTGAAGTGTGGAACCATGCTTGCATGAATTGTGTCTGCAAGTTTCTTAGATAAGTCCTTAACTTCAGAATTTTCATCTCCTCTAACATCGTCATCTTCCAGCACCCCAACAACTTCATCACCAACATTCTCATCTCCTGCCATCGTTCTATTGGGACAAATTTAACAATCTAATCCAACCAATCATTGTATCAACCATGTAACAATCAAGTCATAACACAACTTTTAACAAGTCAATTAAAAATTCACATTACTAATCTAGGATTTCTGTCAGAATTTCACCATGTCATTACAATCAATATGCCCTACTAGAATGATTCATACCTATACTGTGATATGTTGATTTAGAAGCTGACAAGAATCTCCCCACACATGCTGACCACTCAGTCCTCTCTTCAAAGCCCCGAATCAACCCTTCCTTCTGCTACGTTCTCATACGATGATGGCAAATGGTGATAATCTCTCATAATGGTGTCATGGATGGAACATTTTCATTGACACTTCCCATGTTTTGCCATATGGGAAGGAGGGAATAGCAAGCTAGGATGCTACATTATTGCCTATCTAGGAAATTTTAATCAATGTGGCATGACATGTGTGAGTTTACAGCTGTTTGAAGCTTCCCTTTGGCTAGGGACAACATTGCTGTGATTTTGAAACGTTCAAGGTAACATTACAACTAAAAATAGTTTAGGGAGCTAGTAGCAATTTTAGGAATACTTTGATATTAGAATTACACTTTATCCCTATACATAAATGTTGGTTTGCAAGACTATATGACACCTTTAGGTAGAAGATTCAACTTTTTATTAATGTAATGTTGAATAGAACACTTTTTTTTTAACAGAACACTATTAAGCTTCATGCCTTGAACCTCAATTGAAATTTTTTTATTAATACCTATTTTTATAATGTACAAGCAAACTTTTTCAAAGCATTACATTTATTGGATACTTAAGTAATTTGCTTTTTATTTTTCATGTATGTTTTAATATCATTATAATTAGTACTTAACTAATGGATTTTACAACAAATTTTCAATAAACATGTCCCATGCATGCATCACAGTAAGTAAAGTTGTTTTCTCATAGTGAAGCTATTTCTTGATTAATTCATATTTTTTGTATAAATTTTTAACCACATGCGTTTGCTCAGGTAAAAATTCTAGTTAGACTAAAAGACCCTTGGTTGTGCATTAAATAATCACTTGGCAACCTATTCATTTTCTCTTCGTATGTTGAAGTTTCTTTAACATTTTGCAGGGACTATATCCATCCACAAAGATTATCTTGACAACCCCTTGGCAAGAGAACATGAACATTCTCCGAACTATATAGATTTTAATCCCTATCAAAGGATATGTAGATCCTAGATTTTCAAGTTTGCCTTTGTAATTATTTATAATTATTAAAATTTTATTTTTAATATTTATTAAAGTAATAACAAAATTTACCAAAATTTAAACATGATGATACATTATCTACCACCCTTATAAGTTTATATATAATATTAATTATAAATTATACGTAAATATAGAAATAATACTAAAAAGGATTTATACCAAACATTAATTTATAATAAAACTGTAATTCAATGTGTATAAAGTATAATAGAATAATGAAAAGGAATAGATATTTATCTTTATAGAAGATAATAAATATCTTTTTCAAAATATTATTATATGTTATTATTTTATAATCAGTATATATAAAGCACTCCCTCCGTCCCATTTTATTAGTTATTTACATAGACCTGTAAAATCATTAAATGACATATATTATAGTAAAATTTAATGATATTTTACCAAAATATTTTTGACTTAAATGCTAAGAAATAACTTGTATTTTACCTACCATTATTTTTAATAAAAGGTAGAACAATAAAAAAATAATTAATACTTTATTGGTAAAGTAAAATGATAGATAAATTGAGTCATTTAAAATTATCTAAAATAACAAATAAAATGAAATAAATGGAGTAAATATGTTTATAAAGTAATATATTTGAGAAGTTAAAATATTAAATGTGGATAGATAAAAAAATTTAGGACAAATTTAAATTTTTTGTCAAAAATATGTTAGATTCATTTATTATACATATAAAACAATATTAAATGATGTTTTTCAAGGAAGAGATAAATTGTACTATATATTTGGCAACAATAAGAAGTTTCCATTGGGTGTATCATGTTCACTATTGCTGCTATACAATTAACACCTCATTTCGTTTGATTATAAGGCATATGAAGGGATATAAATGGGTTTACATCATGGATATCATACCTTAACTTCTATGAACCTTTTCCATGTATTAGATATCTAATTGGACCAACTTAAGAGGATTTGGACACTTGAACAACCTAAAATCTCAAAACAGAAAATTTCTACCTGCATGTATTATTCATTTGGCAGCTTCCATTTTTTTACTGAATTTTGAAAATTCATAACTAATTATAGAAAAATTGTTTTGAGATGGTTGTAGTTTTAAATAAAGCTAATTCAATCCTCTATAGGGGAAAAATAATAAACTTGAAATTCATTATACCAATTCGTACAGATTATTCCTTAAATGTTACTATTTATATGGTAATTTTTAACTTTTCCAGTTTTGGTCTATTGACTTTCTTAGGCCATAGCTCTTTCCATACTAGGCCAATTTATGAATAATCTGTCTTGTTCTCAAGCTTATTTTGTCCCTAAACTAGGGGAATCAAATTTGGGCTCATTTCATCAAATCTATGATACTAAACCATTTTTATATGTGAACATGCCAATTTATGACAATAAAAGAGTCATACATGCTTATACCATTTTCAACCTCACAATATGAGCTTAACTTGACTTATTACGTTATAATAGGCATGTTTGACAAAATATAAGTCAAAAGACATTTCATATGTTTACATAACATGCATAATTTCCAAAATATCTTCCAAAAGATTAACATAGACTTGAATCCTCATCATGGCTCTTTTCCTTTACTTCTATCCATTTCATGACTTGGCCCTAACATGGTTAGTAACTTAGGGGCGAGATTTATATGAATCTTAGTAGCAACAAACCATTTCAAGCATGCATGGCATCATTAAGTGGTCATGAAACATACTTTAAATAATTCTAAAACATTTACCATAATGGTCAAATAAAAATTTTGACATAGTTTCTTCTTAGAAAATGGATATCTATGGCTATGCCAACAACTTAACAAAAGTCAATTTCAACTTAGCAACATATCACACAATAACATGGCATCGAGAACATCATCATAACTATTCAAAAACAACATAAAAGCAAGAAACGGTTAGGTTGCCACCTTATGGCCAATATAATTCCCTTTGCTTCCAAGCTTGGTATAACTTAGCCAAATGCTCTCTTCGGCTTCTCAAGGCCTAGAATCATAATAATATACTTACTAAGTTATCTATAATTATCAATAATTATCAAAGCGAAAGTCTAGGGTTTTAGAAACCAACTTTCATATTCTATGCTCTAATTTCAAATCTTTACTATATTTTTACTAATTTTTGCATGAGAAATCTATTTCTATCATTAGTTTTATGAAAACAATAACTGTGAACAATGTATTTTGTTTGGGCGTTAAATAAATTAAACTTTAAAATAAAATTAAAAAAATTAGTAAGAAGGGATCGGGGGCACACGAAAGGAGATAGAGAGAAACCCTATGAGTGTGTTTGGTTCAATTGAGGGGATTGAAGGGGAGGAAATTGGAGGGATTTTAATGAAGGAATTGGAGGGGAAGGGATTTAAAGGGTTTTAAAATTCTCTTGTTTGATGGAATTAGAGGAGAGGGGATTGGAGAGATTTTAATGAAATCTTGTTTGGTTTAGAAAGGGATTGGAGGGAATTGGAGGGAAGAAATAAAGGGGTGGGGATGGGATTGAAAGGAATTAAATCCTCTTCAATTAAATCCTCTTCAATTTTTTGTATCCCTTTAAAATCCCCAAAAAACTCCCAACCAAACAAAGTCTAAGGAGATCAAGGGAGAAGCTTTCAGCTTATTCGGTCATCTTCTTTAAACCTTAAGCCTCAAATGTCAATCGGAACTCGTCTCTGGTCTCTCTCTCTCACGATCACACCCACATCAGCATCGCAAGAGCTTCTCACTATTGGCCAGATTCTCAACTTTGTCTTAACACATAGCTTCATCTTCTTCATTGATGTGGAAATGATTGGAAAAGTTTGAGCAAATGAGAGCGATTTGGAGAAAAATAGAGGCCGAAGAAAGCTTCAAGAGGATGAAAGAGTTCAAAAAGAGAGGGAAGCAATGGAGACGAAATTAAAGAGAAAGAGAAGGAAAGGTGTTTGAGTTGGGAAGGAGAAATCAAAGAGTGGGAGGTTGGAGATTGAGAACGATGGAGAAAAGGTCAAGAGAGAGATGAAAGAGAGAGAGGGGGATATTGAAAGCATTGAGGAAGGGGAGAGACCAAGAGCTTTACACAAATCTAGGGAGCAAAAGCAAAGAAAATGGAATATGGCATTAGAGGTAACACAAGCTTCAAGATCTAATGGTTCTTTTGTTTGATTTATGTTTTAGTTCTAATTTTGAAGTGAGTTGATGGATTTGGTTGGATGTTTTTATCTAATGGTTTCCATGTTAGAGTGCTATTGATGGTAGGTTCAAAGTGGAAGAATAGGAATTGTCATGTGCTGTTAAGTTTACTTATCAAGTGTTTGATGTAATGCCTAGTTATGATTCATACACATGAGTTCTAGCCTTTCGCTGTTAATTTGGGTCTAATTGAACATAGATGGAAACCATTTGGGTTAGATTAATAATGCTTGATGACATCATAAAATGTTACACTTCATTCAAGTCCTACCTATAGCATTTACATTTCGTGAGTATTTGCCTTAGGTGCTATCTACAATTGGTTTTGTTTCTAAACTCCTAGAAGGTCCATGTCTAAAGCTCAATGGTATGGCTCCAACACTTTGAAGTGTGAATGGATTATATTATGTGTGTGTACATCTTGTATTGAGTTTAGGTTTAACAAAACTGATTTGAGGGCTTGGTTTGGTTGTTGTTTTGGCTATAAGAAGAAAAGCTTAATATGTTCATGATTCCTCACTGAAAACTTAGTTTCACTTGCTGAATAATTTGTTTACTATTTTAAGCTTAAAAGTGTAGCATATGGTCATGTCTTTGTGGGAAAAACTTAACAATGAGGGTTTTGGTTCTCCCATAAAATAGTATTATTCTTGATTTCTTGGTCAAATGCTTTTAAGATGAATACTAATCCCCTTTTATCTTCTTTTAAGAACCATGGAAGCATGAACCAAGTTTGGGAGAAATCAAGGCCATCATCATCAAAGTGAGGGAAGAATGGAGGATAAAGCAAAGTAGTCTGATCCTTTTTCCCATCTTTTATATAACCTTTCATTTTGTTAGAATAAATTATTACTTGAATTTGCACGTTAACACACACCATCACAGGATAATGCATTCTTGTAAATATTTCTCATATTAAATATATATTTCTAGAGTTTATCACAGAGGTGTTTGAACCTTTGCAGGCATCTAGGTTGATCGTATGCCGTGAGTCTACGAGACTCCACAAGTATGTAGATCAATTCATGCTTATAATAATAGGCTCCAATAGCCCAAAGGAGTTTGGTGAAGTAAAGGATCAACTTAAGGTCCTCCAGGGATAGAATATGTGGGGGTTTGTGAATTTATAGGAATTATGTTGGACCTCGACAATAACCGTACCCAAAAATTTTAACTTGCCTGACTTTGACAATATGATGTGATTGGAAATCCAATGCACTATTTGAAGTCTTACTACAGAAGATGTCAGTATGGTCGACAAAGGAAAAGTTTCCAATGAATTTCTTTTTCGAAAGTTTGATGGGACATGCATTGACTTGGTACTTACAATTTGGTCATTCTTAGATCAACAGGTGAAATGATCTCGCTGATACATTCATGAAGCAGTATAAGTTCAATCTTGATATTGCCTAAAGAAGGGAACACTGAAAGCTATAAGTAAGAAAACAAATGAGACATTCAAGGAGTATGCTTAAAGATGGAGAGTGTTTGCCTCTCAAGTCCAGCCCATTGTGTCATCAAATGAACTTTGTTCATACTTTATCCACACATTGCCAAATCCTTATTATCAATATATGGTGGGGACTAATGTCAAGGACTTTTCTAACTTAATGACAATCGGGAAAAGGATCGATACAAATAATCATGAGGATAAAAGCCTTGTCTCTTAAGCCGAAAGTCACATGAGAAAAGGTCATGATACAAAGAGGAAGGAAGGAAATGTGAATTATGTGTAGTTGGTGAGGTTATCTTCTAATAGGCAAGCTATCTCTTACTAGTTGAATGGGAGGAACTCTAGACAAATGCCAGTAACACTAGTACCCGATAGGTGAGGACATGTTGAAGGATAGAGAAGCACATAGGCTAGGGACAACCGCCCATGGCTTGATTTTGGTATGGCTAATACAGAGCTGTATCATAAACTTTGGGAAGCTTAATTTTTGGGATCACGACCCTATAAGTCGATTTTACCACCATTTTCAGCTTGGTATAATCCTAATATAACATGTGAATATCATATAGGTAATTCAGGACATTCCATAGAAGATTGTGTGACATTCAAGAGAAATGTATTGGACTTGGTTGATTCTAATCACATCCAACTCAAAGTTAATGAGAATTCAACCATCACCAATCACCCTTTCCCTAATTATCAAGAGCAAATAAATGTTATTGAAGATGAGTCTTTCCCTTTATCGGTTGGAATCATAAATCAGCCAACAATCACAGTGGCTTCTCCTAGTGATGAGAAATCTCCAGCACAAGTCTTGATTGATATTTCAGGAGAGGTGCTGAAAAGCTGGGAATATGAGAGCGATACTGATATTATCACTTCAGAATAAGCTGCTTAGATCATGATGCTCCGATTGCTTCTTCTTTGTTCTTCCTCTTATATTTTCTTCTTGCTTTAAAGTTGTTACTTTAAAATAATCCCTTTCCTTGTTTCAATTTCAGATTCATTTTCATAAAAACATCATATGAATTAAATGTGTTTCTTTTTCTCTCTCTCTCTTCAACATTTCTTTATTGTATTGACTTTCTCGGTTCTTTCAAATGTTCCATCTTTTCTTACCATTATATTGCATTTGCATAATGAAATAGCACCTTTCTTTCTACTCTCTACCAATTGCCCAAAATTTTGGGATGCTACATAAAGAATATAGAACATCATCAACGACATTGGTTAACACTCTACATGACATCTGGTCATGGGGTTTATGCTTAGATGCTTTCCTCACAGGTGCAATGTTACCCTAATCAATATGTAAAAAATTTTTTTGCTTGAAACACACATGTAAAACATGTGAAAATGAAGAATGCATTTAGGAATAAAAATGACACATTTGATATAGTGCATGAATTTGGGTAAAATGCAACCAAACTTTTTTTGTGCTTAAAAGAATATCAAATACAAATATGATAAAATAATAAAGAAAAACAAAGCAATAAGGAAGTCTTATACTTTCATTTGAATTGAGGCAAATAAGGAATTGTGACTTATAGTTAGCACAACACCATGCGCTCAAACCAAAAAGAATTTTTGCCAATCCAATCATCCCTATATATTGGGGCAAGAATGAAATAGCTTTAAATGATCAATGAACATATATTTCACATGCATTGTATATTAATACTCAAAACCCTATAATAGCAGGCACTCTCAAAAGCCCAATAAGGGCTGGCACCCTCTTTTAAAACCTTTTAATGGCAGATACTCTTAAAGCCTAGTAACGGCAGGCACCCTTTATAAAAGCCCTATAACGACAGACACCCTCAAAGCCAAGTGACGGCTAGCATACTCTATAAAAGCCCTGTAATAATAGGCATTTTTAAAACCCAGTAACAGTTGACATCCTCTATAAAAGTCCTGTAATAGCAGGTACCCTCAAATCTTAGTAACGACCGACACCCCCTATAAAAGCCCTATAATGATAGGTACTCTCAAAGTCCAATAATGGCTGGGACCTTTTATTAAAATCCTATAACAACAGGCACCCTCAAAGCCCAGTAACAACTAACATCCTCTGTAAAAACCCTATAATGACAAGCACCCATCTTAAAGCCCTGTAACAGCAAGCACCCTTGAAAGCCCAATAATGGCTGGCACCCTATGACAAAACCTTGTAACGACAGGCACTCTCATAGCCCAATAACGGTTGGCACACTTTATAAAGCTCTATAACGACTGGTATCCATCAAAGTTCTATGAAGATAGGCATATTGCTACCATCGAAGCCTAGTAACAAGCCTAGTAACAGCTGGCACTTAAAGCCTGTTACGGCAAGCGTCCACCAAATTCCTATAAAAATAGGCATGTCCCTACCATCAAAGCCCAGAACGGTTGGCACCTAAAGCCCTATAACGGCAGGTATTCACCAAAGTCCTATAAAGATAGGCATGTCACTACCATCAAAGCCCAATAATGGTTGGCACCTAAAGCCCTGTAACAGCAGGTATCCACCAAAGTCCTATAAAGATAAGCACATCACTATCATCAAAGCCTAACTTTGGTTGGCACCTAAAACCTTGTAACAGTAGGCATCCATCAAAGCCCTATAAAGATAGGCACATTACTATCACCAAAGCCTAACTTTGGTTGGCACCTAAAACCTTGTAATGGCAGGAATCCACCAAAATTCTACAAAGATAAGCACATTACTACAACCAACATCCAGCTTCGGTTATCACCTAAGGCCCTATAATGGCATATATCCATCAAAGTCCTACAAAGATGGGCACTTCACTATCACCAAAGCTCTGCTTCAGATGGCATTGTATATCCTATCTTCTTTTTATTTCTTTTTGTTTTATGTCCAAACAAAATACATGTTCCTATCTTCACTTTTTCCTAAGTTTCGAACATTGAATAACACTATCTTCTCACTTAGCAATCAATTGAAGAAGGATAATTCATCAACATGATATTTTGTTTAGCCATTCATACTTGTTTGTTTGAGTTAGGGATCTAATGCAAAATAGGGAAGTTAAGTCATTCATTATATCACATGAAAATGTAGTCATCTTGGTCCGTCTCTTATTTAGTCCTAAGTTTAATCAATACATTTTTGTCACTAAGGCATTATCTTGGTTATACCCCTATATTCAAAGAATATGGTAGCCAAGTCATAAGTCATATGTAAAAAAATAATTTTTAAACTTCATGACTTGATTTATAGGAGACAGGAACATTTAAACCAAGTGAAATAGTATTCTCAAGAGAAAACTTCATTGATTATCGTATGGATACAATGAGACATGATTAAGGAAGAGTTGAAATGAAATATAAAATATGCATTCATATCCTAGAAAGGAGGACCTAGAAACATACCGTCACTACTAGTCAAATAAAGTAGAGTTCTTTTAGTGTACTAAAATAAGCCAAGAACTACTAAATATATAGTTAAGCACAATCAGATCTATAGAAGTTAACCAATAAGGTCCTTCACAGTTAGCAGATAGCTAGGTCCCTTAAGCATGCTATTCAGGGCTCGATTCCTGGTCGTGTAAATGGAAAATACCTTGTTGGAAGAAGTAAAGCTCACTTTGATGATCTCTATGCCTTGAAAAATCTATAGGAGTTAGGAAAAGATAGTGAAATTTTATATACCCATATTAGAGTTATAATAAAATTTTTTATTTGGATCCATAAAAATATATCTTAAGGAAAATAAGTTAGATTGGAAAAACCCTAAAGGGAAATAAGTATAAAATAAAAAATATAGATATAATCCACTTTGCTGGCTTGAGTTATGCTAAGTAATTAGGGGGTTTCACCAAAAAATGTTGTCTTTACCGTCAAACGGTGCAATATGAGCTAGGAATGTGCTAAAAGCATTTTAGTGTAATGGGTTGTGTAAGCTTGAGCAACCAGGGATCTGCATCACCAATGTTTGATCCTCGTATTAAAAGAGCATATAACAGCTCAAGAAAGTAAAAATGCCCTCCATAAAAGTGAAGCACAAAATGTGCAAGAAAACTAAGAGAATTTCTTATGATTCCATTACACCAAAGTATGAGTCTAAACAAGTCTAAAATTATAAGTCACTCTAGATAGGTATACATTATCCTACTCTTACTACCTAACTCTAAAACCATTACAGACATATAAATAAGATATTGAGTTCCTGATTTATTTATGTACACTGGAGATACTAGAAATTGCTAAGTAATATTGAGGACCCACAGGCTTAGGTAAAATAATGGGAAATTCTAAATTTGGTTCCAATCAAATATTAATCTCATAAGATGACTCCTGATAATCTCAAAATAGTAACCAAAGCATAGTTCATACATGGCCAATGGAAGTTCATTTTGAAATCCAAGCTTTCATTTTCCTTTGCTAGTTGTTTCTGTCAACCACATATTGGGTATTCACACATGCTACAATCCTATTAAAATTTATATGTCAAATGACTTGGTGTCTAATCTCTAATGATTTCGCACCCAATCAAGTCAAGGGCAATCTAATCACTTTCTTACATTTAAAGCAATCTTAATTCTCCAAAGGTTAGGTCCAAAGCATAGTGTAGTGTTGTTAGGAGAGATCAAGTCATAGTGTAGTGTTGTTAGGAGAGATCAAGTCACCCCCTTTTTGTATTGCATGGTTGATCTCACAAAATAAGTGTTCTTATCTTTACTTATTCCTTAGACAAAGTCTCAAAATTACATTTTTCGCCTTCACCTAAAAAAGTAAGTAAAGAGTGGCAACTGTAAACACCATATTTTGTTTAATCCATTCAGCAAAAATAATAAATACATAAAAATAAAAAAATTGTCTCTTTTAGGGTTCATAAGAAAAATAATAAAATAAATTCATAATATTCTGAAAAATTATCCTTAAAAGATGAAAAATGTTAAATATAAAATATCCTTGGATTATCTTAAAAGATTTTAAAATAGATTTTGAAGATTATCCCTTAATTAAAATACATTATATAAAGAAACGAAAATAAAAGAAAAAATCTAGAGATTATTTTTGAAAATCTTGTCAATTTCCCTAACCACAAGATTTAAAAAGGAAAAAAGAAATAAAGTAAAAAGGAAAAAAGAATTAAATTATTTAAAAATGGGTGAATCGAAAAATAATAATAATAGAAAATCTTTAAAGACCTTAAAAAATGGGATTCAATAATTTTCAAAATAAATAGGAGATCAAGATGTTATCCATTTATGATTCTTATCCTCAAATTTTAAAATATTTTAAATTAAAAAAAAATAGTAAAACTCTTCTATAAATAGAGGGCATGGGAGCTAAGAGACAAAAATAATTAGAGAGATCTTTAGGTAATTAGAAAAAAAACTTAAGAGTATGGAGAGGTATAAAAAGAGGGAGAAATTTTGAAAAAGAGTAAGTAAAGACTGAGATTTTTGGGGAAGACCAAAGAAGGAAAAAAACTAAGAGGAAACTTATATTTTACACAAATATAGGTATATAAACTTTTTTCCCCTTTATAGTCACCTAGTACTTTCTCGCATATGTATATACTCCATTGCTGCATTAGTATCAGATATGAGAATATATCATTTATTGCGTAAATTCCGAAAGCATGTATTCATATGAATTTGGAATATTCTATTCATGGCTATTAAAAATCATGACAATGACGCCTTGCGTCACTTTAAATAAACAAATGCATAAAAGCACTGTAACACCTCTTTTCATTTTTCTTTTACATTATGTATCTTGTCCTTTAAAAATATAATATTCGATGATTTTTTATTCTCTCCGTTTCTTCTACTTCTATTCTTAAAAAAAAAAGTTTATAAGAGATGCTTACATTTCTATAAATATATATGGTGTTGATTAAAAAGCTGGGAGTTATACTTATATCGCTGCAAATTTAAATAATTTTTTCTATTTTAAAAGTGTAGAGAGTGATACTTATACTACTGCAAATTTAAATAAATTTTTCTATTTTAAAAGATTGTGAGAAATGTTTATAGCACCGAGATCAATTTAAATTAACCTTTCAAAACAAATTATTTTTTTCTTTTATTATAGACATTTTCCTAAAGATATATATATAATATATAATCCTTATAATAGCTATCCTTTTAAAAAGGAAAAAGGATAATAAAAAGTGTCTTTTTTTATAAAATTTAAAACACTCAAATTAACATTTAAATTACGTGAACTTTTATCACTTCTAAGAGTATGTAGATCTTAGAGTTTTTAGGTCAAGTCCACTCTCTAAAAAATATTATATTTTTTTTTTCATTTAATTTTTCTTTGGGTCTAGCAATAAAATGTAAATAATAAGGATAATTAATTATTAAGTCCTATTTAATAAAGTACAATAAATTTAGGATAACCTTTCTCTCGAATGGGTAGTGTAGGATATCTAATATCTTCCCTATATACAATTGACTAACTCTATTGTTAGTAGACCATTCTTTCCTATATCTTTAGGTTTTCTAGAATTTTTTCTCAAAATTTTGGGGGCAACTCCATTTTCCATTTTTATTTTTTATTTTTGAATAAAAATCGGGTGCAATAGTACTATTGGAAAATAATATATTTTTTTATAAATTTAATGAATAAAAATATATTTCTTGGTTCCTATATAATAAGTGAAATAAAACTTATATTTTAGATCGGAGGGAATATATGAGAGTTAAAATACCCCTATTTAATTACTCCCTTTTATTTAAGGATTATGAGAGAAAAGAAAAATGGGATTGAGTAAATAGAGGTATAGTTGGAAAAAAATATTAATTATGCATTGGATTTTTAAAACAATAATAGTTTTAAAATAAAATAGAAATCCCAAAATAACGAAAGTTTTGGTGACGAAGGGAGTATTTGAGACTAGAGGGAGTATAAGGGTAGTGGCAGACTAAGGATATGAGATTAGTGGGTCGATGTCATCTGAAAGATTTAATTTAATAGTCTCTTAATTCTCTCTCTTATTATTTTAGGTTTTAGAAAAATAAAATAATATTTATTATAAAAATTATTTGAGGGTTTAAGTTAATTGAACCCTCCTCTTACCTATCACTTCAATATTGTATTTATTAAATTTAATAAAATCTTGACAAAAATTTTGAACTATATATCCAAAAAAATATGAAATAAAATATTTTCACAATTTAAACTTAGAGGTGAAAAAAAATAAAAATTAAGTCTAATGAGTCAAAATATCAGAATTATTAATAGTGTCAAAATACTAAAATTTAAAATTATAGCACGTAATTTTTTCAAGTTGAGTTGACCCTCTAGTTTATATGTAGGTCTGCCACTATATAAGAGATAAATAACTAAATCATAAATGATCAAGAAAACCCGTTAGAATTGTTAAATTCGAAAGAAATATATGGTAGTTTCTAAAAATGTTCTTAATATTAATATCTTCTATCATATAATTAATAAAAATAAATTGTATTTCCTATATCATTCAACTTTAATTATGGATATATTTTTTAAAAAATATATATTAAATGCATCTAACAACTCTTATTAGCTCTTTATAATTTTGGAATAAGACATCTTCTCAAACGTTGCTTATATTAAAAAACGGAGTGAGTAAATACTAAAATGGAAAGGATGCTCACGTGACCTACCAACTCAAACAGCAAGCAAGGATCAATTGAATGCAGGCCAACTATTTCCCACTTTTGGTGTCACTACATTTTATTTATATTATACAACATCGGCTCGGGCTCTCTCCTACGGAGACCCCATTTACCACAGACTTGTCATAACAGTTTTCTCTCTCTCTCTCTCTCTCTTTTTTTTAAATTATAAATAAAAATAGATTTTTTAGGGATCACATAAATATATTTTTTTTGTACACTTTTAAATTTTTTTGATATTTTTTAATTACTAAAAAATGCACAAAATTGTAAACTGCATAGATTCATATCAAATTTTTACTGTATAGTATTTTTTTAATAAATAAAAAATTTAAAATTATACAAAATATATATTTATATGATTCCTAAAAAATTTACTTTTAATCTATAATTTTTAATTTAAAAAATTTAAAAAAATAAAACCTATCATGGCAAGACCGTGGTAAGACGTGGTCTCGCAGGAGAAACCCACATCCTACAATCATCGCATTGTGATTTTTTTATATAATAATATTATATTCAATATTATCACTTATATTTAAGTATTCTTGAATTCAAATGAAAATATTTCTCCAAGTGAGCTAAATTAATTTTTTAAGTTGACTCAACTAATTTTTTAAATAGGTTAAATTAAATTTCTGAATGAAATAAACTAATTTTTGAAGTGAACTGAACTAATTTTCTAAATGAATTTAACTAAATTTTTAAATAAACTGAATTAAATTTTCAACTGAACTAAAGTAATTTTTCAAATAAACTGAACTAATTTTTCAAGTAGGCTAAACTAAATTTTTAGGTGAAATGAACTAAATAAATTTCTAAGTGTAATAAACTAATTTTCCAAATGAAATGAATTAATTTTTGAAGTAAATTGAACTAATTTTCTAAGTGTAATTAATTTTTCATATGAATTAAACTAATTTTTCTTCACTTAGAAAATTTGTTCATTTTACTTGAAAATGTAGTTCAATTCAGTTGAAAAATTACTACACTCCATTTAGAAAATTAGTTTATTCCATTTAGAAATTTAATTCAGTCTTCTTAAAAATTTAATTCAGTGAACTTAAAAATTAGTTTAATCCACTTAAAAATTTAGTTCAATTTACCTGAAAAATTAGTTTGGTTTCCTTGAAAATTTAGTTTAATCCATTTAAAAAAATTATATGGATTTTTTCTAATAAAGATCCAGCTCTTTTTAGATTAAAAAAAAATAGAGATCCTTTTTGATAAATATTTTTTTATAGGATACTAAAATATCTTTTTCGCTGATGTTAACATGAGGCAGCCATGGTTGGTACATTGGCAGGATGGAGAAGAGGAAGACCTAACACTGTGTTTGGATGGGGTTTTTTTAAGGAGAAGAAAAGGGAGGGGAGGGAATTTGGTCCCCTCCCCTTGTTTGGTTCACAAATTTGAAGGGGAGGGGACCCCAAAATTTCCCTCCCCTCCCCCTTTCAGCAGCAAAAATATTCCCCTCCCAATTTGGAATTTTTTTGAGGGGAGAGGGTATAATCAAATTTTTTCTGACCATTCTACCCTTGATCTTTTCGAAATTTCCCCAACCCAAAATAAACAGAACATACGCAGTACAGAGGAGGTGAGAGCGTGCTTTGGACCATCTTGCTCTGAGCCCTAGCAGAGGAGGTGAGAGCATCGTCACCTGGACTGGCTCCTCCCGGTCGTGGTTGCTCTTTGCCGGTCGTCGTTCTCCTCCCGTTCATGGTCGCCGTCTTCCATTCTCAGGTGAGTGTTGTTGTATTTCCTCTTCGTTGGAGTGCCCGGGAATCCCATCATTCTCTTCCCTCTTCCCTCGCTTGTCATTTTAACATTTTGAGTGTAGCAGTTACAAGGGCTTATTGTCTCACTTCCACAGCGTCTTCCTCTTTTGCTTCGAAAGTTGCCCCAATTTGCCTCTTTCTTGTAATAGATACACTCTTCTTCTCGGGTTTCTTTCAGCCATCCTCTCGCATCCAAGCTGCAATTTCTAAGGTACATATTTCTTCCCCTTTTCCCCTGCACATTTATATGTACTTCGAATTTTGCTTTTTGTAGATTAGAAATTCTTATTCCGAGTAGGATGTTGATGAATTCATATTTTTGCTCGCAGATCATCTTTAGTGTTAATTTTTACTTCTATGTCCGATTCAACAGTAAGTCCTATGGTTTTTAAATGAGGAACTTTGATGCTATTTGACTTGTTGAGAATACTTGAAAGGTGAAAACTAGCATATTTCCTTACAATTTGAACTACATACTTGTTGGTATCTCTAGTATTTTTTAAGACAATCTTTTGAAAACTTAGATGGCCCATCTTTAATTTTTACGAATTCTCTTAATTTAAGATGCTTCATATTAGGCCAACAAATTCTTTTTTACGGTTCTATATTCATTTATCCATGGGTAAAAGAAATTGAAACTCGTGATCATTTCATTTGCTTTACTTACAAGTACACAAGAATGTATTTCTTGGAAAATTGTGCTCTGCCTTTGCTCATTTTCAGCACTATTGATGTAGTACTTTTGCAAATTTTTATAGTATCATGTAATCCAATTTCTTTTATTTTGGTTGTTGATATGAATGTAATCTTGCATTTGACTATAAAGTATTTTGAATGAACTTATTAGAGTTAGAAATCAATTCTAGAGTTAGCTCGAGGTTTTAAAACTTCTTGGTTAGATGGTCTTTAGAAGATTAAGTTAAGTACTGATTATGCCTTTTTACTTTATTTGTTGGATGGACTTGAAAATTCAATTGGTGATAATATTGCGCCGATGGATTGAAATGCGTCAAAGAGCGGTAGCTCTGCTCCTTTGTATTCTTACACAGTACTATGCCACTCAGATGTCTCCTGGAAGAAAGATAGGTTACAGTATGAGTTCCAAGAGAGAAAGAGTCTATGAAGAAGTAATGGGTGAACTAACTAGTCATAAAACTAGTCGTGATATCATCAGAATGAGTCCTGCAGCTTTCTTAGAATTATGTGGTATGTTAGAAAGAGAAGGTGGCTTATGGCCTACATGATGGGCTAGTGTAGAAGAGCAAGTTGCAAAAAGTCTTTACATATTAACCCATAACACCAAAAATCGTGAAGTTAGCTTTTGGTTTAAGCGTTCTAGTGAAACAACTAGTTGTCATCTCTATCAAGTGTTGAGGGCTATTATTGAGTTAGAAGGAAAATTTATTGTACAACCTAATGGATCAGCAATCTCTCCTCAAATTGAAAATAGTAGTAGATTCTTTCCATATTTTAAGAATTGTGTTGGTGCTATAGATGGAACACATATACGAGCCAAAGTATCTCCCATAGATGCTCCTCGATATCATGGTAGGAAGGAATTCCCAACACAAAATGTGTTAGCTGCATGCACATTTGATTTGAAGTTCACTTATGTGCTGCCTGGATGGGAAGGCACTGCATCGAACTCAAGAATAATAAAAAATGCATTAACACGGATAGATAGGCTTAGAATTCCAGAAGGTACAAATTTAACCATCTTTAAAAAATAGTCAATGAAAAATTTCTAAGTTATTTTAGTAATTATTTTCCTTTATTATAGGTAAATATTACTTTGTGGATGTTGGCTTCATATTAACAAGAGGGCTTATTACACCTTATGGAGGAGTTCACTATCATTTGAAAGAATATTCAGCAAGAAATTCACCCAAAAATTATAAGGAGTTATTCAATATTCGACATGCATCATTGCATAATGCAATTGAAAGAGCTTTTGGTGTTTTGAAAAAAAGATTTGCACTTTTATCTAGCTCAACCGAACCTACCTATGAAGTCAAAGCTCAAAAAATGATCATATATGCATATTGCATTCTTCATAACTTTCTAATGAGTGTTGACCCTGATGATGATCACATAGCTGCAGTTGATGCTAAGCTTGCAACGGAAAATATATCCAATGACAATAATGATGGTTCAAATAGGGACACTGATGAGGCAACCCTTGGTGAACTTATTAGAGATAGTAGTGTTAATCAAATGTGGAATGATTACCTAAATGTTCTTCATTGAATATGTTGTATTAATTTCCTATTGTGTTGATTGACTTTGTTGTTTTAATTATGTTGTTTTCATTTAAGTTCGACATTGTTGTATTACCATTTGGTATGGTTAATAAAATTAGATGTTGGATGTTTGATGATGTGTTGTTTCTGTTTACACTCTATTGTGCTATAACGTCATAGGATGGCACCACACAATGGGAAGGATTACTTGAATTGGACAAGAAGCATGGATGATGCCCTTGTTGATGCTTTTCTACATGAGCAAAATGAGGGTCGCAAAGTCAACGGTACATTTACTTCCTCAACATATGAGAATATATGCAAAGTATTAAGTGAGTTATTTCGAAGAAAAGTGGACAAGGAGAAGGTGAAGAACCGATGGAAGACACTGAAGAAGAATTTTTCTGAGGTTTATGATATTTTTAAGGGTCTTAGTGGGTTTGCTTGGGATCCAAATACTCAACTATGGGATGCTAAGCCTGAAGTGTGAAAAGCATTGATTGAGGTATGATATCTTTGACAATTTTTGTGGGTTTGATTTTTCAAGATGGAAATGATTCTATTTTGAATAACTTGGATCTTGAAGAGTGCATTTTTTAATATGGTACAACAATTAATTATTCAGAGCTTATATCTTGAAGAGTGTAGTTTTGTGAATCATATTCAGTTGGATGGACAATTACATCATTAGATTATTCTTCTTTTTTGCTTATGATGTTCTTCTTTTCTCTTTGTAATATAAACACAGCATATGGAATTTTGTTTTTTTGTGCCAATTAATTAGTTTTAAACTTTCTTTTCAGTCTAAACTTAGAGCGGCCATTTGGAGAACCAGTCCCTATCTAAATTATGAAAAGATGATTTTATTGTATGGAAAGGATAGAGCAACTGGACAAGATGCTGAGACAGCAGATGAATGGAGAAAAAGACGTCAATCAGCTACTGATGAGAAGATCAATGAAACCATCAATGATATTGATGATTTTGTGGCACAAATGAAGCCACATTGGAGAGTTATGTAACATTTATTGAACTTGATGGACAAAATGTACAAGATAGGCAGGATTGACAAGATGACTCACCTGGAGTGAATAATGCTAGTGCTAGTGCTAGTGCTACCTCTAAGAAGAAAAGGAGGTAGCTAATGACAAGGCTAGTGATCTTGACAAATTAACAGGGGTGATGGAGAAGGTGGTTGATGTGCTTGCTTGTGGAAATGAAGCTATACATCAAACAAATATGATCTTAAAAGAAACAAGTTTGCCAGTTCCACAGCTGAGTGGAGAACAACTTTGGACCATGCTTCTAGAGTGCGGTTGTGAGATTGAAAAAGTGTCTCAAATCTATTGTAGGCATAAGCTGATGTTGGCAAACTTAGAATTGTGGTGCAATGTCCATCTGCAACAAGAAAGCAAGTTATAATGGAATTGTTCTATGGTTCTAATTAGATGGTGTTAGGTGTATTTTGTTGTATTTTGTAGGTCACAATAATTATATCTTGGTAAATGTGGCCATGTGACTGTTAGAACCTAGAAGGACGAAGAAGCTAGAGGCAATTAAGATATGTTGTTATTACTTTTTGTTGATATATGATGATTTAACTAAGATTATAACTAATGTATTTTTTGTGACTGCTATATGAATGATGATAATATTATATGATATTTGATGTCAATGATTTCAATGAGTGAATATTTGATGTCTAGCTTTAATGAATCCTACCAGTCTAGGTATGTAAACTAGAATCTCCATTTTTTTTAATAATCTATGAAAGCGTAAGTTATTAGGAAAGAGTTAAGGATCTAGAAAGGCTGCTACTTGTAATGCCCCGATTGATACTGTATGTGTATGTGAAATATAGTTGGGTGAGTATTGTTATGATAGCTTGATATTAGAATGGCTACGGCCCAGGCCCATGATTGTTGTGAATGGCTTAGTATTGTACACTAAGGTATATATAGTTCAATGATGTAATGAAATAAGATGAGATTTAATTATACATGTTAGCACTAAAGGTTCTAAGTTTCATTTTATAATCATAGCTCTGTTATTGTCAATAGATTTTTATTAGTTTTGGTTAATGTGTGAGTTTTTTGTGTGATTGTGGTACTTATGGTAGGATTGCAATGGTGTAATGCTGTAGTTTTTTTCTCAGAGATTTCTTCCCTCGTAACTCTTCTGGGATGTCATATGGTCAAATTCACATCTCTGTGCATCTCAGCTTATTGTTTATTTAGAGGGGGGTGTTTATAGCTGGGTTTATCTTTATAAAATTGGAGAGGTCTTTCAAGCTAATAGTACAAGTATTGACTTTTCCCTTCATCTCTGGATCAGGTCAGACAACTTTTGAACGATGAGCCTGGAAATTCTAAATATGCTGATATGGAAAAAGGGCTTAGAGGGCTTAGAAAATGAGATTTGATTTGTTCAAACTCTATAATTTTATTTTTTCAAAATCTAAAATTGTATATTTTGTATTTTTTAAGTTAAATGATTATTTTATAAGCTATTAATAGTTAAATTATTGATATTATTTTTATTCTACTGAAAAAGATGTTAAAGTTAATAAAAAATAAAATTTAAAGAATTTAATTTAAGTAAATTTAAACAATTTAAGGTGTAAACTTCATTTATGCAAGGAAAGATAAAAAAATTAACAAGGAAAGATTGAAAAAATAAATCATATAACATATAAAAGTATAATGGTAAATTTGTTATTAACTCCCCTCCCCTCCAAAATTAAATAAGGTATCATTAAAATTTCTCCAATTCCTTCCCCTTCAATTTTCTCAAATAAGATAATTTTAAAACCCCTCATATCCCCTCCCCTTCAATCCCCTCCATTAAAATTCCTCCCCTCCCTTCCCCTCCATTGAACCAGACCTTAAACCCTATTTATTAGGGATTTTTTATGGGGAGGGGAGGGGAGTTGGTCCCTCCCCATGTTTGGATTCATGAATTCCTAAAGAAGGGAAGGGAGTAACTTCCCTCCATTTGTTTGGATCTCCATTTTGATAATGGAAGGGAGGGGTGCTCCCCTCCAAAATCGGGGGAATTTTGCAGGGGACCGTATTTTTTTTTTTTATGAAGGGAACAACTGGAAAGAAGAGAGGATGCGCTTTCAACAACTCAGAACCTCTGAAAGTCATGGTTGAAGATGAAGAACAGGGGAAGAACATGAGGACGAGATAAGACAAAAAGAGAAGGCGAGAAGCAAGCTTACTGATGAAGAGGCTAGCGATTTACAATAAACAAATAATTAAAAAAAATGGAGTGGAAGACATTACCGAGCACGAAGGAAGGAGGGTGTTGAAAATAAAAGATGGAAACAGCAAAGGTGCGTTTGGATGAATGAAGATGGTGCAAATGAGTATTATTTCAAGCAAAAGAAATAAAGACAGATACAAATAAATAAATAACAATGAGAAAAAAATGAGAAAGTTAGGAAAATAAAATTTTCATAAAATTCTTTCTTTCTAATAATCAAAATGTTCCCTCAAAATTTTAAACTTTATGGATTATGAATATAAAAAATGTTACATCAGATAAATTATATTTTCAATTAAATAAACTGTAACATAAATCAAATTAAATTTTGATTCAAAAAAGTAAATTGATTGTAGGATAAATTTTAGTTCAATTTGAAGGAAAATTAAGAGGAAGAATAATAAAAATAAAAAAATAAAATATTAAAAAATACATTTACATTACAACTTTAATAAAAGAAAATAAATTTATGTTACTAAAAAAATTTTAATACATGAGATTAGGTTTTGATATTCTTAAGATAAAAAAAAACAAAAGAAAATATTTTTTAAAATAAAAGAATAATAAAAAAATAACTTTAATTATTGTAGAGATAAAATAGTTAAATTATTATTAACTCCATTTCTTCCATTCATAAACCAAATAACAAATCATTAAAATCTCTACTCTCCCCTCTCCTCAATCTCCTCCCCTTCCTTTCCTTCCATCTCTCATCTCCTTTTCCCTATATTAAAATCCCTTCCCCCTACCTCTTTTCGTCCATCATACCAAACACAGCTTAACATCAATAATTGCGCCATATATATATCAAAGACGGTATGGATGGTATCTTCGGAGGCATCATAGGGAAGACCTCCAACGTATATGGAGCTTTTGTCGTCAATCGTCATCGTGCCCAGTGTTCACCCTTCTCTTTCACTTCCAGTTCCACTTCTTCTTCGCCTTCCTACTCCTCGATCACTTCTTACTCCTCTTTACTTGTCCACCAATTCCCGCCTAAACATTTCTTTTAAAATCTATTTACAATTTTTTTTAAACAAAACTAAATTTTAAAATGTTACAAATGCGTAAAATTAAAACATACTCTATGTCTCTATCTATAAGCAATCATGAGGCAATTTTACGGAAAATCACACATGTTATCCTGTTTTCCTAATACATACAACTTAATATGAGTAAGTTATCATCATAGTGTTGAGAAGAAGATTAGTGTAATTTTGTTTAGAATCATATTCAATGGGAAAAGTTTCCCTACTTTTATTTTATTCACAAAATTTAAATTCAAGATAAACATCAACATATTTTTATCAAACCTAATTATTATATTCAGGCAAAAAAAATAACTTTAATGAGTTGTAACATTAAATAATATTTTTGATAATAGTACTACTATGCCTTTCAATTTGTTGTTTGTCTATCTATTATTTTATTCACTTAATAGACACCTTTATGAAAGATTATAAACTTTTAAATAATTACCTAGAACTCTTTTTTTTTCCAAACTATAATATGTTGTTACCGAAAAAGAACATGAAAATAAAAAAGCGAAAATTTTCAAAGAGACGCCACAAGAATGAAAGCGTTCAGCGCTTTACCATAATCCGATTAGCGTGAATAGACAATTGTAGATCCGGCCCAATATTAGCGTCTCATACGGCCCATTGCATTTTATGGTCTTGATTTTGACACACAAGTAAAAAAAATGAAAATATCTGCAATTGTTAATTTCTTATGTAACGACAAGACATGTTTATAATAACCTTAGGGTTCTTGAGTTCTCACCAAATCCATAAACAAAATCATCGGTCACTAATTAAGGAAAAAGGAAGCGGACCCAAAATTTGTTAGAAAATGTTTGCACTTAAGTCTCAGAATGAATATGACCCAAAAGCTCTCTCTTCTGACTCTGCCTGGAGACAAGATTTGATTAGTTGGGATCTATTAGACAGCGGGTAAGCTCAATAAGAGACCAGGATGACCAATTCAAGATGCCGCGAATAATAGAAATTCTCATCTTTTAAATAAATAGTGAGGAGTTTGATTTTTAATCTTTATCCTATGGGAGAAAAATAAGAAAGAAAAAATTTAAAGAGAAATAAGAAAGAATCTAGGCACTGTTTAACAACTGTTTTTAAAATGATTTTTTTATTTTTAAAAATAGAAAAATAAAAAAACTTATTTGGTAAATTTGTTTTCTATGAAATATTTTAGAAAATAGAAAAATAAAAAAACAGAAAACTCTGAATATCTTTAAGGTGCTTTGTAGTTTTTATTCTGAAAAACACAAGAAAAGATAAAAAATACCCACCTCATTAATCGTAAAGTTATAAATTTTGAATAACTCATATAACACTTACTAATTATGATTTTTAGAACAATTATTCAAACAGATTTTTTTATTTTCTTGTTTCCAAAACTTGTTTTCGAAAATAGTTTTGTAAAACTATTTTGAGAATAATAAAATCATAAAACTGTTTGACCGTGTTTTCTATTTTATTGTTCTCAAAACAGTTTTGTAAAACTGTTTTCGAGAACAAGTTTTAAAAAAAGGAAAACAAAAAAATCCGTTTAAACAATTGTTATCAAAATTATAACTAATAAGTGTTAAATAAGTTATTCAAAATTTATAACTTTATTATTAATGAGGTGGGTATTTTTCACCATTTTCTTGTATTTTCCAAAAAAAAAACTATAAAACACCTTAAAGATATTCTGAGTTTTCTATTCGTTTATTTCTCTATTTTCTAGCACATTCTATGAGAAACAAGTTTACGAAACAAGTCTTTTTATTTTTTTATTTTTAAAAATAAAAAAACTATTTTAAAAATAACTGTCATACATGCCCTGATTCTAATTTTCGGTGGGAGATACTCCAGGCAAACCGAAAAAAGAGACCGTGATGAATTCTAATTGTCGGTGTCCATCTGTTTCAAATCATAATCATCTCAACTTTGAAACAATATAACGTGAAAAAGTAACTGTCTCGCTGCAGCAAAAAGACAAATGCAGCGTGAACTTAAGATTTCTTGTTGAAAAATCACGAATGCTCTTCCTGTCTGTGATGTAGTATGTTATTTTGATTTAACGGTTAGTACATGAATCAACCCCAAAAATGAATTACCATCTTCTCACAAATCCTTTCTCATTTCACATTGAATTTTACCCTCCACTTCTCAATCTTTGGATAATTCATTATGTCATATTGCAAGTTTTTTCTTTATCATATCGAGACATATATCTGTTTTAAATTATAAAAAAAATCTAATAAGTCATATAGTATTTATAAATCATTATGAACAATTAGGTTAGTTTCTTTTTATATAATTTATTCATTATTTTTACAAGTGGCATGAATAGTGGGAATTACGAGTGGTCAAAGAGGCTTCAAGAAATGGAGAATCTAACAAGGAGCAGCCTTGCTTGGTACAAATGGTCAGTGAATGCGTTCTGTATTTACTTAATGAGACGTTGAGTACGTAGCTGCTCCAATGCCAAGTTGTCATAAGTCAGTAAGTATATATTATTCCGAAGCCCAATCAAACATATATTCATTCGAGGTTAATTCCTATTGCCCTCTCAATTCAACGTTTTGGCTTCCTATGTCCCACAAGTACGCTTGCTTTTGTCCTACTAACCCACCTCTTTTTATTAAAGTGAACAAATGATGAACATATGCACCAAGAAACGCCAAAACACAGTAGCGAGAAAGGCCAGCTTGCTCCATTTATCCTCAAAATTTCTATTATATCAAGGCAGGCATATCTCGTCGTCTTCAAGAACCATCATTATTGCACATACATATATATTTGCTTTTTGAGTTTTGATGGGACTCACTATTTTGGTTCGATTTCTATGCAAATGCAAAGCGCACGCACAGACACATACAAGTGTAAGAGGTGAAGGGGGAATTCAGGAAGGAGGGATGAGGACAAGAACCTTTTAAAAGAAAAGGTGCTTGATCCGGGACAAGAATACTTGTCTTGTTGTATTGTAAAGTACAACACGTTATGCTTCTCTTTTTCTCTTTTCCTGACTCTTTCTGGATCGATCGAGTGTAATATATATTGACACATCAATTAATTGGGAGGTGCTTGGTGGGTCTGTGGCCTTCAAACTAGGTACTAGTGTGCGCTGGGTGCATGATTCACAAGCTAGTGGAAATTGAATCAAAAGTTGGTTCCCTTTCAATTATACTCCTATTTAGAGCTTTGCTATCAAAGGGCTTATACCGCCATTATCACACTCCTTTCGTAACTATTCCCCCCCTCCTTTCCTTTTTTTAAGAATCTTTTCAAAGTACAATACTTATTTAAACAATAAATATTGCAAAGCAATATTGAAACCCGATTCCGTGTGAAAAGTCAAATCCACGCACGTCGTGCATGAGGTTTTGTGAGGAGTGGCCTTTTTTTTAAATTAAAAAAAAACAAAAAAAGGAGGAGTAATATGTTTTTAATCAGGCCACACTCTTCGTGCGTGAATTCACACCACGCATGAAAACAATGCTTAGCAATATTGATCCTTGTCAAATAAGATTTGATGTGGGGGTCATTAATTCTCTTACTATAGCTTTTTTTTTAAACAATATATATTGCAAAGCAATATTAAAAAGGAAATTTTGATGCAACTTGACCTAAAGTGAACATCTATGCATTTGGAAACAAGGGTTTTGAGAGGATAACTCATATTCTAGAGGCCGCAGAACACACAGACTCTGAGGAATTATTTTGAGTATTAGGACCCGTTTGGTTACCAGAAGTGATGAGAATAGAATTGAATTGAATTGAATGATTATTACTATCATTTTATTTGGTATAATATCAAGAGAGTTGGGATCAAATTTATTTTTTATACTTAATTAAATACAAATAAAAAGTAAAAAGACACAAATGCACTTGGTGGAGACAAAATTTCCCATTCTCTCCTTTTTCTTTCTTCATTTTGTCAAACCACCCATTCCCCCTTCCACCCCCCATCGCTGGCATCACTGCCACTCCCACTCCTTCCTCATTCTTCCATCATCCTCCTCCTCAGCCACTTCATCAACAAATCCAATAAAGAAAAAAAAACACATTGAAAAAACAATTGCCCGATTATTTGATTCTTGTCAAGAAAAAAAGCATAAACGAAACAAATCGTTGAGCCCAGAAGCAAAATCGCATGAATGAAACAACAAAAATTGAAATCAAATCATTGAGCCCATATTTGTTCGATGCTTTTCAGCAAAACAGGTTCATCTCTCTATAGAAAGAAAGGAAGATGGACCAACGATGTTCAATCTCGAAGACTAAGGTTGGGGTCTTCAACCTCGAAAATTGATAACATCATAAGGCGCGATACATACTCATGTGATTTTGGTCCATCGGCAAAGTTGTCAGAGATAAACTCTTGCTCCATCACGATGCGTACTCATGTATGACAGATGAAATTAGGTGAAACTGGCCTTTGGTCCATTGGCAAAGTCGTCAGAGATGACAGTGAGGCATGGCAAAGGAAGCATGGTGGTTTGGGTGTTCAACCATGTTGATGGTGGGTAAGGGTGAGGAACGGTATAGTTGTACAAAATGGGATTCCTACCATCAAGAATGAGGAAGGATAGCCCCCGAATAATGAATGAGCATTCAAAATTTTTAATGAATAGGGTCATTCCCGGGAATGAGGATTAAGACCTAAAATTGCCAACCAAACAATGTTGAGGTAGGAATGAAATGAAGGAATGAAATGAGGGTACCTAGGAATCTGGCTTGTTGAAATTGAACCAAACGGGCTCTTAGTGATGAGATCTTGGAGGAGATTGAAGATCAAGAACGGGGGAGATTCAAGAGGAGATAAGCATCATGATCAACTACTTTTTTTTAATGAAGATTTGTTCTTCTAGTATTCATGATTAATTAGAATTTCATAATTTCTTGAGTTTATATCTTCTATTATTGTTATGAATTGCTAATTCCCGAGTTAGAGGTGTAAGGATGTAATCTAACTTGATGTTGACCTGATTTGTTTTTTGGATTTCTCCTCTTTGTTATGGATTACCCTCATAATTGTGAGAGTCAAATTAAATTTATATTCATACATAGTTTGTCACACCCATAGGCGAATTCCAATATGGCGTTGTGCTCATTAATTGAATTACAGTAATCATTTAATTTGCTTTAGTTTAATTTACTAATCACCCAACTAAATTGATTCTTGCTTGTTTGACTAAAATTAGTTATGACCATGGAATACTTTCGGTATTTTATTACTACAATCAATCCTAGATTGCACCGGTCAACCTCTTTGTCCATGAAAAATCTTGTAAATAATTTTTTAAATAATAATCGTGTCAAATAATATTACGAAGATTGAAAAAAGATATTTTTGACAAATCTTTATTGTTTATTTTTACTGATGATAGTTTTCGAACCGAAGAGTTTTTCCCCCTAAAAAAATGTTATTCCCGGCCAAAAGTGTTTGATAAAGAAATTTGATATCAGTGACACAATGTTATTGCCAAAATTATTCTTATGTGCAAAAATGGATTTCTTGATTTTATCCATAAAATCAATATATATAATGAACTAGTTAAAGCAATATATGGGATGCATCCTTAAGCCCTTATCAGGCAAAATTCGAAAACACTTGTAGACATATAGCACAAAAAAAGGCTAGTTAGATCATTTAAAAAAAAAGCTACGTAATAGTAATTCTGATTAAATTAATCAACTAAATTTCCTTGTCAATGAAATCATAGGAGTAAGTAACTTTTACAAATTTTCGAGATACTCATGATACAATGAAACAATGAATAACTGATTACTGATTGATAACTTCAAAGGAATTAAGACTGAAAAAACAATCAATCATGATATAGATTATATATATATATAATAATGCAACTATAATTAACTTTTTCCTTTGAGGATACAACCATACAGGAATATGCATTGAAAGGATTTCTTCGATCACTGGGGTAATGATTATATATAGCCACCACTGTTCTTGGATTTATGGCAAAAAGAATGTCGGTGAAAAGGAAAATTGTGATCAAAACTTGCAAAAGTGATTATTTTTTTCCCTCATGATTTTACAGAATCAGAAGTTTGAACAGCTCAAGAGGAAAAAGCACTTAATCATGAGTAAATGGTTTTTACCCATTTCAAAAACCCCCTCGCTCCTTTTTTCAGTCAAGGCGACAAATTAGAATTCAAACCTGAGGGCTAGCTATATATATCATTAATTATATCTAAAGTAAAATATATGATATCTCCAATGATCTCATGTATAAAGTGTACTTAATAATGTGGATCATTGATCTAAAAACCTTATAAAAATATATAGATAAATACTGCTTTTGAAATGATCATCTAAATCTTTTTTTGTCTGGTAAGGTGAGGCCAAGCCTAATAATCATTTTCACCTTTCTGGCCATACAATATATTTTGAAGGAATATACTTAGTCTTTATTTCAATCATTTGTTTTGGTGGGGGCAGCTGGTGTTATGTGTGTAACATTCTACAAGCAATCATTTCTTCACTTGACTTCAACATTTGTTTCTTTTGCTATCAAATTTTAGAGTTATTATTAATGCTATTGCTTATTTTTCATAATTTCTCATTTGCCAATAAAAAACATGTGTATATATATTTTTGTTTTTTCTTTTTGAGAAAGACATAAAATGTAAAATATGTAACAAGTTACACTATTTTTAAATCACGAATAATACAATTTATTTTTTATATTTTATGTGATGCATGTAGCACACATACCGTTTTAAGGTTATGGAAAGTGTTAAAGAAAGAAGTTTTATGGAGGTGGGCAAAGTCAAAAATAACTTGAAAAAACTCAAACAGTTTGGGGGGTTTTAGAAACTTTATTGTAATTCGTTGCTTAACAATTAACATGAGCGAATTAAATAAAAATAAAAGCATGTTTGTTTATTAAAAATTTCCTTAAAAGCCAAGGCCAAAAGAGACTATATATACATATGTTATTGGTCTTAAAATTAGGATCTTAAATATTATAATTGTTTTACTTACTTTAATTTTTCTGTCTTGAAATCTTTTTATATAATTTTAAAGTTAAAAAATTTTTAATCTAAATATTTTTTGCTATAAATTTATAAAATTAATTTTGATCCAAAACAGAATAAACTGTAATTAAGTTTTTATAAATTAAATATTTATATTAATGTATTTATATATTTTAAAACGTTTCAAAAATAACGATTGTGAGTAAAAAACTCATATTTCATATTCATATAAATTATATTATATTGTTTTATTTTTTTTATTTTTATAAATATAAAATTTTTTTATTAAAATTTTTCATATCATATTTAATATTTTTAGTAAATAAAAGGCAAAAAGGTGAACCCTTTTGATAATGAAAAGAAAAGAAAGAAAATCATGGACGTAATCTTACAAGAGCATGTGCTCCCTCTTGCTTCCTCCTTTATAAAAGTTGTACCCACCACTCCCCATTTCCCCTTATAAGTTATATCAATCACCTTCTCTCTTTCTTCCGTCCCATCCCTCTCACCGGAATCTGCAACTCCGGCCAACTTGCCGTCGAAGAAACTGACACACCCTCTCTTTTCCATCCCCACCCTTCAATTATTTCCTAAAATATAATCACTTCTTTATTATCCCCCCAAGAAGCACAGAACAAGTAAAATGCACTGAACTTAAAGCTTTGCCGCAGCAGAAGAGAGAGAGGGACAGCCATCAGCTGCAGACACCACTTCTCTTTTTTGTATGGAATCTCACACCTTTGCATACTGTTCAATACATATTATATATCACGATATTTAATTATTTATTTACTCTCTATCCATCCAAATCCTCCTTTCTGGCTTCGTTTTTTTTTTCCTTTAATTTGTTTATGTTTTCTGGTTCCGAAAAGATAAAAAAGGTGCCTTTGAGTTTTCTTCTCTTTTAATATTCAAATGGAGGCACGCTCGCCACCTACCCTTTCATGCTCCAAAAGCCTTTCCGCTTCTCGTTTAAAGCTCCTTTCTCAAAGGCAGTGAAAGATAAACATTACTTCTGGAACTGCGTTTTCCTTTCATTTCATTTCGTTTGGTTTCAACTCATTGATAGCCCTACCAATATCACTCTCAAAGGAAAAAGAAAAGGGAAGCATTCCCAATAGCCCCAAAAAATCCATGTTAATTTCCTCCAGTTTGTGCTGCCTTGCTTTGAAGGTATATTCATTCCTGTGAGAACATTCCATGTATCTAGCTAGCTAGGCAGAGCTTGAGATCACGAACTGTTTGCTTTAAGTCCTCCTCGATCGAAATCCAAATCCTTGGAGGTAACTCGTTTCTGCGTATTTTTGCTCTAGTTGTAGCCTTAACCAACCACATAGTGGCAATAATAGTGGTTCGTGATCCTTAGTAATACTACTTTGTGGTGTCTTTAAGTGGGGCAGTTAGCAGTTTATGCTTGAAAAAGCTGTAGAGCTATAATAGGAGTGCATGTGGCCACTCTAGAGTTGAAAAGATTTGTAGTGTACATAATATGCATATATATATATATATATATAGACACACACACACACACACACACAATAAATGTTGAATGGAGAGGCTGCATACTCATGTCTTTCATGTCATCCATAAAGGCGCGCTGCTTCTTTCTTTAATACATACTCTATAGTGGTGTACGCAGAGAGCAGAAGGGGGGCTGGAGGAGGTTGAGTTGGCTTATAACATTAAAAGCAGAGAGATCTCCATTCCATATATACTAGCTGGTACGTTGCTGCACTTAAAATACTTAGCGTAAGGCACAAGGTTTGCTTCCCATTTACTACTGCTCTTTCACATTAATTAATTATTACTATTAGTCTTTGATTAGTGATGTTTTTAGTTTGTTTGTTGGGGAAGGGAAGTCTGGGCATAAATTTAAGTGGGGGCTTTCAACCCACTGTGGGAAAATGAATGGGAAGTGTGTGTTTGAGTCATTCATTTCTGATGCAGGGGGCGTGAGAGTTTACAGCCACCCTTCTCTCTCACTTTGTCATCATTGCTATGGGTGGAACCTGCGCTTTCTTCACCCCCTTTTTCTTATTTTTTATAATATGGAGAAGTTCAAAAGAGTTAGATTTCAGGATTCATTATATGCCTAAAATATGTCTTACCACTCATAAAACATTTATATAAATAGCTTACAAATTACTTATTAATAAAATTCTCATATTATGGAGATTTAAACCTATATTCTTTATAAGATATGAATCAACTTTTTATCAATTGAACCATGCTTCGTTGACTGTCCTTTTTCTTTTTGTTTGTAAATGGAGTATTCCGTGCATTAATTTAATGTAATTACACAAACATATTCAAAAGTTTTCGGCTTTAAACATTCATTCTTTTTAACTTCTAAACTATATCATTTAACTCTATCCTCCCCCAATAGGAGATAGGAAAGTCAATGATGAAATTAAACATAAAATTATCCTTCATTGCTTCCCTCTACTACTTACTTCTAGTTCCAAAACCTTCGTAGTTGAAAATTTCTCTCACTTTTTAACTTCTTTATTTTTGTGAATAAAAAGGTCAACTCATGGGTTAAGTTGGTCAATCCGCTTAATTTTGTGACTTGAGCGAGCTGGGCCAAAATACTATGAGTTGAGCCACTTGGACAAAATTCAAAATTTATGTCGTCATTAATTACACAGAAGTCAAGAAAAGTAATTTTACTCATCAAATATGTAAAAAAAATATATTATTTTTTTAATAGTATCCCTATTTAATATATTATACTCCTTCCGGTCCTATATATAGGACCTTTTGATTTGATCCTAAATATAAGACCCTTTACAATATACGAGGTGGTATTTATTATACATTTCTAAAAAATGTCCATATTTAATGTATCCAAAGGAAAAAAGAGAGAAATTAAATAAGGGTACTTTGGAAAAAATGTTGGGATTTTTGGAGAAATCGAGGTAGTTAATTAGTTTTAACTCCTCTTCTTAATTCGCGTGATTCGGTTAAAATGGTCTTATATTAAGGACCAGAGGGAGTATTTAAAGTCTATTATTTCTTATATATTTAATTGCAGATAAAGGTAAAATAGAAAAAAATTTAATGTCCTAAAAATTAATAAATGTGACTTATATTTTGAAAAAAAAAACTTTTGAAATACTATAGTATAAAATTTATAAAAAAATTATATTATTGGTAAATTATGAGTAATATTATCACCTTTAATTTTGTGCAAGAATAAAACCTAAAATCAAGTTTCATTTCAGACTAGTTTTTCAAGTCTCTCGATGTCTATCCATACCTGCAATATGATACAGATAAACACACATTAATATGCTATATATTAAGAAGAATATACTGTATGATTAATATTTTGAAATATAACTTATAATTATATTCTAAGTATTTTAATATTACTATTCTCAAAGAACAACTAAATTAAACATTATTGATTTTATAATATTCAAATTATTTGTATACAAAAGAATTAGAAAAAATTTTACAAATTTTCTGATTCTTTTTCCTGTTTGAGGGTAATGTGTGTGTGAATCATACCTAGTTGTGATTCAAAGGGAGCCATTTGTGTCGTTACCTGCAGGTACGCACACCGATAAAAGACTAGTTGGTATGCTATATGTGTAGGCACAATATGACTACGTGTTGTTGCCTTGCTGGGATACTCGCTGTTTCTTCTTATTCATAAGTAATTTCTAATAATTTTATACAGAATAAGAAAATTTATTAATCATTTTATAAAACTATTATATAATCGTATCCTTTAATCATTTTTTCAGCCATAAATATTTTAGGTGAAACTGAAAAAAGAATAATTTAATATTATTTAGATATTATAAAATGATTTATATTCTGAATAATTATAAAACTTCTAAAATATGCCCTAGGAATAGGAGAGTAATTATGATTTTAGTTTTATCCCTACATATTTATTACTCCCTCCTCCATTCTTTTTCTATTTGACTCTTTTAAAAAATAATTTTGTTTTCTAATATAAAATTCTATGCAAAGAATAGTAAAGTGACTATGAATTTTTTTTTAAAAAAAATTCCTTCATAAATTTATTATACAAATATTCATCTCTTTTTTTAATGTTGTAATTAATGTGATATAATTAAGGGTAATTTTAAAAATATATAATATTTTTTTTAAAAAAGTCTCTTAATTAATTTTAACCATATTTTGTACTATGTATTTGGTTAAGAAAATCTTACAAATAAAAAGTAACAACCAACAAGTAAAGGAATTATTTTTATATTCTCATGGTGTGATGTGTGATTCGTAGTCCTCTGCACTGCAAAAATTCCTGCCCCCACACCCGCCTCCTGCCATCGCTTCAGTCATTCTCTCTGTCATTTAATTTGGAGCTTTTTTATTCCCCAAAAAAAAAACCAAAACAAAATAAAACAAAAAAAGTAGTAATAAAACAAAAATTTTGAGCTTTTGCTACATCTCTTATCACAGAATTACTTTTAACTTTTAAGGAATATTTTATGGTAAGTAGATTGATATAATTTTATGATAATAATTTTATAATTGTAACTATAAATCTTAAAAATTTTGATTTGTAATTTGTTATGTTATAATTTTTTTTGTAATTTCATGAAATCTGAATAATAATTTTAGAAAGTATGAATCTTAAGCTAATCATCATCAATATATATATATATTGATGATGATTAGCTTAAGATTCATACTTATATATATATATAAGTTACGTAAACTTGAACCGTTTATCTTATTGTTCCTGGGATTGATCATAAGCACTTTTCAAGAATATCCGGATATATATATATATATTTACATATTATATCTAAAGTTATCCAATTTTTCAGTATGGGGTACAATTTTCTATTTTTTCAAAATTAAAAGTGGGTTTTCATCTTTATTCCTAAAATTAATCATTGTTATCTTATCCTTATTCATATTCTTGTCATCTTGATTCATCAATTTTGTGTTAGACGCATTGACTACCAAATAAAATAAGACCACTGCAATAACGTAGTGAAAAAATGAAAATCAGACACTAAAAGTAACGAGACTCATTTATAAGTTTGTAAAGCTTAATAGCAACAAATTAGATTTATATAATTAAAAAGATATTTTTTCTTAATGTCAAAAAAATGAAGTTAACAGATTTACATTGTTGTGTATGGTCAGCGCTGTTGTTTATTTTTTAATATTTGGATATAGAGTAAATCTAGAAGAAACATATATCTATCTTTTATCATCTGGGCTATGAGGGAAAAAATACGAAGTCCTTAATTTAAAAATTCAAAATTCATCAGAGTAAATATTTTTACTGTAACTACGTCTACCTATTTTAATGTTCACACAATTATATATATATATATAACATGTTTTCCATTAATTTGGACGTCCATGACCATGGTAGTGGTTTAACAAATCTCAGTGTGATGGTGATGAATCTTGTTAGGGTAGGCTTAGGTTGGAGAGAGCTGAATCGGGTAATCCAGACAATCTAATATTCGAATTTTCAGCAGACACTAGACGGTAGTTAAAAAAAAAAAGTGGACACTAGATAGTGACATTTTGACCCGATTTATATGATCCTTTTGAACCATAAAATCTTATTTATACACACATACATATATATCTAAAATATTCACAGGATAGTCCCTTTCTTCTTTCGTTTTTCGATAATCAAATCTAGGCGCTAGCTACCCTAGTTGCTTACGACCACCAGACATACCCGACATTCAGAAATTGGGAAAAGAGGCTTCACCTAGATTCTTCAGCTCATTATATACAAGGCCATTTTTTTACAGCTAGATCCGACACCCATTCTAGCACTATCACATTAACCAAAGTTGCAGCACACAGCCATGGCGGCAACATTAATTCGCAAATTAATGAATGTCTCTTTCACTTTCCTCTTTTACCTCTCAGGTGGAACAAATTTACACGACACTAGTCTCTCTAGTTCTTTTTCTAAACTTACATACTAGTTCTACTATAAACTCTTTATTTTTTGTTCTTCCAGAGTGTCTAAGAATGCGATTTTTCTTATGGGTTTTGAATAACACTTGCCAAGTTTACCCTACACGGAAGGAAAATCGTTTGAATAAATAAAGATATATTCTCTCACATGTTTATATGTGCCCATGAAGTGTGTCATAAGAACGATACGATCCATTGAGTAAGGCAATGAAAGGGACAAGGCGTCTGATTGTTCTTTATGTCTTGTAATGAACTAATGATCCCACAGTTGTTGAGTGTTGTTGCTATCACCTTAAGCATTTCTTGGCAAGTTCAGTTATCTTCTTTCTCCCAAGTTATAACTAGTGTGTATATCCATCTGTTTATGTATTCTATTTTTCTTTAATTTTCTTGCCGGAGTCTGGGGATTTTAGCCATAGGTGCGCACCTACAGGTACAGCTGACAATGGCAGGCATTAAGTTGGTGCGTAACAGTGGCACACAAAGAAGAAAAGCTTAAAATTTTGTTTTCACTCGGGGCTCCATTTTGCTGGTGTCATGAGCATCACCAGCTTTCTGGTTCTGATCTTTTTTTTCATGCCTCGTGCCTCTCTGTGAGACCCGTGTATTGTCGTAGTAGTACAGTGCTTTAGTTCTCGTTCTGTCACTTTAGTTCAACTTGGAAAGCAGTTAAAGCTCCTTTGTGCTCGCTGAAAGAAAAGCCCTTTTATATTCATTCATTCACTCTCACAAATTTCCTAGCTACCTTGCCCATTAACTTGGACTAGGGTAATTCCTCTCTTCCAATCCCCACTTGGGACCACCACATCCAGCTCAATAACTCCATTCTCTGGACCCTAATCAGGACCTTCGGGTCCTAATCCTAACTCTGAACACCCCCCCCCCCTCCCCTCTCAAAAATTATATCACCCACACTCTATCTTTGGGTAGAGAGTCCCTCCACAGTCCCAAATCAATTTGTTACATACTGTGTCCCAAGGACGTTGACTTTTACTTATTTGTGAGTATAATAATGCATAAATGATGTGATAAAGTTCGTTTATTTTTTAACTTTCAAATTCATGACAGCGTGAAGGATAAAGGGTGGTTTTTCTGTGTCCAGTCACTTTCTCAACACTGTTGAAGAGAGTTATTGTAGAAGCAGAAAATTAACGAAGAAATTCCTTTTTGGCTAGCATTCCAAAATTAGCCCACCATTCTATAAGCAGCAAAGAGTTTTGTGAACTGGTAGAACCAAGAAAAATAGGGGAGGCAAATGGTGTTGAGAACAAAACAAGAAAGCAATATGACCACGAATTATTTAATGAATAGCAGTTTGGGTCAAATTTGTATCACATAGGGATAGGGAGTTTCAAAGGGCAAAAATTCGGATAGTTAGAATTTATAGGCCATATCTGTGGTTTAGTTTTGCATGTGTGTATAAGCACGTCACTAAAGTTATTTTCACCGTCCCTCACTTTTCAGAGAATATACAGCGCCTAGGAGAAGAGAAACGCTGTGAAGATTTTATATCTGCTATCTTTTCTTTTCTCCTTTTACGCTCCTTTTCAGCTGTAGCAGCCGTTGGAATGCTTCCTGTCTTTCCCTATCCTTTGTACTTTCTCTACACTCTCTTTTTCTTTAAAACCCAACTTCAGCAGCTGAATGGGTTCCAGTAGAAAACGTGAACCTTATTTGTTAATCTCTCACTTTCTCTCTGTTAAGCTGCCCGAAACAACCATGTGAAAGTCTTTTCCTTTCCTGCAGAACTACTCTGTGAAAATGAAGGACCCAGAAGAATATCAAGTTAAATCCAGAAAGCCTATGCAAAAACCCACGGATCGTAGAAGAAGAGGTAGGAGAAGAAGCCATTGCAAACCAGAGATATTAAAAGAAAAGGGAACTGATTTAGAACTGAATCCTGCTTCTTCTTGCAAAAGCCTTGTGTTCCCCCAAAGGCCTGGCTATGGCCAGCTTGGGACAAAGTGTGTGGTCAAAGCTAACCACTTTCTTGCAGATATATCAGCATCTGACTTGAGCCATTACAGTGTAAGTTGGGTCTACAGAACAAACTAATTAATTAGTAGAATTGGAGAGAATAGTTGACTCATAATTAAATATTTTTTCTTTTGTGAAGGTTAAGATAACACCTGAAGTTACTTCTCGTAAGATAAGCAAGGCTATCATTACTGAGTTGGTGAGGCTTCACAGAAATACAGACTTGGGGATGAGGCTCCCCGTTTATGATGGAGGAAGGAATCTTTACACTGCAGGTTTGCTTCCTTTTACACATAAAGAATTCACCATAACACTGAGCGAAGATGGTGAGGGTACTGGTAATAACAGGTAATTAGCCATTGTTCTCAAAGTGATTTTTTCTCTTGATTGTGAGCTCATTCTCGGTACTCCATTGCCATTTATATGTTGCCATGTAATCTCTTTATGATTGATATATAATCTAGTTTTAAGTCATCATTGAGTTGGGTCAAAATTTTAGGCATTAATTGCTTATTTATCAAAATATAAAATATAGCACATAACTGCCCACTAAATTTTCTGATTCTGCGACTGGTTAGGGAAAGAGAGTATAGGGTGAGAATCAAGTTTGCAACTCGTGTTAGCATGCAGCAACTACGGGAGCTTCTCAGTGGGAAACAAGTGCACACCCCACAAGAAGCTCTTAACATCATTGATATTGTATTAAGGGAACTTGTGGCTCAAAGGTGCATCTTGTGGTTGTTTTTCTCCACTTCCAGCATTAATTTCCCTCTTTTGCACGTACTAGTTTTCTCTTCTTCCTTTGATATTACTTAATTTGCATATGTTGTGTAGTTATGTATCAGTTGGAAGGTTTCTCTATTCTGCCGATATAAAAAAACCACAGCAGCTAGGTGGTGGTCTGGAATCATGGCGTGGCTTCTACCAGAGTATAAGGCCTACTCAGATGGGATTGTCGCTTAACATTGGTGAGAATTTCACCATATCTTTAGCTTTTTCTTTATATTAAGATTGAGACTTGGACTATATTGCCCATGATAACAAGGTGTCTTTTTTCCCCTTTGTCACTACATTCAGACATGTCATCAATGGCGTTTATTGAACCACTCCCTGTCATTGATTTTGTTGCTCAAATTCTGGGTAAAGATGTGCATTCAAAACCATTGTCAGATGCAGATCGTGTCAAGGTGTGAAACTTTTTTTCTGTTAATGGAAGCTGATGAACCATTCACATACATTTGGGGTGTATTTAACCAAAAAATCTTCATGGTGTGGCCAAGCAGATAAAAAAAGCCCTTCGAGGTGTGAAAGTTGAAGTTACACATAGAGGAAATGTTCGTAGGAAGTACAGGATTTCTGGACTGACATCACAGCCTACAAGAGAGCTTATGTATGCATTTCTATATTTTGCATTGCAAGTTGGATTTTTATTTGGAAGATATGAATTATTGTTTCTTTGCTCCCAACAGATTCCCTCTTGATGAGCATATGAACATGAAATCAGTAGTTGATTATTTTCGTGAGATGTATGGATATACAATTAAGTATTCTCATCTACCATGCCTGCAAGTAGGGAACGAAAAGAAGGTGAATTATTTGCCAATGGAGGTAAGCTTCTAGGCACTTCCTTTTATTTTTTTCAATCCACGTTTTTTCTTTATAAAGTTTTCAAGTCATGTGAGTCTTTTTCCAGGCATGCAAGATAGTTGGGGGCCAGAGATATACGAAAGGGCTGAATGAAAAGCAGATAACTTCTCTGCTTAAGGTTTCATGCCAAAGACCCCGTGAACAAGAGCTAGACATTCTACAGGTCCTTATCATTTATCATAGATTTCAACTCTTCTAGAAATGGAAAAAATAAATAAATAAATCAAGTGTGTTTGGTTTGTTAGATAAATCTAGAGCTTTTTCAATTAACTTACAGACAGTTGAACAAAACGATTATGAGCATAACCCCTATGCAAAGGAGTTTGGTATCAGCATAGATGAAAAGCTTGCATCAGTTGAGGCCCGGGTTCTGCCTGCTCCGTGGGTAATTGCTCCTCAGTATAACTAAGCACCTATGGTTGTTTGCTTTTGGCAATCTTCTGTCAATATCTGATCAAAATTTTGGAACCTTCTTTTACCAATAGTTGAAATATCATGATACGGGAAGGGAGAAAGAGTACTTGCCACAAGTTGGTCAGTGGAATATGATGAACAAGGTAACCTCAAATTTACAGTGGAGTATAACTGTCTTCTTTCTAAATAAAAAATTTACTTGTTCCAAGCTGAAAGTGATCCCAATGATTTGGATGCAGAAAGTTATAAATGGAAGCATAGTAAGATATTGGGCATGTATCAATTTCTCACGAAGTGTTCAAGAAAGTACAGCTCGTGGCTTTTGCCAACAGTTGGTTCAGATGTGCCAAATCTCAGGCATGGTAAATATCAAAATTTTTTGTGGCACCTATATTGTAGAAGTTTTATATCTATTGAGACTAATTAATGGTCCTCATGTACACTTACATTACATAATGCATTTGATCCTTACTCAGGAATTCAGTCAGGACCCAGTAATTCCTATACATACAGCAAGACCAGATCAGGTTAAAAAGGCCTTGAAGTATGTACACTCTGCTGCTTTGGACAAGCTTGGGGGTAAAGAGCTGGAGTTGCTCATTGCCATTCTTCCAGACAATAATGGCTCTCTGTATGGTATGATTCCAAACTTCATCATGTCTATCTGGTATTTGCATCATCACCTTGACCTTGTGATCATAGCTAGAAAGCTAAGGGATAGAAATTGTGGAAAGTTTAGAAGGTTCTAGTACCTCAAAGTTTCTCCATTTTCCTCTCTGATTGTTACTGTAACTATCAAAATGGTAAAACCTATTGCGGATGCTCCTTTTGCCTTTTCTCTTGAAAATATTGCTTCGTCTCAGTTATTATGGAAAATGATGCCAAACCCTAGTCTTTGTTGAAACACATCGTGTTTCACTTTTCCTGTGGAGGATATTTCTATATATTTCTTGCTTACATTAAAAGAAATTTTTTATTCAGGTGATCTCAAAAGGATTTGTGAGACAGATCTGGGGTTGATTTCTCAGTGCTGCCTCACAAAGCACGTCTTCAAGATTAATAGACAGTACCTGGCAAATGTAGCACTTAAAATCAATGTCAAGGTCTGTTATTACTAATTGATCTATATATCCGCTCATTCTTCATTTTTGGTTCATGCTCCATTTTCTTGAATAAATGCATCACATTTTTAGATGGGAGGAAGAAACACAGTGCTTTTGGATGCGTTAAGTTGGAGGATTCCATTGGTTAGTGACATTCCAACAATAATATTTGGAGCTGATGTAACTCATCCAGAATCTGGAGAGGATTCTTCTCCATCCATTGCTGCTGTAAGCTTTAGCAAACCCCTACATATCATGGGTGCCCTTGCCTGTGTTAGATCTATACTGATCACTAATCACTGTAATTCAGGTTGTAGCCTCACAGGACTGGCCTGAAGTAACAAAGTATGCAGGACTTGTGTGTGCTCAGCCTCATCGTGAAGAACTCATTCAAGACCTTTTCAAGTGTTGGAAAGATCCTCAGCGTGGTATAGTTTATGGTGGCATGATTAGGTACTTAAGCAGCAACTCTTACGCATGTTCTTGATGTTTCAAGCGAAAGTTCAAGGGTTATACTAATTTGTGGGTGTCCTCCTACAGAGAACTCTTACTCTCATTTAAGAAGGCAACTGGACAAAAACCATTGAGGATAATATTTTACAGGTAGGAATGACCTGCTTGGTTTTCTCTAATTGAAGGAATATTTGTCCTTGCTAAAGATTTTACGATTGACAAAGACTTAGAGTTGTAATTCAGGAATATCGTCTTTAACTTTTATAAACTTAATGTCTTCAAACGTATTTACAGGGATGGGGTAAGTGAAGGGCAATTCTACCAGGTTTTGTTATATGAGCTTGATGCCATCCGTAAGGTACTCTTACCCTACAAGTCCTCAGTTATTTTTAGAAAATATCATAGTTACAGTTTTTGAAGTGTTGGCTATCATATTATTGAATAGAATAATAATATGTGGATATTTTTAACAACTCAACATCACTTATTGACTTCAAAAAATTCCTCTACTAGTCATAATTTTATTGAAGAACTTGAAACCTAAAGAACTATATAGTCTTGTCCTTATGCTTGTTCAAATTGACTATGCCATTTCCTCAATGAAATTCTCACTATGTGTAGGCTTGTGCATCTCTGGAACCTAGTTACCAACCTCCAGTAACATTTGTTGTGGTTCAGAAGCGGCATCACACTAGACTCTTCTCAAACAATCATGAGGACAAAAACAGCACTGACAGGAGTGGCAACATCTTACCAGGTACAAGTTTTTGCCTCTGCCAGCTACATGGAAATTCGGTGGACATAAATAAGTGTCTAGAAAATGGTCTGCTCAGATTTGCATAGAGTTTGCAGATCTACAATTTCATTCTTAGAGTCAAAATAATCCCAGTTTCTTGTTTCTCCCCCTTGAAAAAAAAAAAACCACGTTACCATTTAAAGGCAGTTTCATGTCTTGGGCAAACTGGATCTCGCTTATCTGCTTGGTCAATGTAGGTACTGTGGTGGATTCTAAGATCTGTCATCCCACGGAATTCGACTTTTATTTATGTAGTCATGCGGGAATACAGGTATAAATACGACTTTATGATTTCTATATCGGATTGGAAGAGATTTTCTTTCTTCGATGAACCTCGAGTTTTTGTTCTATTGAGAACATTTTAAAAGAAAAGATGCATCTGAGCATATCTGCACTTTGCAGGGCACAAGTAGACCAGCTCACTATCATGTCCTCTGGGATGAGAACAAATTCACTGCAGATGAGATTCAATCTTTAACCAACAACTTATGCTACACGTAAATGAACATTTCTCCCTTTTGCTCCATCATCTCGTTGTGCTTATAATGGCATAATTAACCTGCTTAACTTTCTAATTGCAGGTATGCAAGATGCACAAGATCTGTTTCCGTAGGTAATTCTCCTAGCCTTTCTTTACATAGTACTTGCATATTTTGGCATCCATGAATTTAGTAGTGAGTAAATGAGAAGGATATTAATAAAACTATTCATCAACCTTCATTTAATAGCTTAAACTTTTGAACATACAGATGTTTGACATGGTATAAGGCATATTTCAAGTCTAAAGAGCTTTCATATTAGTTTTTATCAGACATTGATTAACTGTGACTTGTTATATGGGTGCAGTGCCTCCAGCATACTATGCTCATCTGGCAGCTTACAGAGCTCGATTCTACATGGAACCTGATGTGCATGAGAATGCTAAAGCAGGAGGTGGAAGATCAAAGGATGAATCAGTTCGGCCATTGCCTGCTCTGAAAGAGAAGGTGAAGAATGTAATGTTTTACTGTTGAAAGAGGGCAAGGCCGAACAAGAGAATTTCCAAGTAGAGAAAGAAACAATAGAAGATAGGTGAAATAGTTTCACATGTACAAACTTGTTCATATTGTAACGTTTCTTTTTCCTGCATGGAAAATTTTGACTATACCTTTGTTTTCTCTTGGTGCAATGCTTAGGTAAAATTTTAAAATTCATTTTTTGTTTTCAAAAGTTCTTTTTGAGTCTCTATAACATGGTTATATTATAATGAGCAATTAAACGCTATTTTTTATGGTCAATAACAGCACTTGGTAACAATGGTTGGTTATCCGTTCCATTGCTTGCCTAAAATCACCCATCAGTGTGAGTAAAATTACAGGTTGAGGAGATGCACACAAACATACTATGATTAAATTTTCAGAATTTATGAACTCTGCGAAGTTTATTTTTGAGTATTATACAAAATTGGGAAAGTTTCATTTTTTAAGTTTTTCAATTTAATTAAACATGGCTTTCGGAACAATGTATGATGTTTGCGTAATGAGTTACTTTGTTCCAAAACTTTTTGTTGTTTAATTTAGTGTATATCACGTAGATCAAGAAATTATTAATTAATATATATGTAGATAAAAATTATCTTTATTTAATTAATATACTAAAATTAAGAGATAAGGAGAAAAGATATTAATAGTAATAAATGATGGTATAATAAAAAAAAATAAGTCTTAAAATTCTAAAACTCCAAAAATTTTGGAATGCGCAAATAATAGAGCTTGCGATAGAACTCTTTATTTAAAAAAAAAAACTACTATAGATTTTATATACTTCCTCCGATCTAAAATATAAGTCTTCTTTTAGATTTTTTTTCTGGTACAAAATATAAGTCCTATTTAGATAAAGTAAAAAAGCGTTAATTATTGTTTTCCTAATCTACCATTATCTTTAATTAACTTATGAAAAAAAAACTGTCTTGAAAATTATTTTTATTAAGGGTAGTGTTGGAAAATAATGTAAATTTTTTATAAATTTAATTAGTTTGACTCCCTTTCTTTATTTATGTGTAGTTAGTCAAATAGGATTTATATTTTGGATCGAAAGGAATATATATTCTCCCGTCCATTTTATCCTTCATATAATGTTTTGGCACCAAAATTAAGAAAAATAATAAATAACTTAATTAATAATGTAATTTTGTTAAATTACCCATAATTATTTCTCCTTTATTATTAATAATTTTTCAATTTTTCTGCACCTTCTTTTACATTGGAAAGAAAAAAATAATTTTTTATTAGTTTCCTAAAATGATAATTAAATTGGGACATTTAGAATTTTTTAAAATAAACAGATAAAATAAAATGGTATAATATGCGATTGATTGACATATATTGATTATTTATTTATCTTTTGTTTGGGACGCTTTCTTTTTTAAGGATTCTAAGTACTTATTCTTAATTTGATATGTTGATAAGTAGTAGCGCATACTATCTGCCTAACAATAATCTAATATATATTTGTCTTCATACATCGAGTAATGCCTTTAATCACAAAAGCATTTGGATTTGATATAATTTTGTCCAATTTACTGGTGAGTGACTTTTTATCTATTATATTGCAAGTGTCCGTTTGCCTCAAATTCTGATAAGCCATCTCATGTATTTGTTAAATAATACTTATGCACTTGAAATATTATATTATATTAATGAGATTGTTAGGTATCTCGAAAAGTAATTTTTTTTTTTAAATAATGACATGATATGTGGCAATTATTTGGAATCAGTCTTTTGGAACCACGTATCATGGAGAGGCATCTACTGGTACATTTGCTTCTAAATCATAAATAAATTACTAAACCCAACATTACTTTAGGTAGCAATAATATGTGAATGATATCATAATATCACTAATCAGGACAATAAAAATATAGGATTTAACTACTGATTAATTTAATTATGCACGATATTCACAACTTTAGATACCTTTTAAATTTGCTTAATGTTTGCACTGTGACATTAATTGAGAATGACTGGTTGTCCTATAAGTTATAACCCATTAATCTCTATCAATCTGTCACTCTCACAAATAACGTAGAAGTTAAGGTTTAACACTAAAATAGTGAGAGACATGTTTTTAAACAAAATACTCAATCTGACAACGAGGGCCCCTATTTTGGGGGGTGTTGTATCAAGTTTCCTTTTTTTGTTTTGTTGTTGTTGGATTGACCAAGTTTCAAAATTTTATTTGTACAAGAATTTACTATTATATTTTGGATTCAAACATTTTAGGAATTTATTAGAGAAAAGTCAAGGGAATGGTTTAGTAACTCGCTGAGGATTTGAAGATGCAATTTTTGTAGGGTAGCGATTACAAGGGCCGCACCAGGGAATCAATTGTTTAGTGGCTTTCATGATGTTACTTGGAATAAAATTTGAAGCTTAAAAAAAAACGGAAATAATTGAGGGATAAAAATGGAGTTTGAAGCTAAGAGCCGATGGCGTGAGGTAATTAATTAATTCATGTTTCAGTAAACAACTTATACCAACTCCAAATATGATATAAATGAAAACGTCAGTGATGTGGACCTGCTGATGAGGAAAAATTATTATAGGGATCATTATCTTTTGAAATTATTTCAAGATAAATGAAGAAAAAGGAAAAACTGAGAAATAAAATTAAAATATACTTAAAATGACCTATTTCAAGCATTTCAAAGGCTCAAAATCATTCTGGAGAAAAATACAAATAAAAAATAAAAATGGCTCAATCATGAGAGGAAGTGAGGGTGGAAAGTAAAAATGACAATGAGTTTTAGAAATGAACCCAACAAACAACTATAGGATAAATTATTTTCACTAATTATCTTATTCATAAAATCATGGGTTATTAAAAATAATATAATTTTTTAAATATTCAAAAATATACTCTCAAAATCTGTCCTATTATAATAACTGACTCCCTTTTCTTTTTATTAGTCGTCTGAAAGAAAATTTTTATTCTTATTTGTAATTTTTTAACAAAAAATTCAAGATAGTATTAATTATTATTTTCTTAATCATATTCTTATCTTCACTAATTATCTTACACAGTTATCAAGGTAGTGATGTTTTTCTTTTCCTCATAAAAAAAAAATTATCAAGGTAGTGATAAATTAGGATTATATGAGAAATTTTAAAAAGAATTATGACATCTTAATTATATTTTTTAACATGTATGTTAATATTTTAAGTCCATACTTTTATTTTAAAATTATACCTTAAATTTACCCTTTTACCAACGCTATGAAAAGGAAAAGAAAGTGGTAGTCAGAGGCCCAGGGACAAAAATAGAACCAAGAACCCACAATGCTTGGGACAGACAGCTTCATAAATTACTTTCCATTTCCCTATTTTTCCTGGGACCATAAAATGACATTTAACAACCTTAGCTACTTTAGTTGTTACACACAGCCTGTGTTTCACATACACTTAAATGTACAAGATGACCGTGACAAATAACACCATCGATATAAAAAATACTACGATACTAATTACGACTCTTTTTCTTTTTCTTTTTTTTTTTTAATTTTGTACAGTACATAAAAAGTCTACCTAATTTCTCATTCCACTAAAAAATCATAGAAGTGTAGTGTTCAGTGTCCCAATGGGTCAGGGCAAGGTAAGGCCAGTGGAGAAGCTTATACCAGCCAAGTTACAACCCTTCATTTTACAATCGGGAAGTGGAATCCATGACCACTGATCAGCGTTGTGATCAAAGGAGATCCAAATTATGTCCCACAACCCTTCCCAATTGGAGACCAAAGAACCCCTAATCACTCCATTCCTCTCCTCCAAGCACCCCATCATCACCCCATACACCCTCTCTATCTTCTTCATCAGCTCACTCGGTGCCTTCGATATGTACTCCCACTCCCTCCCTCCTCTCCCTTTCACCCCCCACATCTCTATCCCCTGCAACACCCTCTTCTTCCCATCGCTACTCCCCCCCTCTGATTTCACTATCATCATGTACCCATCACCGTACACGTGTAGCCTGTCTATCACGTTCCCCCAGCTGAATCCAACCGTCATCCGCCTGTCCTCGCCCCCTCCCCTCTCCAATCTCGGCCGTACAACCACGGGCGCTTTGCACTCTCGTGTGCACGCCATCAGCACGCTCTCTCTCCGCCCGTTGATCACGTTCAGGAAAATACGTTCGTCTTCTTCCTCCTCCTTGCCCACATGGTTTCCACGTGCCCAAATGACCCCTCTGTATCTGTTTGTGTCTCCTACTTCTTGGGCTCCCATCGACTCCCATTTGTCGGTGATGGAGTCGTACACGAACAGGGCCGGGCGGTTCTCCACCAACTCCGCGAACATGAACCGGAAATGGGCCGACCCGGGTGGGCCGGTCACGAGCTTCATGCCCGATCTCCTCCACGAAGAGGTGCCGCGTGGCCCCAAGGGACTCGGAGGGATCTTCTTAACGGTCATAGTAACTAGATTAACCGCAATAACCTCCCTCACGGTGTTGGATGCGAAGAGGAAGAAGTTCCCGGAGGCCGTCAGGAAATAGAGATCTTCGCAGTGAAAATGGATGGGTTTCAGGAGCTCGGTGATCGGAATCCGGAACCATCGGTCGGAGCGGTCGGTGAATCCGTGGAGGACGGCGTCGCGGAGCCACCGTTTCTTGTAGACGAAAAACCAGGCGGTGGAGCTGGACCGGGAGTTACACTCGCGGACGAAGCTCTGATCGGAGATGATGTCGGAAAAGGACTTGCTAACCAGCTTTAACCGAATGATTTCGGGTAGAACTAGGGACAGAAAAATGTTGTGCATAAGCTCAGACGGGAGGAGGCAGAGGCCAATAGCATTTGCCGTTGAATTTTGACGATCTTCCATGTAAAGAGTGGTTAGGTTAGGATCAGACAAGCACCTGAAATCTCCTGTCACTTCATGCGAGAAATTCTGAAGAGGAGGGGTGGTTCTAAGTGTTGCATATATAGTCGGCTTCTGAAAGGGATGTGGAGTTTTTGTTTTCCGTCTTTCGAATTATTATGATTTTGGGGAGCAAAAGGACAACCGAATAGAAGGAGCATATAAACAGGCATAAAGGACAGTGACCCAGAAAGTTTCCAAGGAGGAGTGAGCGTCATGGGCGGTGTCACTGGTGGAGACATATTGAGTTATTTAAAGGCAAATTTATAGTATAAAGATAAGGTTGGACTTTGTGGTTGGCTAGATGTGTAGTGCAAAAGAAAATGAATGATAATAATTTGAGAGAAACACGCAGGATGAAGAATTAATTAAAGATAGGCCATTGCGAGAATGACATGGGAGGTAGGTGTAATTATGCAATTAGGAGCTGGTAGAGCACGAGCGCCCCTCCACTTGATAGTGTTTAGTCAAATGAGAGTAGGGATGAGTCAGGCCGCCAATGCCTTTACATTCAAAGGGACCCTGAATCGAACTATTCTTTTCCTCCAAAATTCACTGTTTTATGCTTAATTAGTGTCCTGAATCTTGTTAGGCGACCAAAATTTTAGGTAGACTTAGCCCCCACTAAACACTTAATTAATTAGCACACTTGACTTCTATTATAAAATACGCATTTCAAATGTTGTCTTTCAAGCAATGGACCCTCGAAAATCCTAGGGGATCCATATCCCATACTAAATTGGTGTGTATACACCAAGTTTTTTTTTGGCCACACACATACCCCTAGTTTACCCAAGAATACAGAGTATAATAAAATGTAATGCATGACTTAAACTCTGTTAGTTCTTATTAATGCTGGCTATGCAGTAAATGAGGACAGGCCCAGCTTGCAGATCAGCTGTAAATGCATAACTCCCAAGGATAAAATTCATGAGGTTAAAATTCAGGATGTTTCAGTCAGAAAAGGAACGGTTCTGATGACAATACATGTATAATTACAATAATGATAGATTTGAAGCAGTTGTCTCCGTCATATTCAGTAATTTTACGAAGTAAACAAAGCATAAGACAGAATTAACCAGGCTCTTCGTGAAATATACATTAGTCGGCATCTCAGCCTCGTGCTTGAAAAAACTACTAGAAATCATCCATGGTCCCCAAGAATATCATCTTCATGGTTTCGCATCGCAATTAGAAAAATCACGCTTATCTGGGGAGAGGCAGGGCAAATCATGCATGCAAAATGTTTGTTTAGAAAGACTCATTGTACTCCTAAAAAGCAGGATGATATTGGTTTAAGAACACAAGATAGAAACTATGCAAAGAGAGGCCAGTCAAACACCTTGTAGATGCTCTACTTCCATGAACGCTATTCACTGCCGTCTGCTCTGCTGACAGTATTCATGTCAATTGAACTTCATACTCTCGGAATTTTATGTGAAAATCGCATGTCACTGCTTCTGAGGAGCACTTGAACCTGCTTCTTCACTCAAACTTTCTCACTAATTAATAAGATTCAATTACTGAAGAACAGCGGCATCAACTTTGTGAAATGAATGCTGGACTTGCCAAACCTTTGGCTCCAGAGAGAGTACTTTCAAGTGAATTACCAAGTTGCTTAATGGAACAGCAGTATTATAAACCAGGGCTATCAGTGTGTCCATGCAGTAAATACTAAATGCATTAAACCAATGAAAGGAATGAGCCATTAAGATCATCTAAGAAAGGATTTAGACTTGGGCAAAACTTGAGGATACCCTTGACCTTAGTACCAAAAAACAAAGGATAGCGAAAACTCACACCTTACATGTCAGCATAATCCCTAAAATGGCCATCAAACACACCTTCATATGGCTACCTTAAATACCGTGGCAAACAGTCCTAAAAATGGCTTATATTTTCCGACTTACTATTTATTTACCCCTTAGCCTGAGAACCTATTCTTACTATTTATTTACCCCATAGCCTGAGAACCTATTCGCTCCTCATCTCTGCATGTGTGTGTAGGGACTCCCAGGGTGTCACTAATATTGCTTTTTGGTTGCAACAAGAAATCACCTGCATTATGTTTAGCAGCTAGTTGTAAAACTCTCGAGCAATGAACATTGTTGCTCTATTGCTGCTGCTCAACAGTAAGTCGTGTTGCAATATCACATAATGGTATATGTGATAACTCACTAGCCATAAAATTATTATTATTAATTAAGGTTAAAGTATGCTAAATCACCAGCTAAATGTTGTAATATGACCGACTTAGATAGATTCTACAGCAAACTTACAGGATAACGAAAAAAATTGTAAGACGCTTTAAGGCCAGTAATCACCATGACAAATAATCCAAGTTTTTTTCCTCAGTAGCCATAGTAATCGAACATAATACCTCTACCTCTACCTCTACCTTTACCCTGCCATTACCTCTTGTCCTATGGGCTAATATATAACATCACACAATATTATGTTCAGAGTTAAAGATGAACAGTATAAAACCACATAATTCCTGAAAGTTGGGAGCCTTGGAGTTACTAAGTTGACAGCTACTAATCAACAAATATGATGGAAACTTCAAAACTGATTTTGAAACCAATTAACAAAACCTCCATATAACCTCATAGCTACACCCACCAGAACCCCTAATTTGTTCAGGATAAATGTTATTGCAGGGCAGCCCTCCAGATGAGACAGAGAGGGTTTAAAGATTAAAACCAAGACAGAAATAATCCTTCATCCAGAAAATCTGGGTCTACTGAAGCCTAGGCAATGCAAACAAACTCAGGGAAAAGAAAATGCGTGAAAAACAATGTATAATAATAGTCAAGCAAGAATAATTGCCTTTCAAGAAAATACCATCACCCTACAGAAAATGATATCTCATATTGCATGAAAAATTTCTAAAACTCTTACTAGGGATAAGACTGCAAATATACTGCCTTAAAATGTATTACTGGCAAATAATAGTACAAATGCTCATACAGACGCAAGTTTACCATGCATGCCCCTCCCTTGAGTCTCATCCGCCAAATCAGCATCATGATTATTTTCAATATCTGGCTGCTTGGACACCAGTGCATCACGCTGTGTTGGAGCTTTACCAGATCCAGTAACTGACTGTTGATAAAGAATTCCCCCTGCAATGGTAAAAAGCAGACAAACCAACCCAGTTGGGCTAGCATGCTTGTCCCAAATAACCACATTAATGGCTACAGTAAGAAACTTATTGACCACTCCGGTGACAGTAAAAGCTGTTGCAGAAACAGCTCTTCTAGCTGCGAATCCAAAGAAACTGATGAGCAAACCGAATACGCATGACAATGATACTGCAGTAAACGCTGTGCGTTCAAATAAATTCCCCGAGTTAGACCTCAAAGCAGCAAGAACTTCAGCATTCTCTCCCGTCAGAAACCAAAATATTGGAGCCATCATCAGTGACAACAAGTTATTGTACAGAACAAATCCCCAAGTGTTTAATCCAAGATTCATGACCATATGTTTGATATATACCATCTCAGTAGTAATTGTCACCAAATAAGCAAACGCCCACGTATAAGCAGTTAGCGTAAAAGCAGAATCAGTGGCCACATACCCAACAGCTCCGCTCAGAATGATGACCAGCGACAAGAATGTGAGCTTTGAAGGACATGGTTGCTTCCGAAATGTAGTATCAGCAACAGCGACAAGAAGGGGAGTCAAGGATCTAAACACTATAAAAGTATCAACGTTTGCGTGACGGAGAAGATTCGTATTGGTAAAGATTGCCAGATAAAATACCACAGCCGCAGGCAAAAACTTCTTGGCAGTTTCCAGTGTGAAAGGATCATGGTGTAAAAATCCCAACTTCCCCAAAACCCAAACCCCCAGTGCGGAAGTCAGATACTGCAATGCAGTTAAAAGGCCAGGGTAATTGAACTTAGTGATAGCATACTTGTTTATGATGGCAAGCAAGCTGGAACAGAGTGCATACCCAACCACAAGGCTGCTCGTGGCGTAGTACTGCTTGGTGGCATCGAATCGAATCGCCGACATCGTTCTACTATTTCACCAAATTCGCCTTGTGATCTTACAAAATCTTGGGGAAATCAGAGATTGAGGAGGGTGAAGAGTGTAGAAATAAATTGAGATAAGATAGTGCACGGCGTCATAGAGAAAGCTTAACTCTAGGGCTATTCAAGGTAAGTGGTCGATCTATTGAAAAATATCGAGTGACGGACAGGATTGGATGGACAGAAAGAAAGGTAAAGATAAGGGGAGGGTTGAATCACCGACACAAAATAAGAACGCAGATCTTTACCAAAAAGGAGGAGAGAAATTTGAAAAATCAAAAGGAGCAAATTAAAAAGGAAAAGTGTGTACGACGGAGATGAAGATGGTATTAAGAAGGGGGGAGAGTAAATAGGAGCTGTCGGGGAAGCCGAGTTTTGAAGAAGGCAAGCGGAGACGGGCCGGAGACAAAGGTTTTAGTTTTTGGCCAACGGAGACGGAGTCGGAGGGTTAGAAAGTAATCACAAAAAAATTGTTGAATTGTGTTGCAGGAGGAGAGCCAATGGGTTAGAATCATTAGAAGAAGCGGGCTAATACTAATGCGACATCGCCTAGCAAAAACTTGTTATCTGGACCCATCCGGCAAAATCAGGCCCAAGACAAATTTGGTTGCTTCATATCCCATCTATATCTATATTACTTTACTATTACACAACCAAAATGTTGGTGAAATAAATTTATAAAACATATTCAAAGAAAAATAATATGAAACAGTGGTCTCTTAGTTTTTTTTTTCCCGAGAGAGAGAATAAATTGGTGTGAATAATAGTAAATAGTAGTAAATTTTAAGATTGAAAGTGATCGAGACGGGATACGAGTAAGTGAGAGGGTCCCAAAGTCAATCATGGAGAGCAAGAAATGGTGCAGTGCAGTGTGCAGACATAAATTGGGAAGAGAAGTGTACTGTCCTGAAGTTTTCTCTTAACGCAACCTGCAGGAGCATTAAGTAGCGTGTCATGTGCATTTTTCTCAGGAATGAGTGCCAGGAAATTCAGAATGGTTAATCATGGACATTGAGGGCATCCATTTCCTGGTTGGGATATATGAAGTGAGAAAGAGTACTGAAATCCATTTCCTATTTTATTTGTTGTATAAGATTTCAGTATAAGAATTAAGAAAAATAATAAATATCATAATGAATTATATAATTTTATTAAAAAAATTATTTTTAATTATTATTAATGAAGTATTAAATTATAACAGAAAGCTACATATTATTAAATTAATGGCTAATGGTATTAATAAAAAATATTAATTTTTTAAAATGATAAATAAAATGAGATATTTAAAAATCTCTAAAATAATAAATAAAATTGAGAAAATACAAGAGAAAGCAAGTTAAGCCAAGAGAGAGGCTTTTAGATTATACTATAAAAAATAAATTAATAAAAATAAAATTAAAAATTTTATTTTTTAAAATTGAATAATATAATAAATATTTCTTAATATATACCAAATCCTTCAATTTCCATATGCATTGGGATAATGAGAGAACATAGGTTTTTTGAGCAAAATATGATAAATAAATAAATTATTTACCAATATATGCTGTATCAGAAACAATTTACCAATTTATAATAATCAAAGTCGATGATTAGAAAATCGACGATCACGCTACAAAGAAGTCGATTAATAGATACACGATTTACCATCTTTTTAAAACGAATCGGTTAATCTGATGATAAATAATTTAAAAAAAACAAACAATTTAGCACCCAAAAATAAAAATATTTACCAATTATAACCCAATTTAAAAATTTTCAAGTATATAAATTAAATTTTTAATTAAAATAAATTAAATCTTTAATTAAAACTGATAATTTGAAAATTCTTTTATTACATATCTTGAAATATTTTTTTTCCTTTAAAAAAAATACCTATTAGCAAGTTGATGGCCTACATAATAGACTTACTCTTTTTATTTAAAAAAATTGATTAACTAGTGAATCCCAATTTTTTTTATTTTTTAAAATATTATTTTTTTCATAATTATAAAAATCATTAATTATAATCATTATACATATTGAATTATTATATTATTGTTACTTCATTCGTCTTATATTAATATTATAAGGTAATGGAAGGGTTTTCACGCATATTAAAAATAATTTATTATATTCTTAATTTTTTTAAAATAAAATTTCAAGATTACCCCCTCTTAATTTAGCGTCTTTTATTAACTATTATACAAGTTACAATACTAATAATAGAATAAGTAATGAAGGGCAAAAATAACATATCATTATATTATCATATGTTAAAAAAACATATTTTATCCTAAGGGGACGGTGGAGTATATATGTAAAAATAAAAAAAATAAATCTATTGAAATAAAAAAAAAGTCACTTAGTTGCTTTTGGGTTCTTTATTAAAACTTTTAACTTCTTTTTAATTAAATAAGTCATTTATGTAGGCCATTGACTTGCTAATATGTATTTTTTAAAGATATTTTAAGACATATAATAAAAGAATTTTTAAATTATCAAAAATTTAATTTATTTCAATTAAAAATTAATTTATATAAATAGGAGGTTTTTAAATTGGATTCTAATTGGTAAATATTTTTATTTTTGGGCACTAAATTATTTTTTCTCTTTTTTTTTAATAAATCAAAAGCAAGTCGATTGGTTACCCAATCGACTTGCTTTTGTTTATTTTTTTTTTAAATTATTTATCATCAAATTAACCGATTCGTTTTAAAAAGATAATAAATTGTGTATCTATTAATCGACTTTTTTATAGCGTGATCGTCGATTTTCTAATCATCGACTTTGATTATTATAGATTAATAAATTATTTCTGATAAAGCATATATTGATAAATAATTTATTTATTTATCATATTTTACTCAAAAAAACCGACAACACAGGTAAGCCACGTTGAGGAGTTGTGCGTTCTGGCTGGGATGTGTGTACGGATGTGTGTCGTTTCCGCCAACTCAGCATTAAGAGGATGATTTTTTGTCATTTGGGTGAGCCTTTGCAAGTTCAGCTACAGCGTATGCATGTGAATGAAACTAGATCTAGTTACGTAAGACATCAAACAATGAAATATTTAGCCCAATAATAAATTAGTAATTTTTTACCATTAATTTATTCATTATCTATAAAAATTACCAAAATAAATTTTACCTCTCACAATAAAATTTTTTTGACAAAGTTTTAAATTAATTTTACTATGTGAAAGCTTCATATATATATATATATATACTTCCTCCATTTCAAAATAATTATCACTTTAAGATTTTTTTCTTATTTTAAAATAATTATTATTTTATAATTTTTAATAATATATTAATTATATTTGAACAAGCTTTCCCTTCAATAATAATGAAGAAAAAAATATTAAAGAGTATTACATAATTAATAAAGATATTATAATAAAATATAATCAAATTTTTAATTTTTAAGCTATTTATTAATTTTTCTAATTTCTTTACATAACTCTAAAATAATAATTATTTTAAAATGAATATAGTACTTCCTCTATTTCAAAATATCTATCAATTTTAGAAGTTTTTGTTTCATTTTATATGTCTATTTAAAAAAAATTGCTAATGTCTATAATTAAAAATTCAATGCAATATTTATTGATATGTTTCCTATTAAACCATTATTTGCTCTATAATTTTAGATATCCTTTTAAAATTTTAATATGATATTTATTAAGAGTAAATTTAAACATGTAATAAATTCTCATAAATTAATTATATTTTGTAATATATGTGACAAAAATCTTAAATTGACAGGAATTTTCAAGCCGAAGGGAGTATGCACTGATGATTGATGATTCTTAAGATATATTTGGGAGTTTAATATGGTATGAAATCAAATTATCATTAATAGAATAAAGTGGAATGGAATGAAATAGAATAGGATGGAACATAAAGTTCCATTGTTTGAGAGTTTTAAGATATAAATGATTAATTTTATTTAGCTATTGTTTGAGAGTTATTATAAAATTAATGAAACAGAATGGTTTGTAATATTTTCTTTCTCATATTATCCTTATAATTTAATTTAGATAACAATAAGAAATTACTTCAAATTAAAAAGTACAAAATGTTTTTGAATAAACTTCAAATATTTGTTTTCAAGTAGCATTTATACAATGAGATTTTTTTTATTCTTTATAAATATATAATATTACAATTACAATTTGTCAGGGAAAAATTATTCACCGTTTTTAAATTCAAAATTCCCAATAGAAAAAATTAAAAATTCTCATGCTATAAAGAGATTGAGAGGATAGCTTGATGTAGTTGAGAGATCAGGGGATGACTCTATATAATGAAGAGAATGAGAGTGATGAGGAAGAGATCAATAATAAATATTATTATATATATATATAGATGTGAGGTAATTTTATAAATATAATATAAATCCTAAATTATTCCATTCGTGACCTCCCAATTTGGAGATAATAAAAATTGGGTTTTGGACAACTAAGGAGGGCTTGAGATGCCCTCCCTTGCCATTCCATTCTCTTATAAAAAAATCCATATAAATAATGGTCTACTCCCTTTAACTATTTTACTTCATTTTATTTTATCGAGAAAAAAAATCCCAAAAATAGAATTAGGATGTCAATTAATAAGCTGTCAAGGCTTTTTTCTTTTGGACCAAGGCATCTAAGATAAGTGAGAGACCCGACTTGATTTTTCGAATTGAATTTAGAAGTCATTTTAATCATAAATTGTACTTTTCTTTTTTTTAATCTTTCTCTACATTTTTTTTTGGGTTACAAAGAAGGAAAAACAAAGTTAGTTTATCCTAAGAGTAGTAACTCACTGTAAATCATGATGAAGCTTGCTCAATAGCTCAAAAGGAGGTTCCTGTAGCACATGAAGACCAAGATCATGAGAGAGACTATAGGTAGCAAGAAAATCAGTACAAGTGTTTCCTTCACGATAGACGTGCCTTAAATCCACAAGCCAATTCCGCTGTAGAAGAAGTTTGATGTCTCTTACAAGGTTATGCAAGCATCCTTGTGAATATCATCTTTCATGATAATGGAAATAGCACATTTACTATCGGATTAGATTTGAACTTTCCTGTGACCAAGTTTCCAAGCAAGTTGGAGAGCATCATAAATAGCCCAAATTTCAGCAAGAGTAATATTGCAGTCCCTAAGATTTCGAATGAAGCCACAAATCCAGGCACCGGAATGATCACACAAGAGGCCACCCTCACCAGCCAAGTTGACACTTTTTTTAACAGCACCATCACAGTTACAAACAATCCAGCCCTCAGGTGGCTTTAGCCATTGAACCCGTTCAATGGAACATTGTGTTTGCATGACAGAGGAGGAGGAGTCCTCATTAGCTCAGTCTATGGAGGCTGCTGAGACAAGGATACTCGTCTTAATAGAGTAAATATCCTCATTTTCATTGGTAAATATCAACTTATTTCTAGTATTCCAAAGCTTCCAACAAGCTATGCCAAAAATGGTACTCCAGTCTCCATGATTGTGACTTAAATTAGATTTAAGCCATTCCTGAAAAGGTTGACGATAGAAGGAGTTGCACAATTCATTAGGGACAAGAGATCGCCACAGTTGTCTAGCATAATTACAGTCATTGACACTACTACAAAATTGGAAATTGTTGGTGCATTTATATTGGCGGTTATTTACAAAAACGCAAAGAAATGTAAGAAGGGGGATTTTTGTAGGTGGTTGTTTAAATAACCGTCTACAAATTTGTTAATAATTTAAAAATAAAAAAAATAATATCTGGAGTAAGTAGCGAAGGCGGTTATTTAAAAAAACCGCCTACGTTTCTTTGTTAAAAAATATTAAAATACGTAGGCGGTTGTTTTAAATAACCGCCTACGTTTATTTTAAATTTAATTTTGTTCAATTTTTATTTTAAATTAAACGTTGGCGGTTATTTAAATAACCGCCTTCGTTTTGTTTAATATTAAAAAAATACAAATATAAACCTAGGCGGTTATTTTAAATAACCGCCTAGGTTTATTTTTAAATGACAAACGAAGGCGGTTATTTTAAATAACTGCCTTCGTTTGTCTTAACCTAATTAACTCGATGCGGCCGCGTCCTTAGATCGAAAACAATATCTTTCGACCGCGAACTTCAGAAACAAATTTTGCTCAAGCCTTTTCCCTCTTCTCGCTTTCGCCTTCCTTCCTCTCACTATTGCTCGAGAGACTTTGTAACCAACAATCTTGTCTTCGCTCCTTTTATCTTATTTATTCACTCAGTTCGCTCCTGCAACTTGAACGCAGTGAATGAGCAAAGCAAAAGAAGGAATTTTCTCACTTGCCGTGACTCCACAAGTCTCTTGCTCCTGTCCAATCACCACCTCCAGCCAGTTGTTCTTCCCACCGGTCTCCACCTTCGGCATCTCTCTAGCTCACACTTCATCCATCCAGTCTCTATTCACTTCTGCGACATCTCCGCCGGCCGGAAAGCAGTAAGCTTCGTTCCTCCCCAATCCAATGTTGTCTCACTTCTGAAGCAAACATTCCTTCTTTAATCAGATTCAAAGACGTCTAGATTCGGACTACATTTAGCTCTTGTACTCACACTAGAGGCAGGTATAGTTAATTACTTTATTGTCTTATTGTTATTCAGATCTGATAAGTTCAGTGATAATGAAATTAACTGTAGTCGCAATTTATTGAGTTATTTGGGTGAGAAGACACGAGAAGCTTTGGTAGAAGGATAATGAGCCTTTGGTACTCAACGGGAGGGAACCATGAATGTGTATAGGTATGTTCTTCTTTATTTTCATACTTCATATATATATATATATATTTTAGTATATTATGCGTAGTAGCTTGATGATGTAGGACTTGAAATAATTTACTTATGGATATTTAAAATATACGTAGGACTTGAAATATTGTCATGTAACTAACTGTGCACCTAGTTTTTTTATTCCTTTCTTTCCTTGTTATTTTTAGTTTCCTCCGGACATTTGAAGTCTTCAACATGATAACATTTAAAACTACAAAAGGATTGGTCACCAAATTAAGTAGTGTTTATTAATTTTGATTACATGTTGTCTACATCCAAGACAAAAACAAATACATTTTATAATTAATCTTAATTTGAAGATATGACCAAATGAGTTTTAATTTCTCATTGCCTTTAATTATAAATTCTCAGTCTACCATATTAAAATCCAAATAACGGTCAAAATGTTAGATTATGACGTGCCTATGACATCTGGCACACGAAAACATGACACAAGTACGCAATGGAAAAACTTACAAGTAATCTGTGAATGCTGGCTAGTTTGATACCAAATCATGCTAAGGCTTAATTTTGTAATTCTATATATGAAATAATTAAATATATCATAAAACAAAAATAACATAAGCTTACGTGTAACATATATATATATATATAAATGTTCCAAGTTCTGATATATAATAAAAATTAAACGAGAATTTGTGTGTATGAAATGAATATATATATATATATATATGCAGTGGATACTACATGATTGGAGTGACGAAGATTGCATAAAGATATTGAAGAATTGCAGGAAAGCAATAGGAGAAGAAGGAGGAGGGAAGGTGATAATAGTGGAGTTTTTTCTGAAGCCAGAGGGGAGTGGGATGTTTGATGATGTTCTCATTTTGTTTACATAATCATTGTTCATGTTGATTTTACTAGGTTTTTCGCTAGAATTGTTGATTCTTTAGTGTCTCTCCTATCTAGAAAGTGGTGTTGATTGAGATCTAGAGATCAGTGAATAGGTAAGCTATCATCTTGGGCTTTTTTTCATCATGGGGAGAATTATACAATTTCTCATTTCAAGACTTTCATAGTTTTTTTTTCTTTAAACATGCCTTAAACATGTCAATCCATAAATCCAAAAGAAATTACTTAGTTGCGTTTGGTCATATTGTAAAATTATTGGTGTGATGCCTACAACTAATTTCTTTGAGTGTTTATTAGGCCAAGCCTATATCTTTCAAAGAAATCTGGTGTTTATTGTGTCAAGGAGAATAGATCTGTCATATCTTCAAATTATTCACAGGTATTGATTTTAACTTTTGATCTTTATATCAATTATGTTCACTCAAGAGTTATTGTATAGATCAGTACCATGTTATGGTGGGGTCTGCTTGAATTTATTGTGCACAATAGGTTTTGTACATGTGACCATGGTGAACTCTGTTTGAATTTATAACTAGTGGTGTACATGATAGATATACTGTAACAAATCCAATTACTTCCACCTAACCATAGTTACATGAAACTAGCCTATAGCTTAGTTTATTTATCAAACATGTTAGCTCTTTGCTTGTAATGTGTTTATGACTTTCTTTATCTATAGCTTTTTTTTTTGGCTGAAAAATGGTCGTACTTATAATTGGGAAGTCTAACTTTCTTGTGAGATGTTGTTGTAGAATTATTGCACCCTCAACTTGTAGAGGAGGCTCTGCCAAAATTGATACACATCTCAGAAGTATGGATCGATCATGGATGTCTATGAATCGTTTGACTCAGGAGTATAAGGATGGAATGAAGGAGTTCATTAGTTTCGCAGTTGAGCATGCAGATAATCCTAATAACATTTTATGCCCTTGCTTAAAGTGTTGTTATGGGAAGCTAGTAAGTGCAGAGGACTTGGAAGATCATTTAGTGTGTCATGGAATTGATCGAGGTTACAGACGTTGGACAAAACATGGTGAAACAAATGATGGGTATAGTAGCTTGAGTTATAGTGGATTGAATGATTTTGACACAACCACATTTGAGGCTGACCGTCTTGAAGAGATGGCGAATGTGATTGAGAATGAGCTTCAAGATTGTCCTGAGATGTTTGACAGGTTGAAAAGTGATGCAGAAAAGCCATTATACTATGGTTGTACTAAATTCACAATATTGTCAGCTGTGTTAAAGTTGTACAACTTGAAAGTGGGTAATGGATGGAGTGATAAGAGCTTCACATATTTGCTTGCACTTTTGAAGGATATGTTGCTAGGGGGTAATGACCTTCCTAGCCGAACATATGAGGCTAAACGGATGCTATGCTCTATTGGGATGAGCTATGAGAGGATACATGCCTGTCCTAATGATTGTGTGTTATTTCGGAAAGAACATGCATTATTAGACAGATGTCCTAAATGCAACGCCCCACGATATAAAAAGAAAGAATCGAGTCCAACGAAGGTCGTATGGTATTTTCCTATCATACCTAGATTTAGACGCTTATACAAAAGTCCTGAAATTGCAAAGCACTTGACATGGCATGCAGATGAAAGAATTGAAGATGGAAAGTATCGACATCCTGCAGATTCTCCGCAATGGAAAAAAATTGATAGTCAATATGAAGAGTTCAGGGTAGAAGATAGAAACCTACGCCTTGCATTATCTACCGATGGAATGAACCCGCATGGTATGCAGAGTAGTACTCACAAGTACGTGGCCCGTGATTTTAGTTATTTATAATCTACCACCTTGGCTATGTATGAAGCGAAAGTTTATGATGTTATCTGTCTTAATCTCTGGATCCAAACAACCTGTAAATGATATAGACGTATATTTGGCTCCATTAATTGATGATTTGAAGCTATTGTGGGAGAGGGGTGTGGAGGTGTATGACAGATATAGGGAAGAGACATTCAAATTGAGAGCTATGCTGTTTGGTACAATTAATGATTTTCCTGCGTATGGTAATTTGTCAGGCTACAGTATCAAAGGAGAGTTCGGATGCCCTATATGTGAAGAAGGCACACATTCGATACGGTTGGAGCATGGTTCAAAATTTGTCTTCCTTGGACATCGTTGATTTTTGCCTGAGGGACATCATTACAGGTGGTGGAGACAAGCGTTTAATGGGAATACAGAAGAAGGAAAAGGACCTTTGCCATTAAGTGGTGAGCAATTGTTTGACAAGGTAAAGGATTTGAATGACAACTTCGGGAAGCCTTTGGCACGATACCTTGGGACTAGTAGGTGGAAGAAAAGGTCAATTTTCTTTGAATTGGAATATTGGAAGTCTTTGTATGTGAGGCATTTCCTTGATGTCATGCATATAGAAAAAAATGTATGTGACAGCATTATCGGTACATTACTTAATGTGCCGGGAAAGACTAAAGATGGCGTGAAGGCAAGGCTGGACTTAGTTGCTATGGGAATAAGAGGAGAGTTGGCACCAGTGAAGGAGAAATGCCGTACTTATCTTCCTCCAGCAGCATATACACTATCTAGAAAAGAGAAAATTACTTTTTGTAAGTCTCTTGATGGGGTTAAAGTTCCAAAGGGGTACTCCTCAAACATTAGGAACCTTGTTTCTATGAAAGACTTGAAGTTAAAGGGTCTGAAGTCTCATGATTGCCATGTTTTGATGGAGAATTTTGTTCCGGTAGCTATTCGATCCATTTTGCCCAAAAAAGTTCGAGGGACAATCACTAAACTATGTTTCTTCTTCAAGTATATTTCTAGCAAAGTGATTGACCCTGTGAAGTTACCAGCATTGCAAAGAGACATTGTTGTCACTTTGTGCGAGCTTGAGATGTATTTCCCGCCTTCGTTCTTTGATATGATGGTTCATCTAACGGTTCACCTAGTTAGGGAGACACAATTATGTGGTCCAGCTTATATGAGGTGGAGGTACCCAATTGAGCGTTACATGAAGATATTAAAAGGTTATGTGAAAAATCGAAGTAGACCAGAGGGTTGTATTGTTGAATGGTATATAGCCGAAGAAGCTGTTGAATTTTGCACTGAATACTTATCCAATGTTGATAACATTGGCCTTCCTAAGTATCGTCACATGGGGAGAACATCTGGGGAAGGGATTATGGGAAAGGAAATTGTTAGCATATCCAGGACCCAGTGGGAGCAAGCTCACTTGTATGTTTTGCACAATTCTGATGAGGTTCTTCCATATGTGAAAATGCACAAGGAGAAACTTAGAAGCTTAAACCCCAATAAGAATGAGAGTTGGATATCGAAAGAACACAATCGATTTTTTATTGATTGGTTGAGAGGTCATATTGATTCAGAGTGGGAAAGGAATCCTAGTTCAGTTTCAGACAAGTTGAGATGGTTAGCTAATGGTCCATCTATGCATGTCTTCTCTTACACCGGTTACCTCATAAATGGCTACACATTCTATACCAAAGAGCAGGATGATCAGAGCACAATGCAAAACAATGGGGTAACCCTTACAGCTCAATCAATGCATATTTCTAGTGCCAAAGATAGAAACCCTATTTTTGCAAATATGTCATACTTTGGGGTAGTTGAGCACATATAGGAGTTGGATTACATCTTGTTTCGAGCACCGGTTTTTGGTTGTAAGTGGGTTGACAACAAGAATGGCCTTCGAGTTGATGAGTCAGGGTTCGTTCTGGTTGATGTTCATAAGATAGGGTACAAAGATGAGCCTTTTATTTTAGCATCTCAAGCTCAACAGATGTTTTATGTCCCTGATGCTGCTAATAAGAGGTGGTCGATTGTCATGTTAACCAACAAAATAATTGATCATCACAATCAAGGTGGAGACCAACAGGATGAAGATATTGAGGATGATCCATTTTATGGGGCATCATTTGATGTTGATTCTACTGGAGATGATGCCCTTTATACGAGAGATGATCATGAAGAGGGGATTTGGATCATGAAAAGGAGGGGAGGAATCATTCATGGTAGAACAAGAAAGAGGAAAAGGTTTTATTTAAACATATATGTATTGCCTTCAATTTATTTTCGTTATTTAATATAATGATCTTCTTATTTTGTTATGTCATTTATTTTTCATTATTTAATTAATCATTTTGATATTATTACAGGTAAATATGGTAAAGCGTGTCACATTAGAACGAGAGATGACGAAGCACCGATGTGGTTTGACAGTAATGAAAGAGGTTTGCCACGCAAGAGATATTGGAAACAAGATCCATGTGGAATGGAATTACAAAAATCATCCAGTCAATGAAGGTGGAAAGAAGTTAAGTAACTATATCGGAGTGGCTGCAAAGTTGAAGGTGCCCATCAGCTATCCAGAATGGGATGATTGGAGGAAAGTTCCATTTGCTGTGAAGGATTTAGTTTTCCAAGACATAGTGGTAATTATAATTAATTTCAGAACTTAGCTACATTTTTTTTATGCATACAAACCTGTTATAATTAATTTGAGTATTTTGTTTTGTAGTCCGCTTTTGACGTTGATGAAAGCCATAGAGTGTATATATATCAAAAGGCAGGGATTTCGATGCGTAATTTTCGATATATCTTGACGAGGCACTTTATGAAAGATGAAGCTGGCAACATCATTGAGCATCCACCTGAGGAATTTAGAATCTACATAAAATAGGAACACTGGGATGGCTTTATCGATCTACGGCGTCAGGATAAGTTTAAGGTGAACAATTTTTCCTATTTATATTTCAATATTCTAATCCTCTTTGTTTATAATGATTTGATTTTAGTATTGAAATTCTTTTTAGAAATTAAGTGAAGCAAATAGTCAAAGGACAAAGAGTCAACAGTACCCTTACCGAGCCGGCCGTCTGGGATACTCTGGAGTAGAGAGGAAGTTGGTAAGTGCATGTATATCTTATGTTTGTCAATACTTAAATTTATTCAAATGCACAATTATTTTTTCCGTGAATTCGTAGGTACTGAAGGAGGGATCCACGCGGACAAAAGTACCTCGTCATGAGCTGTGGTCAGAATCCAGGAAAAACAAAGAAGGGATTATTGAGAACGAGAATGTTCAGAAAGTTGTTGAAAAAATAGTAAGTAATACCTTACAACAATGATTTGAACTCTCATTTTTTAGAAGGACAAAAAATTATTTCTTGTTTTATTTTCACAGATCCAGATTTCTATTCAGACCTCTGAAGGCGAGCAAAGCTCAGGGTTGGATGTACTTAGCCAAGCACTAGAGCTCCCTGAACACCCTGGACGTGTTAGAGGTGCTGGATTTGGTGTCACCAGCAGGGCCTATTTCGGGACCAAACGCCGCCACTCTGACGCTACAGCTAGGGTTCTTGAATTGGAGGCAATCGTCCAACAACAACATGAAACACAATCTAACATGAATAGACGATTAGCCCAGCTTGAGTTGTTGGTCAAACAAGCTGCGTTGTAGGGGAGCCAAGGGGTTGCAGTCAGTCCTAGTGTGAAAGATAGTTGTACTCCTCCATCTGAGCATCTCCCCCCAGTAATTGCTTCTGTTATTAACTAATTTATAGTTAGTTGTTAATATATAACAATATTTTCTAATGTTATGATTGGTATAGGGTATAGGACATTATCTATTATGGATGGATAACCCCCGGCGTGTGGTTGCAAAAGAGCATGTGCATAACATCCCAGGGGACATGCTTCACAATGCACCCTTGCCTGCAGAACATGTCAGAGTATCGATTGCACTTCCCAAAGAAGAGACAGCGAGGTTGCCTGTGCCTATCGAGGGAGCAGAAGCGGTAGAACAGGCCGTGGGTGGATTTGTAGCATGGCCTATGCATCTCATTACTATTGCTCCACCAAAAAAGGTATATGTTAGTTGACAAGCCACTTAATTATTGAAGATATTTGTATGTATATCAATTAACTACTTGTGTTGCACAGTCCACAGGAAAGAGTCAAGGGAAGAAAGTTGTGTCGGGACAATTGGGGGAGTCAATCATTGCACCAGCGAAGGGACAGTCTCAGTCATCAAACTCACAAAATCGTGAATTGCTTAATGGTATATTCACCATGGGGTTGTGGCAATTGATACACATTCCTTATGATGTAGGGGTTTATGGTAAGGAAGTATCTGAAGTGATAACTGAAGATATGATCTCCTACATCATTGATCATGGATGGCTTGGGGTACAAAATATTAACATATACATCAGGTATTAAAATTAACATAAATGAATTGATCTTTCATTTGACTATGTGATACTAATCTATTACTTTTTCCATTTTAGATTTTTGTATGAAAAAATTCTAGTCCCTTCTCAGCTGATCGACAGATTTGCCTTCATCCACCCACAAGATATTTCAGCTTATACATCAGGTTTGATGCCACAGAGAAAGATCACAGAACAGTCACAGGATGTGGCAGATGCATTAGCTGCAAAGGGGGGTGAAGGGGTGTTATTTTTGGCACCATTTATGCAGGGGTAAGTCACTTATCACTAAACTTTTAAGTAATGGTTTTTTTTCATGTTGGACTGCTTTATTTTAAGTTTCTTTGCTAAAACTAGTAAATTTTTCTCCTAGGAATCATTGTATGTTGATTTATATTGAACCAATCAAACTAAAAATATATTTTTTGGATCCCAAAGGAAATCCACCAGACTACCGCCCACAGATGTTAGAGATGATAAATCAGTAAGAATATGCAATTATATTATGTGTTTTTGTATTTTTTATTTATTAACCTCACTTTTTTCTATATTAATTTTCTTTTGTAATGCTTAACAGAGGTGTGAGTATGTTTCGAGCAGCACGTGGGCTAAGCAACAATAGTAAGCCCAACAACCAAAAGACTCCACCAGATCCGGCCTTATTGTATAAATGGACACGTATTCAGGTATTTATAATCTAATACTCAATCAACTATTGATATTAACATTTATTGTAATTAATCTAATATTCATATAATTTTATTCAGTGTCCGAAACAATCTAACGATAATGATTGTGGATACTATGTGCTGAAATACATGAAAGATATCATTTTACATCGACAAATCTCGATCCCCTCCAAGGTATGTACATAATTCATTTTTATGATATTTATATAAAATTTTAATAATATAAACTGCTTCTGTAATATGTAATATTTTTATTTTCAGTATTTTTCGGATACATACTCTGAGGGATACTCCGAAGCTCAGATAAAAGAACTCATAGAGGAGTGGAGCCAATATGTGGTTGGACTTAGGAGGTGGGTATAAGTGAACACATCTTAGTATTATTTGTAGTTGTTTGGTTGTACTTTGTATCTGTTTGGTTTTGGTTCTATCATATAGTTACATTCAATTGGTGGTTCTAATCTGTTTTGGATAGCTTATGAATTTAAAATTGATCATGTTGTAGGCACTACAAGGGAAGAAGCATAGACTGATGACTTCTAAAGGCTTGAAGATGCCTGCTTTTTTTGTTCTCTTGGTCATCATATATGGCAGATAATTTGATATGTAGCTTTTGGTCATGTGTATATATTAGTTGTTAGTGTGGAAGCTATAGATTGGCCTGATATATATGATATTTTTGAAAATCTAGTTACTGGATAATGTTAATTAGGTCTGTTATATCATTTTTTTGTTCTTGTCAATTGGATATAAATATTGTCTATAACTTTTTATTGAGATACTTTGAATATAATATAACTTTTGCTTTAGATAAATATCTTTTAGTTATGGGTATTTGGTTTTACTGCATATTGACACTGAAGCAGGTTCGAGGGATTGCAAAAACAACAAAACGTATGAAAAAAAAAAGAACTTTCGTTAGCGGTTATTAATACAACCGCCAAAGTAAATATTTTGGTTGGCGGTTATAAGTTAAAACCGCCAACTCATATTAAAATTCAAATTACAATTAATTAATTAAAAATTAATATTTTTAATTTAGTTTGCGGTTACATATATAACCGCCAACTAAAATTAATATTAAAATTAATTAAAAAATAATATTTCTACCTTTAGTTGGCGGCTATGTATATAACCGCCAACTAATACATAACCGCCAACTAAAGTCAAATTTTTTTTGCGGTCATTACATATAACAGCAAAGGAATATTAATTTTGTTGGCGGTTATAATATATAACCGCAAATAAATGTAATTTTTTTTTGCGGTTTGTAACCGCCAATGAAACTTATAGTTTTTTTCGGCGCTAACATACTTGGCTATTTTTAACCGCCAATAAAAGTCAAAATAACCGCTAACAATGACGTATTTTGGCGTAGTGTGAGCTCCATGTCATTTTCTTTTTTTAATTCCTTTTATATTTCTCTATGTATTTTAATATGATTTAAATATTAAAAAAGAAAGCTGGCAAAAAATATTAAAAAAGAATATGATTTTTAAAAAAATGATGTTATTATCTTTTTTTGTGCATCGTATAAAAAGAATATATCTAATTTTTCGAAAGTTCATAATTAAGAAATTATTTTTTTATTCCACATTTTGCTTCTTTCAAAATTAGTGGAATTATATATTTTATATATAAATAATTCGGAGTGTGCAACTTAAATCTGGGTTTGCTAAACAGCAAGGAACTATTTGGATTTTGATCATATTCTGAGGTTAAGGTCGCCACTGTGCGTACTGTACATAAAGTATAGAGCATAGATAGTGTTTTAGGTTTTCCGAGTAATCACTACGAGTCAAAGATGGTTAAAATCAATCCAAATCGATTAAAACTAAAATGAAATTAACAAAAATCAATTAAAATTGAATTTAGATAGGATTTGCTTTGGCTTTTGCACTTCTGAAACCAATTCAGTTTGGTTTCAAACCCCATGAATAAACTAAACCAAATCTATTATGTTTATCTAATACTTATTTTCTTTTCTTTTGTTTTTTTTTTTTGAAGTGAAGGGATTATGTAATACATTTTCAATTTATGCTATTACTACCAATTAACACAAGGTTAGTCTTAACCTATATATCTACTGGCTATATGCCCAATCCCATGTCCTACGATGCTAAGCCAAAAAAAAAAATCACATCATATGTAATTAATAAAAACATTACATGTAAGGGAACATTAGTAAATGAAATTAGAAATTCTCATTAGCTTTTCATACAATAATAAAGATTAAAAAAGTACTTCATCTGTCCCATTTTATTTGTAGCTTTAAGGCTTTTCATATAAATTAATAAAATCATTAATCAGCCTAAATTATAATCAAATTTAATAATATTTTATCAAAATATCTTTAAATCAAATGTTAAAAAAGAATTAATATTGCATCTATCATTGTTTTTACTAAAGGTTAAAAAAATAAAAAAATTAATATTACCTTGTTAATGTAAAGTAAACAAATAAATTAGGACATTTAAAATATTCTAAAATAACAAATAAAATAGAATAAATAGAGTATAAAATAATAAAGATTTGAAATAAAAATATTAATAATTATAAAATTTAAAAAAACTCAAGATGATTTTAAATCAATTTAAATTGACAAAAAATCAAATCAAACCAATCTCTTAATAAAATTGAAAAGGTTCCAAATTTTCATAAACTGATATGATTTGATTTGATTCAATTTTGATTTTTGAGTAAAACTTGAAATTAACAAACCAAACCTTTAAATACCCTTAAATTATTGTACACTACAAAGTTATAATTTAATTTAATTTAATTTACATCACCTGTATCGAAATCTTTAGTAATAACACCCACCCACTCCATGGGCACGCACGCACGCACATATACTATGCATTTATTATTTTTAAAATTAAAAATGGAAGAAGAAACAGTAGAATTTTGTTTTTTCTTTTGGATAAACGAGAAACAGCAGAAATTTAAAATAACTTTGTACCATCTCCAAACATGCATTTTAACTTTTTCCCCTCTCTTAAATATTTGTACTTCAAATTATTAGAAGACCAAATCAAACCCCAAATATTTAATGTATATTAATTGATTTGATAAACTCTAAAATCATTATACAAACCTTGGGAATATTTATTGAAAATTATGACCCACCGATCTTTTTTTTTTTCCCAACACCTACCGATCCTTGCAGTTACCTCGACTACCTGTACTTATAATAATAACAACAACAATTTTGTGGCAAAAAAAATAACAACAACAACAATTTGAACAGAGCCTGAGTGAGAGAGAAACTAACTACTCCATTCATTCCATAATTTAGGAGATAAATAACTTTTGAATGATAAATTAATATATTTTTTTTAATTTTATTCTTAATTAAAATAGAATTATTATTATATATGAGGTAGAGTTAGAGGAGAGTTATGTAAGAACACTTATGAAAAAAAATTCTTTGTGACATAATTAAAAAGTCTGACTATTTTTTTATTTGGATAATTTAATTATTTATTTATTATATTTTGAAATGGAAGAGTATATAATACTTTTTACAGTTAGGAGAAAGAGCCTTCATGAATATACCTATATACTTCTTAAGTTAAAAGCTTAATAAGGCTAAAAATTGTGATTATGTGCTTAAGTTGAAGTTAATTACATGATAAATCACGTACGTGGAAACAGATTTACACAAACATGCTATCCATCATGCTTTAACTAATTTAATACTGTCACATAAATTCATTTATAATATATCTATTTTATACTCTCTCCAGTCCAAAATATAAGTCATCCTTGATAAAAGTGCACGCAAATCAAGAAAGGGAATTAAACTACCTAAATTTGTCAAAAACTTATATTATTTTCCAACATCACCCTTAATAAATACAATTTTCAAAATAACTTTCTTTCTCATAAGCTAATTAATGATAAGAATAAATTAGAAAAAAATCATAAATATTTTTTATTTTGTCTAAAGAGGACTAATATTTTGATCCAAAAAAAGTTCTAAAAGAAAACTTATATTTTGGATCGGAGGGAGTATCAACTAGAAAACATAGGATCCACCTCCAGTTAATTGGTGCGGATTTTTTTTGTTGTTGCTATATATATATATATATATAGCGATATGTTGCTTTGCTTTAATTAATATATAATCAATTCACAGGCTATATAATTAGTATTTTATATCTCTCAGAGACAAAGACCATAAAAGAAGGAAATCCTTATGCGCTCAAGGCCTCTTCTGGTTTGGTTTCTACTTCAAGATTCACAAATTAACGCCTAATCAGTCAAAGATGGATATCAAAAACTAAAACATTCATCAACCAAAATATTACATTATTTTGTGACCACTATATGATCATAAACGCTATACCTTATTGTATACAAAAATACTAATTCAGCTAACAAGTAAGACTAATTATAAGTCATGCCCTTTCCTTCTCTCCAACCTAGGGTTTGAAACTATGAAGCTATAGCCAAAGTCAATATAGATACGCACGAACACACACATACCTCATCTCATCAAGTACCTAGGGATACCTATGAAAACACACCCACATATCATCTCATCAAGTAACCGTCTTTTCTGTTCTAGGCCGCCGGAGCGTAGTCATAATCACCATCATCGTCATCGTCGTCTCCATCTCCTTCAAATTTAGTTGTAGGATGATAATCACACCAATCTTGTCGAAAATTGCATGAGACAATAACATCGCCATGCGAGTACTCGCTCTGAACCACCACCATTTCCGCACAAAAGGTTTCGACTTTCGAATATGATGAATACGGTGATGCTCGATCAGCAGAAAACGAGCTTGAATGCTTGATTGAATCGAAGGGCGGAGGGTTGAAGTTATATATAGGGCTAGGGTTGAAGTTATTTTCACATAACCAGATATATAAAAATAAGAAGATTCTCATTAACTTTACAAACACTTCATAATTAGTTATATTCCATTGCTTTTATGTTGATGCTCTTCTTGATAAGCAAAGGAGCTCTTAGGATTAGGGGGCATGGATGGAAGAGAAGAGCACGTGGAAATCTGTGGCCTAAACGTTTGATGAGTGTGTGTAGCTCGAGAAGAAATCCTAGGTGGTATCCTAGTTGGCAACTAGGAAACACAAAGATATATACAGACATAATCTTGTCATAAAGCCAACATATCGAATTTTATGTGAACCATAAGATTAAGCAGAGGGATTCTGGTTCATCAGTTTTTGGCGTTAGTGGGAAGAAACTGTAACATCGTGTATAGGAATGAGGCCTCCAGCTCCATATGGTACCGCAGATATTTTATTTGACCCGTTTTTTGTTATGACATATAATGAGATCTGGCAACATTTAAGCTCAGTTTCTCTTTTTTTTTTTAAAGGACAACTTTGGCAGTAATTAATATTATGAAAATGAGCGTGTGCATACAATGAATTATTATTTCTGTTACATTTGCTTATTTTATCGGTGCGAGAAATCGAAGGTCAATTCATGCGGTGATCGGGTGCCTACACTACTTCTTGTTAACATTTTTCTTCTTAATTTAGCTGCAAGATATTTTCAACTATTGTTAAAATTAATTTTCTCAAAACAATTTTAAAATGGAACTTTTGCACGTCAACGTTGAAAATTTTATTCTCTAAAACCGAAACGTTTTGAATGATTGTGATGTAAACCATCCTGAATCAATGTTGTCTATAAAGTAGAAACATGAACTCAAAAGGAAGGGATAATCAAAATTCTGAAACCTAATAAAATATTAAGATTCTAAGAACTCTAAAAAAAGATACTTAAGAGATAGATCAATTTTCTTGATAAGTCGAAACTTGTATTCTAGAAAAAACACAAAAAACTAGTGAAATTCATTATATGATAAAACTCAAAATATTATTGATATGTCTAAAAGTGACTCTACAAATGTCTATATATAGAAAAAGAAAATTAAACCCTATAAAATCTCTAAAGGTTATTAGATAAAAATAAGCTCTATTTAATAGAATTCAAATTAAATTAAATTAAACTTAAACCTATAATTGGTCCCTTTGAATACAAATTAGAAACCATAAAATTATCTTAATCCTAATTTAAATTAAATCAAATCAATTAAAATAAAATAAAATAAATATGAAAAATTATCCTAAAAATAATTAATTGAGATGCCTTATTAAATAAACTCTTCTATTATTGGGTCTTGATCTGACCATGAAGGTCCTGCACAAACTCAGCCTTCCTCTTATCGTCAAGGTTAGCTTTGTCATCACAAGATAGAGGCAAAATATCAAGAGGAGTCATAGGGTTGAAACCATATACAATCTCAAAGGGAAATGTAATATAGTTAAATACACAGCCCTATTATATGCAAATTCTATGTGAGGCAAACAAAATTCCCAATTCTTCAAATTTTTCTAAATTATGGCACACAACAATGTGGTGAGTGTTCTATTGACTATTTCAGTTTGACCATTAGTTTGTGGATAGGCAATAGTGGGAAAAAACAGTTTAGTCCCTAATTTACCTCATAAAATGTGCAAAAAATAACTTAGAAACTTAATATCTCTATCACTTACAATTGTTCTAGGAAAGCCATGTAATCTCATAATTTCTTTGAAAAACAAATCAACAATATGTATGGCATCATGAGTTTTTAAACATGCAATAAAATATAACATCTTACTAAATCTATCAACCACAACAAAAATACTATCATTTCCACTGGGAGAACGTGGTAATCTCAACACAAAACCCATAGAAATATTAGTCTAAGTTTGTTGGGGAATAAATAAAGTGGTATACAATCCATGTGCATTAACTCTCGAATTTGCATGCTTGCAAGTAACACATCTTTCACACACAAAAGTAACATCACGCTTCATAGAGGGCCAATAAAAGTATTCATGTAAAATTTCTAAAGTCTTATGAATTCCAAAATGTCATATTAACCCATCACCATGAATTTCTTTGACAAGTAATTCATGCAAAGAACAATAAGAGATACATAACTTGTTTTTCTTAAAGAGGAACTCATTAAATCTATAGAAATTTTGGAACTCATGCTTTTCACATGATTTCCAAATTTTTGCAAAATCTGAATTAGAAGTATACAATCCCTTAATCAATTCAAAACCAAGTAATTTAGCATGTAAAGAAATTAAAAGAGAATACCTTCATGAAAATGCATCAGCCACAATATTATCTTTACCTTACTTATGCTTAAGATTGTATAGGAATGTATCAATAAATTTCATCCATCAAGCTTGTTGCTTGTTCAGCTTACCTTGTGACTTTAATTACTTTAAACTCTCATAATCTGAGTGAACGATAAACTCCTTTGGCCATAAATAGTGTTGTCATGTTTCTAAAGTTCTTTTTAATGCATAGAGTTTTTTCTCATAGGTAGAGTAGTTTAAAGTTGATCCACTAAGTTTCTCACTAGCGTAAGCTATGAGTTTTTTATCTTGCATAAGAACAGCCCTTATTCCTACTTCGGATGCATCACATTCAATTTCAAACAATTTATTGAAATTTGGAAGTGCAAAGAGTGGTGCATTGGTGAGTTTATGTTTTAAAGTATTGAATGTTTTCTCATGTATCTCACCCCACTTAAAGGTTACATTCTTCTTAACTAGATCATTGATAGATGCTACTATGGAAGAAAATTTTTTAATAAACCTCCAATAAAAACTAACTAAGCCATGAAAACTTTTTACCTCATTTTGCATTCCTTGAGGTTGGCCACTCTCAGATTGCTTTCATCTTGTTTTCATCCACTCATATTCCTTGAGCTTCTACAGCAAAACCAAGGAAGACAATTGAGTCCAAGCAAAAGAAGCATTTTCCAGATTTGCAAAGAGCCTACTTTTCCTAAGAACAATAAAAACTTCACGCAAATGCATAATATGATCTTCTAAACTCTTGCTATACACCAAGATATCATCAAAATAAACTACAACTTTTTCAATGAATGAACAGAAAATATGATTCATTAGACTCATGAAGATGTTAAGAGCATTAATCAAACCAAAAGACATAACTAACCATACATAAAGTCCAAACTTAGTTTTAAAAGCAGTTTTCCATTCATCACTTTCTTTTATTCTAATTTGGTGATATCTACTCCTAAGATCAATTATAGAAAACAATGATGTACTATGCAATATATCTAACATATCATCTAACCTAAGAATAGGATAGTGATATTTTACCGTTATTTTATTAATGACTATGCAATCCACACACATTCGCTATTTACCATCTTTTTTTGGTACTAGGATCACCCGTATTGCACAAAGACTCAAACTTTTTCTCACAAATCCCTTTCTTATGAGTTCTTCAACTTAGCATTAAATTTCTTTTGTTTTCTCTAGATTTACTCTGTATGCTAGACGGTCGGGAATGGTAACTCTAGGCATAAAATCAATGCGATATTCTATTCCTCTTATGGGAGGTAGCCTATCAGGTACTTCTTCTGGAAATATTTCTTTAAATTCCTGTAATAGAGAAGAAACACTAAGAGGCATAAAGGAATTAAGTTAGTTAAAGGATAAACAAACATAAGTACAAGGATTTCTTGTCTCGTACATAATATTCTTTTTACATCTCCTTTTTATGCTAATCAGCTCACTTTGTTATTTTATCATTCCCTTTCTCATTTTCTTCTCTCTTTTTCCATACTTTTTCAATTTTCTCTCTTTTTTCATTTTTCTGTAATTTCTGGATTTTTCATCTCACTCTTAGCTTTTTCTCTTTTATTTTGATTTTTTGATTTATACTCATTTTGAATCTTTAATTAGTTCTTGTACGCTTCAAAAAGAGAAAAAGGAGTAAGTGTGACTTATTTTCCATGGAACTTGAAGCGGTAGAAGTTCTTGCATCCATCATAATTAATATATCTATCATACTGTCATAGACAACGAAGTAACAAATGCCCAATAAACATAGGTGCAACATCACATAGTACCCTATTTATATACTTCTCAATAGTAAAAGTAACAAGAACTTGCTTACAAACTTTAACTCCACCACAATCAGTTAACTATTTCAACTTATATGGCCTAAGATGCTTAATGAGAGGCAAATTCAATTTTTCAACAAATAAGGTACTAGCCACATTAGTACAGCTACTATCATCAATGACTAGACTGCATACCTTATCTTGGATGAATAGAATAGAAGAGTTGTTGTTCCCTTTGTTCATCATTATGCTTTTCTTTTGGTTGAATGCTATGAACTTACCTTGTCACACAAATGTCTCTGCAAATAGGATGATCATATTCATCTTCTGAGACATTAGATAAAGGAGGGGTTTTGAGGCTATCATTGTCTTCATCATCATCATCATTGGAGCTTACATATTTCATATCTCCATTATCAAGTAGTAAGACTTTCTTCTTGTTTGGACATTAGGCAAGCAATGTGTCCAAATCTTTGATACTTAAAGCAACAAGTGTCTTAGGGTTTAGAAGATGTAGAAGTGTCAGTGTTACTCTTTAAAGGAGCAAATTTTATTGAATTAAGTGTTTTGATGATTCCAAACAACTGGAGCTTGAAAGGAAAATATCTAAGGAGTATAAGAGCACTCAAGTGAAAAAATCCAGGAAGAAATGAGTAAAGAATTAGTTTGCAGGATTTCTTACAATGTTTACAGAGTAAAAGGCTTTGATCTCACACACACTGGTTTTAAATAAGTATTTTTCTACTATCATATGCTAACTAATGTTAAATTTGAAAAATACTGACTAACAGACGAATTTTGAACTGTTAAACTCCATATGTATAATTAAAAATTTGAACTTTGATAACTGAAATTCGAAGTTACAAAGATGTTATCTCTGACAAACAAATTTCAACTAATTGAAATTAAAATTTCGAGTTAAGCATAATTTGTGAAAAATGGAAAATTCTTCTGAAGCAATGACAAAGTTCATCTGATATCATAGTGCAAAAAGAGTTCAAAGTCAATCTCTTTGACAGACAAACTTTTGTTTTCAAAATTTGAACTTTGGAATGAGAACGTGTAAGTCTAATTAGAGGTTCCTCTGACAGACAAATTTTGAAAGTTCAAAATTCGACTTTCAAAGAATACAACTCTTCTGCAAAATTTATAATTAAAACACAAATTTATAAATAGAATTTTATTTGAAGTTGTAGGTAACAATCTAATGCTGAATATACCGAATCTCTGTTGAAATTATTAGAAAAAGCCTTCTACTCACTCACACTTCATTTATTGCACTTCAACTGTCATATTTACTCTGTATTAGAGAGTTTCTCTTGTTGTAATCAATCTTTTCTTTATTTGGAAGAAATATTTTCTTGTGAAGGGTTTTCACAAGGGATTTGGGAAACACTTTGTTAAAGTGTAGAATGAAAATTTGTAAGTTCTTAGAACAGAGTACAAGGCTGTACTGTGGCATTGCAAGGAGCCCATTGAATTATTGCAAGATAGTGAAAAATCTCAAGTTGTGGATTAAGGATTAGACATAAGTCAAGAGAAGTAGACTGAATCAGAATAAATCATTGTGTCCTCTCTTCCTCTATTTACAAACTGTCCTCTTATATTTTGTACTCTATTTTCTGCAACTTTTACTTTCACTACTCTTTTCTAATTTTGCAGAAAATTCCAAACTTTCCAATTCACCCCCTTCTTGAGAAGCCAGCAAACCTAATAAATTTGGTTTTGTAATAATCTCTGGACTTGATAGCAAATTTGGCCTTTGGAGGCTCTTCCTTCGTTCTGACTTATTTTGCTTTGTAGATAGGATTATTTCTCTAGTAGGTAGATGAGGCAGACTTCTTATTTTTTAATTACCTCTCAATATGGATTGCCTTGTAGAGTAATTCTTCCATGATAACATAGTTTTCAAGCTTAATTTTATCTCTGACTTCATATCTTAACCCACGAATAAAGTAGGTCATAGTTTGCTTAATATCTTCTTGTACATCGGCTTGGATCATGAATAGCTCAATCTCTTTGTAATACTCATCAATGGACATCGTTCCCTGTTCAAGAGCTTGTAATTTAATGTGTATATCATGAAAAAAAAAATAGTTAGGGATATACCTCTTCCGTATAAGAGTTTTCATCTCGCACCATATGTTGATGGGCTCTTCACCATATCTTCTATTTTGTTGCAATTGATCCCACCAGATGCTTGCATATTATTTGAATTCAACGGCTACAAGTTTCACCTTCTTTTCTTCCAAGTATTCATGGCATTCAAATACCATCTTCACTTTTCTTTCCTATTCGAGATATGCATTAGGATCACATATTCCTTGGAAAGAAGGAATTTTTAGCTTGATGTTGCCCAAATCATTATCTCATTTGGAGGAAGATTTATTTATGAATGAGGAACCATGCTCTAAACTTATTTTATCTTTTTCAAAGAGGCAAGATCTTAATTTTTGCCTCTAATTTCATATCTCATATTTTTCATATCAACTCTCATATACTTGAATTGCTCACATAAGACTTTAAAGGTAACTTTCAAATTTGGATTACGTTCTGTTTCACTTTTGAATATGTTTGCCAACCTGTAAAAATTAAGCAAAAATATATGAAAGGAAACTCACTCCCTCTTCTCATGTGTTTCACTCAGTTCTTGTGTAAAATTCACTCATGTTTACACTCTTTTTAGCTTTTTTCTAATAATAAGCTTACACTCTCTTTTGCCTTTTTATAACTCATATTAGTATCTTGCAGTGCTCCTAGTAGAATTAAGGAGACTCAATCACTAGAATTTTTTGTATGTAACAATCAATATATAATTTTGGAGTTCAAAGGAATCAAGACAAAACTATGAATCAAGTTAAAGCAAATCCTTAACTTGACGACTAAGAAAACAAAGATAGGAAATTTAGAGGAAAAATTTTCACCAAGCAAACAAATATCATGCCAATAAGAATGTAAACTTTCTATATTCTTGACTTATTTTTTTGATTTGAGCCTTTCTTTCTTTCTTCTTTTTTTTGCCAAGAACAACAAACAATAATGTCAGCAAATCAAATTCCAGCCATCTGATATTTTTTGGGCAAAGAATTGATTTTTCAGCAACGAATTTAGCCAATAGATATTTTTTAGCAACAATGATAGTGCAAAACAAAATTTCACAAATTTCTGGGTACAAAGAGTAATTTATGCATTTTCAAAGAGAGAGATGAGTAGAGGCACGATATCTGAACATGATTTCGAAGGGAAGAAGACAGATAGGAAACACGATAGACAAAAGGAAGGAAAAGAGAATAAAGGGACGAATTTACCAATTTATTGGAGGGAAACTCGATTCTGGATATATATATATATATATATATTTTTTTTTTTACTTGAGAATGGGAACGGTTTTTGAAGGCTTGAAGAGAATGAAGCATGCTGCTATGATTTTGTTGGAGAGGGGAATGACGTACTGATGGAGGAATCTGGACGAAGAAGCGATGATGGCTGAATCTAGAATGACTAGCGAGTTGGACAATTCTGAAATTTGGGGACGAAGGATGAATTTCTATAGAGGATGGAAGAATGACGCATTTGAAACCGAGTTGGACTTGGAACGGGAAGACCATGTTTGAATACTCAGTAATGAGCAAATCTGGAATTTTGAAGTAAGGGCATGTTTCGCTGGATGTGGGAGAGAATGATCAGTTGTAACATTTGATTTCCATCTAGACCCTGATCTCAATTGATCAATTGATATGAAATGTCTGTAAAGTAAAAGTATGAACTCAAAGAAAATAGATGATTAAAACTCTGAAATTCAATAAAATATTGAGATTATAATAACTCTAGAGTGGGACACCACAAGAGAGAAATTAATTCTTTTGATAAGTCAAAACTTGTATTCTAAGAAGAACACAAAGAACTAATAAAATTCATAAAAGAATGCAAAATATTATTGATCTGTCTAAAACTGACTCTACCAAGGTTTATATATAAAGAAAAAAAATTAAATTCTAATGAAATTTCTAAAGGCTTTTAGATAAAGATAAATTCTATCTAATAGAGTTTAAACTAAATTAAATTAAGGAAAAATTAATCTTTTAGTCCCTGAACTTTGCATCAATTTTAAAATCAGTTCCTGAACTAATTTTTTTTAGATAATGCTCCCTAAACTATTTAACTGTGGCATAGTTAGTCCCTCAACTTTGCATCGATTTTGAAATCAGTCTCTGAACTAATTTTTTTTAGATAATGCTCCATAAACTATTTAACCGTGGCATAGTTAGTCCCTTAACTATCATATTATTTATAAATTAGTCCCTATGAGTGTCACGTGGCAAGATTGATATGAAACGGTGTTGATGTGGCAGACGGAGTTGCTGATGTGGCAAACATGTAGGTAAGAGGTGCTGACTAGGATTAAAGAGTAGCTGATTTTAGTCCTTATATTTTACCATAATTTATAATTTAATCCTTAAACTTTATTATTTTTCTTATATTCATCCTTAAACTTTATGTCTATTTAAATAGTCATCATTCAACTATTTAGGGACTATTTAATCCTAGTCAACATTCCTTATAATTAAAACATATTTCAATTTGTCAAACTTACTTTTACAAAAAGAATATCCAAACACATCATCTTATAACAAACTTACTTTTATCCAAACTTTATTTTTACAAATTTCATTTGTAAAAGTAAGTTAGAATAAATGAAATTTGTAAAAATAAAGTTTGGATAAAAGTAAGTTTGTTGGAAGATGATATGTTTGAATATTCTTTTTGTAAAAGTAAGTTTGACAAATTGAAATATATTTTAATTATAAGGAATATTGATTAGGATTAAATGGTCCCTAAATAGTTGAATGATGACTATTTAAATAGACATAAAGTTTGAGGATGAATATAAGAAAAATAATAAGGTTTAAGGACTAAATTATAAATTATGGTAAAATATAAGGACTAAAATCAGTTACTCTTTAATCCTAGTCAGCACCTCTTACCTACGTGTCTGCCACATCAGCAACTCCGTCTACCACATCAGCAACTATATTTATTACTTCAGCACCGGTTCATATCAATCTTGCCACATGACACTCATAGGGACTAATTTACAAATAATATGATAGTTGAGGGACTAACTATGTCACGGTTAAATAGTTTATGGAGCATTATCTAAAAAAAATTAGTTCAGGGACTGATTTCAAAATCGATGTAAAGTTGAGGGACTAACTATGCCACGGTTAAATAGGTTAGGGAGCATTATCTAAAAAAAATTAGTTCAGTGACTGATTTCAAAATTGATGCAAAGTTTAGGGACTAAAAGGTTAATTTTCCCTTAAATTAAACTTAAGCTTATAATAGTTCTCTTTGAATATAAATAAGAAACGATAAAATTATACTAATCCTAATTTAAATCAAATCAAATTAATTAAAATTAAAATTAAATAAAATAAAATAAATATAAAAATTATCCTAAAAATAATTAATTGAGATGTCTCATTAAATAAACTCTTCTATTATTGGGCCTTGATTTGAGAATTGGACCTCACTTAAAACTTGGGCTTAAATCAAAAAATTTTTTTTAACAATGGGTTTAGAAGCCTCTAACTCCTCAAATATGGACTCATTTTTATGTAATTTTTGAATCAAATCTTGTAATACTTCCTTCATGGCTTTAGTTCGGTCTGGAGTCATTGAATCTCCAATAGCTTATGAGGGATGTTTTGGAAATTTATATTTCCATTATTGAACTTGTACGTTATATCTTGGATAGTCTCCATCAAATTGTTTGCTTAGTTTTCTAACTAAGCACAGTAAGAATCATCAGTTCAGACATTCAATATATTCAATATAAAGTATAACAAGTGCAAGGAGGAACGCTGTTTATAAGTTGTAAATAATAAAGTTTATTTTGAGTTTCATATACATGCACAAGATACACTCTAGTCAATATCAAATATTTAAAGTATATGGAATTATACTGTTCATAAAAAGTAAGCAATGATGCTTATTCCAAATGGTAGACGGTGCAAGTGTAGAACCGCTCTAATTATTTTGATAGAAAAGTCACATTTTAGAAAAATTTGAATATGTATAATATAGGTTACTTGGTAAAATATAAGTAGCATTTAATATTTTTTTCCAAATTTATCCTTTTATGGTAGAAAGAGAGATATAATTGATGATGTTATAATTTAATATGGATAATTTTAAAAAGTTTTGATGATTTCTGAAAAGTTCTAACTAATTTTAATAAATTTTTATGATTTGTGTAAAGTAGTAAAAAATAAATTATATATTAAAAGAGAGGGGCATTATAAAAGCAAAACCATGCATACTCTTATGTTATTATGTTTGATGAAAAGAAAACAAAACTTCACTTTCCTTGCATTAGCATGGCGTATGGCTAGTCCTAGTTTTCCAAATAATTCAAACGTCAGCCGTGGGACTAAATGAATTACTTTATGAGCACCAAAACAACGCCTGATTAGGCGTGGGACTAAAGCATATTTTTCATTTCGGTTTTCAAAGCCACTTTTGTACCAAATTTTGTCCATTTTATTTTTTAAAACACTTTTACTATAATAATTTCAGAAAACTATTCTACAAAGCATAAAATCTATTATATATACTAAAGTAAAGTATATTGAGATAATATGTTAAAATTTTATATTGTCACATCATTCTGGTGAGATGGAATAAAATGGGACTTACCATATCAACTAATATATTTTTATAATTTAATCACCTTATTACAATTAGACATTAATACAAATTTCTTTAGTGGCAATTTATGTTCATTTGACTATCAATATTTTCATCTTGATTTTAATTTCATAAATACACTATTTCAAATTTATTTTCAAAACTACAAAATCATAAGAAATTAGTATTTGTATTTAATCTGAAATGCAAAATTTTCAAAATTTTCCAATTTGATTATATACTTACGTTTAATTTAGTTCATTGCATTTATTATTTGATTTCAAATTAAATTTTAATAGTCAAATTTAACCTCAGTATATAATTATATGGGCATTTAATTTGTGCAGTGTGACATCTTTATATGTGTAAAGTCATGGTTGTATCAATTAATCAAAAAAAAAAGATCCTCCACTAATTAAATTAAAGATTTGCCTTTAATTCTCAAAATATCAATTGTCATCATTTTTTTCTATTGTTGATTGTGTATGTTGAAGGATATGTTAGATTGTAATAATCCACTTGTGCAGACTTTTAGATTAGCAAGAGATATTGTAACAGCTGATAACATGCAGGAGTTAAAGATAAGTTTTTTGTGCAAGCATGGTAATGATAGGAGATACAACTTACCTACATGTTCTACTGAGGTTGTTGCATTAATTGTCCAAGACATAGGTGATACTGATAAGGGCCGAGATATTATTATTCAATATAAGATAGGTTTGCTGCAATGAATTTTGGAAACTCATCAATTGTAACTTCCACTACAATATCCATTACTATTCCCTTTTGGGGTGGGAGGATATAGCAATGATATTCCACACAATGAAGAGTGAATGGAAGGTATTTCAAAGAGAAGCAAAGTAATACCTAGACAGTACTTTGCTTATAAGATACATGAAAGGCAAATTGATTCCTCCATCCTTTATTCTAGCAAGTTATCTCAGCAGTTTCTGGTTGATGGATATACTATGATAGAAGCAGAAATGCTTTCATATATAAGAAACAATCAAAAGCATTTAAAAGCAGAAATATATAGTGGTCTAGCTGATGCTATTCTTACGGGTGAGATTAATCCATCGGCTATGGGAAAGAGAATTATCTTACCATCATCATTTGTTGGTGGTGCTCGATATACTATTCAGAATTATCAAGATGATATGGCTATTTGTAGATGGGCCAGATGTCCAAATCTTTTTATTACATTCACCTGTAATCCCAAATGGCCTAAAGTTGATAGATTCTTGGAATAGCGAAATCTTAAGCTAGAAGATTGTGCTGAAGTTGCATGTAGAGTTTTCCATATGAAGTTTGATAGGATGATAAAGGACATTCGAATGAATAATATCTTTGGCTAAGTTAGAGTAGGTAAATGACTTGATCTCTTATTCAATTGCAAGTTTGTACTATATTTTCTTTTCATTAATATCTTATTTAATTGCAAGTTTGTATTATTTCTTCTTTTCATTTCAAATAGTATGAATTTATTGTAACATTTTTTGTAGTTATATATACTATTGAATTCCAGAAACGAGGACTACCGCATGCTCATATATTGGTCTTCTTGTGTGATCAAGATAAAATTTCTACTCCAAGGGAGATAGATAGAGTTATATCTACAAAGATTTCTAATAAGGAGAAAAACCCCAAATTATATGATGCAATAAGTAATTTCATTATGCATAGTCCTTGTGGATTGTGCAATTCAAATTCACCATATATGGTTGATGGAAATTATTCCAAACACTATCCCAAAGAATTCAACTCAATTACTATCATTAATGAAAAGGGATATGCCATATACAAGAGACCAAAAAATGGTCGATTTGTAATAAAGAATAGTGTTCCACTTGATAATCGACATGTAATTCCATACAATCCTTTTTTATTATTGAGGTATAATGCACACATTAATGTTGAGAGACCTAATCGGGCTAAATCAATCAAATACCTCTTCAATTATGTCAATAAGGGATATGATAGAATAACAGAGGCATTCTTTTGCAATACAAGTGGTTCAAGTGATGATAGTGTTCATGATGAAATTAAGATGTTTTATGATTATAGGTATCTATCTCCATGTGAAGCTGTATGGATAATTCTATTATTTGAAATAAATTATAAGGATCCATCAATTGAGAGACTATCATTTCATTTACCAAATGAAAAGACGGTAGTATATGGAGAAGAATAATCTTTACAATATGTATTGAATAATAATAAAGATAACCCTTCTATGTTTGAAGCATGATTTTTAGCTAATTCTAAATACAAAGAAGCAAGGAGCTTAACATATGCTGAATTCCCTTCTCATTATGTTTATAAGAAAAAATTGCATGAATAGAGGCCTAGACAATTTGGCTTCTCTATTGGAAGGTTATATTTTGCTCCACCTGGTTCCAGTAAAAGATATTATATGCGATTGATGCTAAATGTAGTAAAAGGTGCTACTTGTATGAGGATTTGAGAATTGTTCATGGCATTTGTTTTCTTACATACAGAGATGCTTGCTTTGCTCTTGGATTGTTAGCTAATGATAGAGAATATATTGATGGTATCTTGTAAGCAAGTAATTGGGTATCATCTAAATACCTTTGTCACCTATTTTACATTTTACTTTTATGCAATGTTATTTCACAACCTGAGGTTGCGTGAGATAAAGTATGGACGGTTATATCAGATGACGTCCTTTATATGCAGAGGAATATTACTGGTCATGAAAGTACATAACTTTTAGTATAACTTTTTTTTTGTTTTCAATTATGTCCTCTATTAATATTTTTTTTGTTTTCAATTATATATTATATTAATTGATTTACGTTCACAACAAAAGCAGGTATATGCCTTTCAGATTCAAAATTGTGCAATTTTACATTAATTGAGATAGAGAAGCTACTGCAATCTGATGGTAGAAGCTGATCTCAGTTTCAATCTATGCCTTATCCAGTAATGGATGCTGTGAATGTTGGTACCAATAGATTGATTTAGCAAGAGTTAAATTATGACAAGTCTGAGTTAGCTACCAAGTTTTTTGAATTAATTAGCACACTTACATGTGAACAAATGAAAGTATATGATTAAGTCATTAGTGTAGTTGAATCTAGTAAAGATGGTGTTTTTTTTTGTTTATGGTTATGGTGGTACTAGAAATACTTACATATGAAATACTTTGTTTGTATCATTAAGATCACAAAGTAAAATTGTATTGAATGTTGCATCGAGTGGTATAGCTGCGTTACTTTTGCCCGAAGGATGGACATTTCATTCACAATTTTGCTTACCTCTGTCAGTTAATGAAGATTCAGTTTGCAACATAAAACAAGATAGTCATCTTGCTGAGTTACTGGTCCATACTTCACTAATTATATGGGATAAGGCGCCAATGGCACACAAGCATTGTTTTGAAGCTTTAGATAGAAGCCTTCGAGATATAATGAAGCTTCATAATTCAGCTGCTCATAATATGACATTTGGAGGGAAGGTTCTTGTGTTGGGTGGAGATTTTAACCAAATTCTACCTATTGTTCCAAAAGGTACATATCAGGATATAGTTTTTACAACTATTAATTCCTCATATATTTAGAATCATTGCAAGATCCTGATTTTGACAAAAAAATATGAGGTTGTTACTCTCAAACACATAAAAAATGAATAAAGAAATCAAGGACTTTGCAAACTGAATTATTTTAATTGGGAACGGAACTCATGTTCCAATGAATGAAGGAAATGTTGACATCACTATTCTAAGAGATTTGTTATTATTTGCTTCTAATGACCATATAAAGGTAATTGTTGAATCCACATATCCTAATCTTATTCATAATCTAAATGACATTGCATATTTTAGAGATAGAGTCATATTGGCTCTTACTTTGCATGTCGTGGATGAGGTGAATAATTACATGCTATCCATGATTTGTGGTGAAGAAGTAATATACTTAAGTTCGGATAATGTATCCAAACAAGATGGGAATGTTAATTCAATGGATGATTTCCATTCAAGTGAATTTCTAAATAGCATATCTAAGTCTGGTATTCCAAATCATGAATTACGGCTAAAGGTAGATGTGCTGATTATTTTGATGAGAAATATTGATAAATCTATGGGGTTGTGCAATGAAACATGTCTTATTGTCACACAGACTTTAAAACATGTAATTGAAGCACAAGTAATGTTAGAAATTTCTGTTGGAGAGAAAGTATCCATCCCCAAGATTTCAATTACATCATCTGACTAAAGACTGCCATTCACATTATGTAGGAGGCAATTTCCTATAATGTTATCATTTGCTATGACAATTAACAAGAGCCAGGGTCAGAGTTTGTCTAATATTGAACTATATTTGTCAAGATTAGTTTTTACTCATGGTTAGCTATATGTTTGTTGTATCACATGTGCCTTAGTAGGCAGGAATTGAAAATTTTGATCATTGATTCTGATGGCAAGATATCAGACACAACTTCTAATAATGTTATTTATAGAGAAGTTTTCAACAATTTAGTTTAATAAATTTTAATATTGTTGATAATTTCATTTTGTAGATATTGATGTTTTAATTTGTTTTTCATTTTAAAATGTTGTTTTTGCAAGAATATTGAATGTTGATGTGATTTTCTTTTTAAATGGTTTAAAAAAAACAGATTATATAATATTAGAATTAACTCATCATACCAAATATTTATATATTATTATTAAATATATATTATTTTTCAATTATGATAAATTGAATAATCTGTGCATTGCACAGCTACAGCACTCATTTGAGAACAAAATCATCTTTCAACCTGTTCAGGTTATATGTCGGCCTAGAAAAACTATCTGGATATTCAAGCAGGCCAATAACTTGGGCTTGACCCAAAATAAACTGAACCGATAATACTTTCCTTCCTGTGTGACAAAAGGGAACAACTATTGATTTTTTTTTTTTTCTAGTTTATACGCACACACTAGTAGCAACAATTGACTTGCAAATGATCTAAATTTAATCACTCCTAATAGCTCGTCATTGATTCTAAATAATCCAAAGGGGTATCACAGTATGCAACAAGTATAGGCATGTGTTCACAAGTAATACAGTTTAGTAAAGGTAAAGGAATTCAATTAGAAAACACGACATCTAATGATTAACCATGCAATTGAAAATTCATAAACATATAAGGAAATTAACATTATCCACAACTAATACAGTTTAGTAAACTAGGAAGTCGACAGCCATAAGTCAATTTATCCATGACAGAATCTACCACAAATTACATGGCCCTGCTGATTCAGTAACATGCAACAAAGTCACGACTAGTAGAGAGGGGAAAAAAATTCATTAAGCCGCTATTATCTAATAGCAATCTACTCCTTGGAAGATTTGTTGATCAGAGATTTGTGGATATGAGGAATCACACCTCCCCCAGCAATTGTTCCTTTTATCAGGGTATCCAGTTCTTCATCACCCCGGATTGCAAGCTGTAAATGCCTGGGAGTTATACGTTTAACCTTGAGATCCTTGCTAGCATTCCCCGCCAGCTCCAGAACTTCAGCAGTTAGATATTCCAAGATAGCCGCAGAGTAGACAGCAGCTGTTGCTCCCACTCTACCATGTGCTGTGGTTCTCGACTTCAATAGCCGGTGGATCCGGCCAACCGGGAACTACAGATCATATGCAGTAACAGAAGAAGTTTAGATGAGACAAGAACATGCAACTTGAAAGTGACATGCCTCGAGTATTATAATAAAACAGGCCCAATTCAGTTGAAAAACTTAACCCCATCATCAAAAACTGAAAGTTGGCTGAGACAGAAGCACTATTGGTTTATTGATTTAGCACTACACTAATCAACAGGAATCAACGCCCTTCCCATAGTACAGGTCTATTGGTTTAGCAAAGTAGCACTCTAGTTGCATTAGGCCTTCAAGAAATAATAGCATTACAATTTACAACAAAAACACCTTCTACATCAAAAAGAAGAGAGTTGGCATATAAAGCAAAGCAATCAGAAAGAGTTGCAAAATGTTGATGAGGTCATGAATTTTTCAATAAACTGTCAAAACTCATACATTCTGTCTAATAAGAATGGTGAGATTCATTCATCTTATAGCACATTAAACTCCATCCAATTAGTGCATTCGAATAGAAAATATTCCTCTGTTTATCCTCAATCAGTCAAAAGGCAGACCACATAAAGGACCTCAGAAAATTATCAGTAGTCAATATTCGTGGTAACTTGTTGCCATCAGCTAGTAAGAAAAGACCTCAAACTAAATGGGCTTCCCAAAACAGTATAAAGTCAAGCCTAACGTCATAAGCAAACAACCAAAATGGTGTGTTAACTATTTCAGATCACAGTCATGATAACACTATAAACAAACACAAACATTAAAAAGGAAAAGGAAAACAACTTGTATAACTCGTGTATATAAGTTACATGAGTTATGCAAATATTATGCTTTCCTAAGAATATACACTCACAATCGTTATGAAGGAAAGCAAATAGTAACAGCATGTATAACTCATATGTATCTGCCTAAATAAACATACAATATAACATTTCAAGTGTACCCTGTAGCTAATAGCAACGATTAATGAAAATTCACCATTCAAATTCAATAGTTCACTTATCGAACTTGTGCCCAGCTCCAATTGTACGAAGAACCAGATTGACAATGAAATTACTAGTTTTATTCTTCAGCCGTGCCAGAATTTAGAGGTACTTCCACAGAATAAAGCAAACATACGAACAAAACCCACAAATTCTCAGAACAAACAAATCTCAACTTTTTCCGTTGAGGAAGAATGTGCAAACACCAAACAGAAGAAATCAACCCAAGGGAGTCAAAATCAAGAAAGGAGTGGCAAAGATACGGAGATCTAGAAGAAAAAGTGAGGGACCTGAAGTCCGGCACGAGAAGAGCGAGAAGTGGGCTTCTTCTTGTCCTTGTCCTTGTTGGCAGTGGCGGCCGTATTCTTGCCGGTGATCAAACCCTTCGCGCCCTTCCCCGACATCTTTTCCCGCCAAAAGAAAAGGGGTTAGAGAGAAGTCTGAGTTTAGAGAGAGCAAGTGAAAGTCTCGACTTTGGAGCTCAGGTAAGGAACGCACAAAAAGAAATCGAGATATGGAATGGAAGACCCAGTACACAGAGCCCTCTTCGCTGACCCTTCTAATTTGTGCAAATTACAAATTCAACCCTCCTTTCCTGATTGGTGAAAAAAAAAAAAAAAAAGCTGCCTTCCAGCTTATTGTGGTGGAAGCTGTATTTTATTATCATTCATCTTACAGACTAACGCACACAAATCTTAGAAAAAGATTTTTTTTTTTTATAATTAGCAGCAGGAGCTTACATTCTTTTTTTGGTGGAGCAAGAGCTTATGTTATTTTGACTATAGTATAAATGCTTAACTCAACCTTTAAATTGTCATAAAATAATTCTATTTTAGTCTTTAGTTAAAAAAATTGGTCGAAACTAATACATGGATTGCATAGGATTTGAATCGACACTATTCATGACTTGGTTTATGAATAGTATATCTTGATATAAATTTTATATTTTATGTATTAATTAATTAAATGTTATTGAGTCAGTCTAAATTGAAGAACTTAAAGAAATTATATTGTTATGTTTCACATTTTAAATCTTAATTTTATAATTAAACCTCATTTAAAAGGATAGGATGTAATTTTCTTGTTTTGTATGAAAGGAAGAATAATAGTTTTACTCTTCAAGGTTTGCTATACGTTAGACTCAATCTCCTCTATTATGTGATCAATGGAAGATAAATAACAAAATAGAAAGTGAGATTCAAATGTGTAAGTTCCATACTTTAGATGATCTCTTAGTTGAGAGAATTCCTAAAGTGCAATATGTTTGCATCGAACCCCCTCCAACAGTCTATCAGTTTTCTTTTTGTTACTTGAAATGTAACATCTGTGCCTCACCAGCTAGATTTTTTTAACTATTGCTTTTCTTCGTTATACCATTTAGATTCAGAGAAAATTAGACGTCAGCTCCATTACTGGGAATCTAAAAGATGAATAGTTTTATTCATGATATAACTTACATTAAATTTTATATTTTAAGTTAACAACAAGTGACTAATGTAGCGTTTGACACTACGGTTGGAGTGATTTCCCCGGAATCACCTTTTATAATAACTAGATTATACGCAAAAATAACCTTTTGCCTTTGTTCGAGTTTGCAAGTTATACTAGGGACCTATACGGCCTCAATAATAGTAGGAAGGAAAGTTTCCATTATAATCAACACAACTATCGGTAGCAAAATCAAGACAGTTTTTTTAAGCACAGGTATACTGCTTGAGAATTTCCTTGCTCAAGTAGCTGAACACCTACAGCTTCACTTTATATAACATAGGTCTTCTAATAAACAAAATGATAGCGAACCCAGGAATACGCAAGCTGTTAAATTCGAGACAAGGGGACCACAGTAGCTGGGTGAACCATGATTTTTTCACTGGGGCCACTGATATTATCTTGTCATCCACAAATTTAAACATTGTAGAAACGATCCACAACCAGAAAAAATATTCTAGGTTTTTGCACGAAAGTGGGACTGTAATTACAGAATCCTGCATAGCGCATCTCCAACTCAGAAATCCTGACTTGGTCGCATCAAAAGACTCAAACCATTACCATGTTATTATTTTTTAACATTAGAATAGTAGGCTATTTCCTATATGCCACAAGCCCCATAGAAGAGTTAATGTAAATAAGCGCCAAGCATATTACAAACTAGATGAAACAATGTCGCTCGATTCAGTAAATGGCCAGTGTAAACTAAAATTTACAAAATTTCGCTTGCTAAATCTGTGTATGTCCGTGATATGATAACCCTGCCAATCAAAACGAGCATACTTATTATTAGGATCATTATTCCTCCCCTGCCTCTTCCTTCTCTTGGGATTTCACCTCATCTGCAATATGAAAACCCTCAATCTTGCGTGAAACCTCGTCTGCATTTACCTTCACCTTTGCAATTGATCCATTTGCAGATATAGACTCCGACTCATCATGGGTCAACGGGCCAGTTTGCCAGATTCTGATGGTTCCATCCTCAGATCCTGAGGCATATGATTCTCCCCCAGGAGAGAAACGTACACAGTGCACAGGACCATGGTGGCCCTTGTTGCATGCTGTCATCCAGATAGATCATCAGAATAATTAATTACACATAAATCACAACAGTTATGGAAAGAAAATAAAATAATAAATGATCAAAGCATATTGCAAATCACAAGACAGGAAATGTTAAATAACCCAACATAAGCTTCAAGCAAACAGAAACCTACATATTAGAGTGTTTACTTTCAGATGTGACAAATGTTTGATAACTTACCAATCTCATTGCCAGTATGGAAATCAAAAACATGAACCCACATATCTTCTCCCCCAGCAATAAATTTATTCCCATGCTTAGGTTCCAATGAAGCTGATTCAACAGTGCATGGCATATCATAGCTCTTCACCAACCCATAGCTGAAAGGCAAGAGTAACGTCCTGAACCAAATATCAAAAAAATTTCCAGAAATTGACCAACTAGGCTTACAACTTACTAATTCGCATCCCAAAATTTAACAGTAGAACCATCAGCTGTTACAATGTAACGGCCATCCTGACTCACTTCAGCACTGGTCACAGATGACTTGGTCTCAAGTGTCTGGACTATTTGACCACTTCTTATATCCCATAACCTTTGAATTGTAGACTAAAATCAGTCCAATATAGCATCAAATGTTGATATCAAAATTTATAAATTGCAGCAAGAAACAAAATATAATTTTGATATCAAAGTTTATAAATTGCAAGAAGAAACACAAATATAATCCAAGTAAAGCTTCAAAATTACATGATTAAATGAGGCATATACCTGACACCTCCCATATCAGTACAAGAACTCAATATTGTCTGGTCACTATGAAGCCATGTAACAGTTCTGATTGAACCAGGGGACTTGTCAACTTCGCTGGGTGGTGCATCGGGACGATTCATGTCATAGATTCGGAGAATTTTCTCTACTCCTCCAGTGAGTAAAAGGTGTGTATCCTGCTCCCAGGATTAAAAATAGTAATGAGTATTAACAATAAAGCATTTGTAGTCTAAGTCCAGATAGATAACATGTGTTAATGCCATCAATTAATTTCAAGATTTTTTTTTTTTTTTGGGATAGAACCAATTCAAAAGTATTAAAAACGAAGGTGCCACTACACGTCTATTGTCAAAAAGACTGACGGTGTATAGGATAACTCGGGAAGTGAAAAGGTGGGAAAAGAGGGGGAACTTCTAAAATTAAGAAGTACTAATGAAGACATTGATTGAATTACAATGACAAAAATATTACAAAAGCTAAATTTTCATTTATGTTAGTATAATGGATTTAAAGTTTAAAATCTATGTCAGGTAGATCCTTGAAATTGGAATTAAAACATCTCAGCAATTTGAGACATTAGGATTCTAATTTACTGAATTCTAGGCACCATATCAGCGACCATACTTTTAGGTTTTTTAATTCCCCCAACCCCAAGGGCTTTCAATTGTTTTTGCCACATGCAATTGGAATGTAAACATTTCATATTTCCATCTGCAGAAAAAATCTACAATGATCATAATGATGAGGAAAAATCAACACTAATCATAATTTTGACTTTTGAGGTTAAAAATAACATTATAAAGCATCCCATATACCTCAGAAAAAGCACATGCACGAACAATGTGCTTATGTTCAAACGAGTGTAATTCATCTCCAGTTAAGGCATCCCAAACTTTCCTGCACATGAAAACAAAGAAGATGATCCAGCCACCTCAAATTGGTGAACAGTTATCTACAACCAGCTCAAAATTGCACAATGCATCTATAGCTCAAAGACTGGGATTACACATGCATTTTGCCAGCAACATTGAAACAAAAGGAAATAAAAGAGAAAACTTGATTCAGCCAAGTACTGCTCCCATGCTACCAAAAGACAAGTGCAAATATAAAATAATTATTTTTTCAAATTTTGTACCACTCAGATAAAATAAAAACAGAGATGAGGAAAACTGAAGAAGCTGACAACTCTGATAAGAATAAAGGAGTAACTCAGAAAAACTGTCACAACCTATAATGGTATACCAAAGTAAAACATAACACGGAGAACAACAACAGGGTGCACTGGTGATATGTATATGCCGAAAACATAAACTGAACTCATTGCGATGCAAGTTGCAACCCACATTAACAGAATTAATTTTAATGCAAAACTCAAGTTAAGGCAGGTGATCCCCATGAGCTAACGAGACAATCAGAATTACCAATAAAAATGCATAGGACAGTGAGCTTAACAATGAACAAGCAAAAATAAAAATGCAATTACATACGATGAGAAATCAGCAGAGGCAGTTGCAGCACGTAAAGCATTTGTATCCAAGCAGCAACTCCAAACCGCACCTTTGTGCCCTTCAAATGTTCCGATCCAATCTCCAGTCTCTCCATTTCTGAGCATAGGACTAGAATCTAAACCCCACAAGAAAAGCTCACATATCATCATAGTGAATATAACAAAGGGAGAATCACACTATGACCTGTTGAGCCAATTAATAACAAAAGAAGACTTTCTAAGTGAAAAAAAGTGGTAAAAACTGAGATTAAATAGTAAAACTGGGAGATAAGCAGTAACAGAGTGCTTACTTGACATTGATTATAGGTATAGGTTCTCAACTATGATTCCCCAATAACAAAATGAATGAAACATTATGTGCAAATTCGGTACGATAGTGCGGAACGCAAACAACATCCTAGATGGGATTTTAATTTGAGTGCTTTCAACTCAAGTAAGCATCCTAATTACTAATCCACTAACATCAGCGGTTGGGTTTGGGAATGGGAATTATAAGTGACAAAATATTGACCCATTGAAGTCTGAGAGTGGCCACGGAAGAGGTCAAAAGATGAGTCAGATGCATCAAATTATGCACAATCAGAAGAAAAATAACAATGAGAATCGATTTTGCATTTCCATTGCAGACAAAATAAGTGCAATGATGAGGAAGAATCCATGGCTGAAGAGATCATACCCTTGCTTGCACTGATGAGGAAGAATCCATCGGGCGTAACAGGACTGTAAAAAAGATCCACTACAGGCCGGGAATGGCCGTGGCAAACAAGCGGAACCGCCACCTTTTTCTTATCCATTCTTAAGGACGATAATACAGTAACTGCTACCTTAGTTTATGAGTAAAATAAGCTAAAAAATGAAATGATTTTTTTCCCTATATATATGATGCTTTAATCTTTTATCCAGAGTATCAGATGCAAATAAACCCTAAATCTATGAAACCTATCGGCAATTGCAACCAAAAGAAGATTCAGAAGAAACAATCACTAGTAAAACTGAGAAATACAGTTCTTGGTGTGTGATCAAAACGCAAGTGTTGTCTTAATTATACGAGACTAAGGCAGGAAATGGCGGTATTAAAGACACAGGTGGGAAACGCTGATTCACTGAAACTGAGAACCGAAAAAGGGTAATATACATGAATCCACACCTCCTAACCCCTAGAAAAAGCTCTGAGAAATTTAGATCTTAGAAAAATGGAGACTAAGAAGAAGAGAAACAGAGCCGGTCAAGGCAAGGGTTAGGCGCGAGGAGGAGATGGGTTTGGATCTGCTCTTTTATGCGGCGACTTCTGGTCGGGCTGGGACCCCGAAATTACAAGGGACTCGTACGCTGTCGTACGAGCATTCACAGAAAATATGGATATAAACGTAAAAGAACTCACATGAATATACCTAAGTACCTATGGGCCTAGACCCAACATCACACCTTGTGCTATGTAAGAAAAAAGATTATGTGAGTTTCTACCCAAAAAAAACAGAAAAAGGGCTATGTGAGTAGAAAAAACAAAATATTATGTGAGCTTTCGGGTCTCAAATTTATTAAAATTTAAACACAAAAACATTTCTTTCTCCATTGTCATTCTTGCACAAGAACCATACTAAGTAAAATGTCCCCAGAAGGACTACAAACATTCCTTTTGATTTAAATAGCTTTTGTAAAGGTACTTAAAAAGTTAATTACTAATATGTCCTTGCATTGAAATTTAAAACAACACCTTTATATAGTATATGTCATATTTTTACTAGTTAGTTCAACCTTTATTGATATTTGCTATATTCTTTTTTTATTGATATTTGCTATATTGTAATTGTTGCATATTTTACAAATTTGTGACGTGCAAAAAGTATACAAGAGATCTAAACCTCAATTTCTAAAAATGCTTGACTTATGTGAAGACAAATGTGAGTTCTTTAGTATTTTATCACAAATTTCTTAGATGTGGGTGTGAAAATATAAATAGAGAGAAATTTACATACTACAAAAGAATGAAGCCCAGATTTTACACATAAGAAGTCACTGAGATATCAAAGAAATTGGTTCCATACATGTTTGAAATTTGGAAACAGACTGTTTCTGAACGTTTGGTACAATGGAAAAGTGCGTCGGGAAAGGGTGGGGGTGAGCAAATTATTCTTTGTTTGGAATATAGAAGAAAACTTTTCAAGGGAAACCAAGTCTACCTCATTTTTGGAAGAGGGTTTTTCACTAATAATGCCAAGGAAAGGTCTACTCTTCCACCTGAATTTCATTTTTAACTTGAGTTTTAGTTGCTGAGTCTCTAATTTTTTTATTTTTATTTTAAGTTCATTTTTTAATTTGTTGTTACATAATATATATATATATATATCAAGTTCATCATATACAATTTCAATATATAAAATTCGTAATAGATTCTAATACACACAAATTCTAATACAATATAAAACTTGCAAAAATTCTATTGACACATTGTGAACTTTATGGGAGCATTATAGTCTTTTGAACGTTTTTTATCTTTATATTCTTTTCATTCATATCAAACTATAGAAAATTACTTACATCATTTATTTTTCGATATGTACTAAATATGACTTGGTTTTTCTTTACCTTTCTCTCCTTTTACATTTTCCTTAATAAGTCCTTTCTCCTATTAAATATGGCCTCATTTCTTTACTATGCTTCTCAAGAACTAGATATGCAAGAGCATTGATCAAAGGCTTAGAGCCTGTTTGGTTTATCATTCAGTTGGATAAACCTATATTTATAAATGTATTTTTAAATACTTAACTTTGCAAAATGAAAACAAAATAAGTTTTTAATATGTTTAGCATTCTTTGTGGGAAACTCTGGGGGATTACAAACAAAAGGCTTTTTATGAAGGAACCCTTTATTTTTTAGGGAATCATCCATATTTTACATGTTTGAGTCAATCACACCATTAGAGCCAAAGGAATCTTGGTTTTTTTTTTATTTAGGATCCTCTTGATGTTTTGTTTTTCTTTCCTCAGTGTTGCTTTAGATTCTCTTTAGTTTAGTTTGGACTCTTGTTGTATTCTTTGATTTTGAATGAATTCCCCCCTTTCTTTAAAAAATGTAAGTCTAATGCTTTGAGTGTGCCATTGGATTTGCACATCACGTTCTCACTTTTTCTACTTGACAAATTTTCATATAGGTAAACTCCATTTGAACTTTTTTTTTTTAATGGAAAGTAAAAAGCTTCCTTTGAACTTTTAGAACCTTTACTATGTTATTTTTGAAATTTTTATATTTTGAGAAAAAATGTTGGGCACAATTATTTTAAATTGGTTTAACACATATTGGATATGGCTCATTAGAAATTTGAGGTAATACTGATAAATTGTTGTTGTTGACTTCTTGTTGTTATTATTAAAACAAAGAAGTTTTAGAATTGCCGGTGTGAAATAAGGTATAATATAACATATGATAGGGTAAAATTTAATAAGATTTTAATATTATATAATAATATTTTATGTAATAATATATAAAATTATATACTATGTAGTACTAAATGAAATTTTTTTGGAAAAGATTAAATTGTTTGATACATTTTACATTTGTTAATCTTGAAAAAAATATAAAATGACACATAAAAATAAAATTTTCATATAAAGTCTTAATAGAAAAATTAACACAAACTGATACACACCCAAACCAGCGATAAATCCCTTCATGTAAGTGCTTGGTTTCAAATATGATCTCTGATCTCGAAAGAAAGTTATCAGCTTTTTTTAATTTTGTCCAATTTCATTTACTAATTACTACAGTGGATAACAGAAACACTATGACTCAGATTCATGAAGACAGAGTCGAATAAGGGAAACCCATAGCACACTGTATAAACACTTAAACCATCACAGATAGCAAATGACCAAATAAGAAAAAAATTTATAGATCAAACGGTCACAAATACAATCAGGCTATTGGCCTAATAGCCTACGCTAGACCAACTCATGAAAAATCCAACAAGTTCTTGCAAACCTACATAGAAGAGGTTTGGCCATTTTTTTGGGGTAAGTAAGAAGCTTGGCAAAAAAAAGATATGTTTTATAATTATTTTTCTTTTGTCGAAAGAAAAAAAAAAAGATTTTACCTTTAATTGAAGTGTGTGTTGGTACTTTGTACCTAACCTAACATGCTTATTTGAAATATTTTATAAAATATGTCTTTCTAAAAATTTTAAGATTTTTTCATAATATTTATTATTTCAATTCAATGAAGTATTAATTATAGTTTTTACTGTTTTAACCACCATTAATAATCTTAATTCTCTCTTCATATATGTAAAATAAATTTATAATTTTATAATAATCTATATTATTTAATAACTTTCTTAATATATATGAAAAACTCTAAAACTACACTTTATATCTATATCAATCCAAGGGAGTATATAAGTTATATTAAGCCACTAAGATAAACTTAGTATTAAAAGAAGGTAAAGTGAGATGTGATGTGGACAAAAGTATAAGGTTTAAGGTTTAAAACTTCCTAATGTAAAAAAAAAAAATCGTAGTCTGACTAATTTCAATTAACTTTTATTGGTAATTTACATTTAAATTCATTTAATTAGATTAAAAGATGTCAAACCGACTAATTTTGTTTTTGATTTAATTGGGATGTTTGAGAGTTCAAGGGTTTGTTAAAAAAAAAAAGAGTTCAAGGGTTTTACTATAAAAAGAAAAGGGTTCGATGGGTTCAATATTTTAGCGAATCGGTCTAGTTGAGGTGTAAACCGTAAAACAAAGTTCCCCCTGGTTGTACCGACGATCCATCGTTTATTGCAGCCCACGAAACGAATAGAATATAGAGTGAAAGATCAGTTTCCGGATTTGCAAATCGATCGATTCCTAGTCACTGAAGGGTTTTCCAATGGCGACGGTAGGAGTGGAATTCAAGCAACCGGAGGCGGCACCGGAAGAGACGTGCTCGGCGAAGCCCGCCAAGCAGGGCGAGGGTCTTCGTCAATACTATCTTCAGCACATCCACGAGCTTCAGCTTCAGGTCCGCCAGAAGACCCATAACCTCAACCGGCTCGAGGCTCAGCGAAACGAGCTTAATTCCAGGGGTGAGTTTCTTCCACTAACCCTAGCCCTAAACTTTTATTTGCCCTTTGATTTTAAGATTTCTTTCGTTCCCGGAGGTATTTGCCGCTTTATATCAGATTTGAGTTACTATGAATTAAGTATTTTTTGATATTGTTATAGGAAATTTAGCTGAAACGGTTAAATCACAGAAGCGTACAGGGTGTGGATGGTTATTTATGTCACGCTTAAATTCTTGGTTTTGATTGCTCTTCTGCCCTGATTTCTCCGGTCTCAATTCATTGTTTGATTAATGTTTTCTTAACGATGCAAAATTGAGACAGTGAGAATGCTTCGAGAAGAACTGCAGCTTCTTCAGGAGCCTGGATCATACGTTGGTGAAGTTGTCAAAGTTATGGGAAAGAACAAAGTCTTAGTGAAGGTCAGCTGATGTTGCATTCTACTATTATCTCTTATTTGATTAGGGACGTGGGTTTGAAGCTTTGTCATCTTTTTAACTACGGTCACTTGCATCAATTTCTATTTTCTTTTAAATACATTATATCTTGCTAGAAAAATGTTCTAGAAGGTTGTTAGCTGAAGAATTGAATAACTACTGCTTAATTTTGTTTGGACATAAAGTAGGCTTGTGAAAATTGTTTTTTAAATCAAGGTTTTCCAGGTGAGGTCAACTGGATATATGTAGTCATTGTCATTCAGCTGAATTTGGAGTAAAAGTAAACTATTTCGCCTACTGGCATTAGCACAATAGTAGTGTGCAAACTTCAATATTAGAATAGGACGTGAAGGATACATCTCCATCCACCATATGATGTTTTTGTTGATCACTCTATTTTACAAAATTATTGGTCTGATAACCTAATCCACCATAGTTATCTGTGTTATCCCTGGAATTATGAATAGCCATCTTGCTTGCCTTACTCACATTTTGTGTCCTTAATGGTTGTTGAGTGCTTGGTTTGGCTGTGAAGCATGGATGTGCAAGTACTCAATCTGTACCCATACTGATTACAATTGGCTGCTCAAATTACTGGGGCATGGAAAAATACAAACCACGTCTCTATCATTCATTTTTTTTTTAGTTTGAATTTTTGGTCGGGTAGTTATTAGGGTAAGGTGTGGGTATGCCCTTTATTCACCCTGCAAGAGTAGTCTCCCAGCTTTGGAGCTCTCAAATCAAATTCTACTGACTCAACAAACTTGTTATAAAACTGCATATATATGCATAAAAAATTAAAAAGAAAAAGTACAAAGTATCTTAAAAACAAATAAAGTATGCTCTGTCTTTCACACACAGCTCAATCATCATATATTAATGAAGTTATATATATGAACTTCATATTTATGATAGAAAACCTGTGTTTGCTATTTTAGTTTATTTTATATTATAGAATATAGATTGTTCGTTATATATTTTTATTGTTGTTGGAGTTTTTATACATTAAAATATTCATTATTTATATTTATGTAGTTTGTGTTGCCATGTTCATTCATCTTTTTCATAATAATTTGCTGCATTCAACCCTCCCGTACTAGGTATGATATCTGCATTCTTAGTTGTTGCAACATAGGTGTATTTGACTGATTGATGCCATCTTTGATTATTTATGCAAGAAAACACCAAAGAAGTAATGTCTAGGACTGCACATTTGTTGTATTTCCCCAATATTGGTAGTCATAAATTCATGATTTTTTCTGATGAAAATTATGTTCATTCATGCATGAGATCGACACTATAGAATGAAAATAAAGCAGAAGCACTAATTCTGTTTGTTTTCTTCAGGTTCACCCAGAAGGAAAATATGTTGTTGATATTGATAAAAGTATTGACATTACAAAGATTACTCCATCAACCAGGGTTGCTCTTCGCAATGACAGTTATGTTCTTCATTTGGTCCTGCCTAGCAAAGTTGATCCGTTGGTCAACCTAATGAAAGTTGAGAAAGTTCCTGATTCTACCTATGACATGATTGGTGGTCTGGACCAGCAAATCAAAGAGATAAAAGAGGTACTCTCTCTCTTAGATTTTACTATAAGCACTCAAAGATTATTACATCTCTCTGATTTGATGTTTGATATCATATTATCCTTTTGTATGTCTATGTAGCATTACTTCTCTCTGGATCACATTCTGAACCTGTGTTTGAATGTGTATGCATATATGCTGGAATTAAATATTATGAAAACCATTATAATTGTTGCTTTTTCTCGTTTGGAAATTATATTTACAGGTTATTGAGCTGCCTATTAAACATCCTGAACTGTTTGAAAGCCTTGGAATAGCTCAACCAAAGGTAGTATCTTGTGCAAAAGTTATTTTATAAATTATTTATACTTTGTTCAGCCAAGAATATTTGCTTGAGTTTTGTTCTTCTCTCATGCTCACTTGCACCCTTTTTGGTTTACTTATTTGCTGACTTCTCTTCACATACCACAGGGTGTCTTGCTCTATGGGCCTCCTGGTACAGGAAAGACATTGTTGGCTAGGGCTGTGGCACATCATACTGATTGTACATTCATCAGGGTTTCTGGTTCTGAGTTAGTTCAGAAATACATTGGAGAAGGTTCTAGAATGGTTAGAGAACTTTTTGTTATGGCCAGGTTTGTCCTGTTTACTCAGATTCAGTAATTCTTATTCATCTGTCACTTCACCCCAAAAGAAAAGAACTACTAAATACTGCTGCTGTCTGCTTGGCTCCAATATATTGTGGGTAGAGAACAATTCTAAGTAAAGGCTGAATGCTGTGTATGATTGGAATGTAGTGTGAATATTGAAAATCTTATGTGATTCATTTTTTTTGGTCACCATTAGACTTGCTTGGCTGTTGGCATTTATTTTATGGCAGAACAATGTTCTTTTTGTAGGGAGCATGCTCCATCTATTATCTTCATGGATGAAATTGACAGCATTGGATCTGCTCGGATGGAATCTGGAAGTGGCAATGGTGATAGTGAGGTGCAGCGCACTATGCTGGAGCTTCTCAACCAGCTGGATGGATTTGAAGCTTCAAATAAGATCAAGGTAATGCATGATACTTCAGAATGGTGCTATAATGTAGTAACTACCAACTAGTAAAGGTGATTAATGTTGTTTCTGTTCTGAATGTATGAGGATTCTGTAATGTATAGGCTCATATTTAATCATTATGCCTGGTTCATTCATTTAAGTGAATAGTTTCCTGGAAAGCTCTAAAAGGAAATCTGTAATTTACAGGTTTTGATGGCTACAAATCGCATTGATATCCTGGATCAAGCGCTTCTTAGACCTGGACGGATTGACAGGAAGATTGAATTTCCAAACCCTAATGAAGAGGTATGCATCAATGCTTTCATGATACCATTTCATGTACTTGCATGGAAGAAAGGGTGAATACACTGTAATTCATAAATATTTCTCTTTCTCAACATGATTTTGCTTTGAATTCCTTGCAGTCTCGGCTGGATATTTTGAAAATCCACTCTAGAAGGATGAATTTGATGCGTGGAATTGATCTGAAGAAAATTGCAGAGAAGATGAATGGAGCTTCTGGTGCAGAGCTCAAGGTATTTTTCTCTTTATTTGCATTTCATCTTTGATTTTTTATGCTCTCCAATCTGCAATCTGAATAGTGGTCGTTTGAGCAATGGGTGGTAATTGCTGAGAATCATTGGTGTTTTCAATGATTGTTCTAGGACTGTACCTTTTCAGTTCTGGTAGCCTTTGTTGTCAACTGTCATGTATGCATGCTAGCTGAGAAGCAGGGGACTTTGTTCAATTCATCTAAGTCTAAATATAGTGTCGATTTTGAATAGAGTAGTAAGATTGAGTTAAATTTGATTGGCGGTAGCAACCTGGGGTAGGAATAAGGGCTTCCTAAGAACAAGCCTTGAGAACAAGCGTGAGCTTGAACTTTGAACATATGCACCATCAATATATTTGGGATGGTTCGATCAAATGGAGACTGCTAGTTTTAAAGTATTAAAGAGAGCTTCCAAACTTGGAGTTGCATTTCACAAGTATTATATGTCAAAATTTTGAGCAACAGAGACTTGCACAACAAAACACTTTTAAGAGGGATGAAAGAACAATTATAGTTTCACAGTTGTGAAATAAAATTTTATGATATTAAAGGGAACTTCCTGACTTGGAGTTGCATTTCACAAGCATTATGTGTCAGAATTTTGAGTGACAGAGACAGGCGCAACATAACGCTTTAAGAGAGACGAAAGAACAATTACAGTTTCACAGTTGTAAAATATTAGTTTGCCTTTAGTATAGTTGCATATGAAGATAAGATAATAGTCGGCTGGTTGTGCCTTGAGATCTTGTGATATGTATTTGCTTAAACAGATACAATGGTCAAACAGTGAGGAGATTTTGTAAAGCAAGTCATCATATGGTATTAACTTGTTCAAAAAATGCCGTTTGAATGATTGTAGAAGGATTCACGCAAAAAGTATTTTAAGTCCCAGCGGTAGAGGCAACTCTTTTGATGTTTTCTATAACAAATTAATGCTTTTCTTTTTAAGTGGTGGTGCCAAATTGAAATTAATATTGAATTTTCTTGTGTGTATTGGAAGGCGGTGTGCACAGAAGCTGGAATGTTTGCTCTGAGGGAGAGAAGGGTCCATGTGACGCAGGAAGATTTTGAGATGGCTGTAGCCAAGGTGATGAAAAAGGAAACTGAGAAGAATATGTCATTGCGCAAGTTGTGGAAGTGATTTGTATTTCAATGTATCCATTATCCGCGCTGTCTCTGGTATCTTGAACAGAAGACCTTAGGCTTGTTACCAGTTTCCATACGTTACACCGGTTTTCTTAGTGCTTTTATTGGCGACAAAAGTTGTGTACGAAATCATGATTTTTCTCTTTTAAAGCTTGGAGTTCTGCATTATGGGGCCCAAATATTTGTTGTGCTTTTTCCTGATATTTCAATACAAGACAGATTCAGAAATTACTCGAATGAGGACATGATTTCAGAATTAGCTAGGTTGGCAAATAATTCAACCTGTGGTTTTTGGCTAGTATACATATAGTAGGTTTGGGAATGCTGAACATTATTTTCAAAAGTTCAAACAAAATTTCCAAGGAACACACACGATTGACCCAAAAACCAAAGAAGTTAATATAATAGTAGTAGGATAAAATTTTGAATGCTTGACCAGAAATTATATAAAGGGCATGGATTGCGGAACAAAGTTGCAGCTGGTATGGCCAACAGCTAAGGGTGAGGGTGGTGATGATATTTTGCAATTTGCTTTGTGGTTCACAAATATCGCTTTCTCGGGCCATTAAATTTAATGACTGATCTCCTCATCCGGGGAGCATTTAATCCCAAAGCGAAAGAAGTCAAACGTACTAGTGGGGAGCGTGGGAGGTAGCTCTTTAATTTAATTAGTTTGACTTTTGAGTTTACTGCCTAGGTCCATCTGCACGTTGTTTTTCTCAAAACTTTCATTTGTATGTTTTGAATTTACTCCCTCCATTTTTTTTATTAATCACATTCTAAAATTTTTTTTATGATTTTAAAAATTTTTTATGATTTTAAATGTAAGTTATCTTCTATGACTTTCTATAAGTTTTTGGAGTATTAATTATTTTATTTCTAAAATATCCTTATTTAATTATAAGAGAGAATGTTGATTACTTGAATTTGTAGTATTTATTAGAGGATAAAAATGGAAAAATACATTAATTTTAAGACAATTTTAATGATGTAAAAAAAATTTCTTGATTTTAATGAGTTAGTTAGAAGTAACTTGTATCATTGTATAAAAAAAAAAAAAGAAGTAACTTGTATCAAGCACTGGAGGAAGTAATTTCTTTTTCTAATAATATCTTTTAAAGTTAGCTTGCAATTTGTAAGCTAAATCATTTTCTAAAAAATTTTAAGAATGCAATTTTACAAATTTTGGATGCTTTATATTCATGCATTTATATTCTCTCCCATTTTAAATATAAAGTTTTTTATTTTGATCCGAAATATATGGTCCTTTCTAGAATATATGATAGTATTTATTATGTATTTACAAAAAATTTCCTATATAAAATTCATTTCAAAAGGAAAAAATATATTGAATAAGGGTAATTTTGAAAAAAATATTGTGATTTTTAAAAAAATAAGGTTTAACTCCTATATTTAATCCACATGATTTGGTTAAAAATAACTTATATTAAAAATTAGAGAGAGTGCATGAATACATATAGATAAATATATAGATACATAGATAGATGGATAAAAAATCTAGTTGTGCCATGCAACTGTTTTATAAAAAAATAATTGAATTATTAGAAATTATGTGTTTTCTTGTGGTTGAAAAGAAGACATATTTTCTTAACTATTCTTTCCTATTCGTATTATAAGGTATTTGGAGAAGTTATTTTTTAGTTCATAATGTAAGGTGTCATGTATTGATTTATCTTTTTTACCCTTCATATATTTAATGATTAGTTTTATAACTTTTGTTAAAATAATAAGAAATAATGAAATAAATAGGGGTAAAAAAGATTTTTAACTTTATTAGAAGCTTAAATATGTAATAAAATTTCTTTAAAATGTGTAAAATTGTTAAAAAAATATCTTACATTTTGAACCAGAGGGAATAGTAGGCTTATTTTGTTAATAAATTCGTATTCAAATAATAATACCAGGTCAAATTCTCAATTTGGCTCTATGTTATGGCTAATTGCGTAATTAAGAGTTAGCTTCTCGCCCTAAAATACAAAAGGTTTTGCTGTTTTACTACCTCAATTTTTAATAAACGCTTAAATTGAATATATTATTATTGTTACTGTTCTTTCTATTTTTCTTACGAATTGTTATATAGAGTAACTTATTTGCAGGCCGGAAAATTAAAAAGAGTTTAAACCAATTTTAGTCCGTTTGCTTGACTTTTTGACACGGAAGAAACTCTATGAAATAAAATTATTATGTTGCGAGAATAATGTGTTGGACTATATTTTTCTATAAAGAAATTTTAATTACAGGAAAATCAATTTTGTTATTAAGTGAAAGAAGAACAATAAAATAGGTTGTTATCCTAAAAAAACCAGAAGAGAAACATGCTCCAAGACAAAAACACATCAACCTCAAATCATTAATCACTGCAATCACTTATTATTTTGATTTACCGACCATCTTTGAGATATATCTTTTAAAATAATTTGACACTAAAAGATCATTTTCAGAGAAATTTATCAACCATAATAATAGTAATGCAAGTAATTATATGATCTTACATTGTTGTTATAACTGCTCATTTAATTATATTTATCCTTTTTCATTATTTTTACATATAAATAGAAGACATTTATATAAGTCACCTTTCAGAAAAATTTTATAATGCCAAATATAAGTGAGAGAAGTTTGTGGAGTATTAATTATTTTATTTTAAATATTTTTATTGAAAATGGCTTTATAGAGTATTACACTCTCATATTTGTAAAAATTATCATTTTAGGACTTTTGAGATTTTACACAATATTTGTCACTTTAGAATGCCAATAAAATAATAATTACTTATTTTACTACTTTACTATTCATTAATAATAAATGGATCATTCAAGAAGGCATTCAAATTAAAGTTATTTTGGTAAAATGCTGTTGAATTTTACACCATTATAAGTGATTCAATGATTTTCTTGATCTATGTAGAAAATTTTAAAATGATAGTTTTTACTAATTGGGGGCAGTAATTATTTTAAAAATTTTAAATCTATGGTATTTATTAGTGGCAAAAATAAAAATTAAAGTAATTTATAGGCAATTTTGTTAATAAAAAAAATTTTCTTTTTGCTCCCACGAGATAGTTAAAACTTTAAGTGCCCGTTTGGTTTGTTTTTTTTGTAAAAGTATTTTTAAAATAATCACAGTTTATAAAAATAAAATTTGGATAAAAATAAAATAGTTTACTAAAAACTATTTAGATAAAAAAAATAATAATTAAAAAATACAGTTACATTTTAATAAATGGGACCAAAGCAGGCAGTAAGTAGTTAAATCTTACGGAGTGATATATCATTTTTTCTGACATTCGATTTTCACTCTCTTTGGTTAATTTGATATTATTGTACGGCTCAACCGCGTGGACCCTGGTCAAATCCTCCATTGGATGATTCTACGTAAGACGACAAAATTTGTTAATGAAGACTTCAAAATTGATTGAAAGACCTCAACGATAACACTCACCACCCCCCCCCCCCCCCGATCACAAACCAGAAGAAATCTAAATGGAAATGCTTTCCTTTTCTTTTCTTTTTTTTTTTTTAATATTATATTGTCCAGTTTTCCTCTTTTCATTTCATCTTCAACAATGTTGAGAACTCGAGTACAATCACTCATCTACCTATTGATGACCTTCTTCATCACTCTTCCCTTCCCTTCCCTAGCTGATGTTGGTACTGCTGCTCAATACTCTCCTCCCTACTTACGTATGTGCCCTTCAAACCTCTTAGTTCTCCATAATTATAGTCAATGCTCTATTTGTTATAATGTTTAATATCTTATATTGATATTGATGATTGTGAAAATCTAATGAAGTTTCTATATGATATGATATATAGCGACGGAGTGTTACGGCGGCGAGGCCTTACAGTTCCCATCGAGCAACCTGTTTGCAGCGGCCGGGGATGGAATATGGGATAATGGGGCCGCGTGTGGGAGGCAGTACTTGGTGAGGTGCATAAGTGCAGAGCAACCCAGGACTTGCGTTCCACAGCAGAGCATTCAGATCAAGATCGTTGATTATGCCGTCTCCATCGTCTCCATGCCGTCGTCCACCGGAACCACCATGGTCCTCTCTCAGAAAGCTTTCCAGTCTATCGCTAATTCATCTGCTGCTCTCATCAATATAGAGTTTCAACAGTGAGTTCATCTTCTTCCTCTTCATCTTGCTTCTTCTTCTTTTGAAGCGTGTGATTGTCTCTCACTCCAAGGAGCAGTTTGCGATTATTGTTCATTCCAATAACGACATACAAGATATATTATATTATTTCATGTTATCAAGTTTGATACGACAAGTGAAGGTTGTCGTAGAAAAGAAACAATTGAAATTTTATAAGAATTTTTCCAATTTTTTGGGTCATTTTTGACGCAGTCTGACCATATTAGTGAATATCCTTCTGTGCAGGGTCTGAGAGAAAGATCTTCAGTACTGTTCACTAGAGTATTAGTATTAAGTTTTCTGGAAGAAGGCTTCAGTGGTTGTTATTTCAAATCTACGAATGGAATATGGAATCAAATTTGTTGTTTTTGTTGGAGCGTACACATGTTTCTACCTTTCTGTTGTAAATTTCTGATTGTGAAATAATTCCACAGTCAGCCTATGTTAGAAGAGTGCTTACAGTCAATCAAATTCTTGTGGGAAATTTCCTATGTACCTTCTGGCTATGAATGCTTATTTGGAAGTTATTTGGTGCAATGACTTATACTTTTCTTAGTAGGTTAATTGGAGTCAAATCACTTCAATTCCCACCTATTTCCCATATTCCACTTCAGAAGAAATCAGAGAAGTGATTCTTTGGTTTTGGTCACCTTGACAGAAATTTGTTAACAATCAGTGATATGTTAGAACTAGTATTGGTATCAATTTATGAAAGAGAAATGACCATTCATAATTTAATTACATTCATTACCTATTCCTTATAAACCAACAATATGTATTTCTTGTTTTAGTAACATGAAGTTCACGTTTTTAACTTATTTTCACAATAAAATAACCAAATAGGACTCCACGCAACAAGGGATGAGTTGTCTTTGGGTTATTTTCTTGCATCAATGTAATCAGAGTTCTCTTTGACATGTTTCCACTCTTCTATTTCTACTCAATACAGTTCATCTATCATATTAAGTGATGGTGATAACTCTTATGCTTTTGGAACTCTGTATATCCTGTTGGATTCATAATCGGCAAAAATATAAAACATTAGAGGAAAAAGTTCTTCTATTGATTACAAGAAAATCATATACCTGTTACCGCATACCACTATCACGTGAAGGGGAATTGGGTTTTGACAAGTTTTCAGAGCTGACAAACAAAAGATGATCCCCATCTCTAATCACTTCTAGACTATCAATTTGAGCTCCGTCTTTGCTCAGAACCTTAGGAAAAGTGACACCAAATTTATTAGCTCCAATCTCAAGTAGCTCCTTAAAGCTCCCTGGTAGAAGCACAATTTTGCCTACAGTTTCACGCTTTTCGGGGAAGCTAATTGTTACTCAAGCTGGGTGGTTTCCATGGTTCCTCCCATTTCTTACATATCTCCCAACAGACCTCTCAGGAGTTGAATTGACAGGATTTAGAGCCTTAGGCTGCACAATAGACTGAAAAATCACCTTAATTTCCTCGTGTCCCTGTTGATCTGCTAGAGCTCTTGGTTTCCAACCATGCTTGTCTGGTTTGTCAACGTCAGCCCCATGATCCAAAAGGAACTTGACAATCTCAACATTGCCTTCACACACTGCAATGTGTAGAGCTGTGTTCCCATCGTAGTTCCTTGAAAGACTTACATCTCCTCCATGTCTCACTATATCCTTGAGCAAGTTCAGATTGTTCTGTTCAGCGGCAATGCATGCAAATTGACCCACATCTCCACACTCTAAGTTAGCGCCATTTTCTACCAACAGCTTGCTCACAGACTCATGCTTACCCACTATAGCCTCCCATAGTGGGACATTACCATCATAATCTGCATATGCATTAAGCTAACTTGTATGAAGTTGAGTAGTAGTTCCTAGGTCTGTTTATATTCCAGACGTTTTCTTACTGGTTTGTCTTGTTATATATTATTATTATTAGCTTAAAATTATTATTCAAAATTCATTTGGATTGTTCTTTCTAAATTTAGATAACTTTGAAAAATGAAGAGCATGGAATTGGGGAAGTAAAAGAAGAAAAGCAGAGGACAAGAAAAGTTACCTCTAATGTTTGGATATGCTCCATGCTCCAGCAGAAGCATGACATGGTCCACGTTTCCTTGGGATGCTGCTATATGCTGAAATTTCAGATGTAGATTAGCAAGATTTGAGAATCTAACCAGAAAAAAAAAATACAGGCACGCGCACACACAATGTTGCACTTTCACATACCAATGCAGTCCTTCCTTTGGTGTCGGAGTCATTTGGATCCAAGCCCCGATTCAACAATTGATGCATCAACCAGTCTTCTCCTCTTAGTGCGGCAAAGGAGAGACTAAGTGGTAGGTTCACCCTACCACTAGCTAGCAGGTTCTCTGTAGTCACTAGAATTCCATCCATAAATGGGTCCTTAAGCTCCTTCAGATGCTACTCCAACACACAACCATACCATAGTAAGTCCAGTATTTAAACGTTAAAAGAAAAACTATATCAGTAAAAAAGTGCTTATGGGTATTTAGTTATTTACAATTCTCTGTAATGAATGATTGTGATGTTAGGCAGACCTGAAGGAGATTATTCATGATTATGTTCCCGTCTCCCACATTGGCCTGAATAGCGTTTAAAAATGTAGTGCGGTTCAGCCTCAGTAGCTGGCTCAATCGCTTGGTTCGAACAGTAAAAGGCTGTAGCCTATAGCAAAACACTCCAATCTCGCCAAAGAGATCACCAGCTTTTGCCTCGCCTACGACCTGCAATCAGTAATCATCATTGAGATTCATTCCAAGTGCCACAGGTTCAAGCAATTATAGACTGATATGTCAGGTCCAAGTGATCAGACTTGCCTCTTCGACTCCATTTTTGAGAACAAGCAGGTCCTGTTCATTCAAACGTTAGAAACCACATTTTGTAAGAATGACCTCCAGGAAGAAATTCTCAGAGATAAGTTAGATAATTACCACAGCACCAGTGACTATTATATAAAGATCAGTGGGTTCTTCGTTCTGCAAGATAACATCTTCTTTTGGGGGGAAATACTCTGCTTTCATCTCTGTTACCTATGAGAGTTACATTAATAAAACATACCCATTAAATTTTGGCAAAAAAAAAAAACCCATTAAATGCAAGATGAAGAGTTTTCTCAGGAGAGAAAGGTAGAGAGAAAATTCGAAATTCTCCCAACTGAGATAGAATACTGCAATTACCAGTTGAAAAAGCAAGTTCTTTGAAACCCCAGAAAACAAGTAGACATCATCCACCACAGAGAAAAAAAGATTTCGTGAAATGGTTGATTTGATGGCTTTAGGAAGAGTATCGAGGCTCTCGTGATGCTGCAATCCCTCTGAGTCGGTTCTGAATTTCAAACACATGTGTTCAAGCATCTGATCTTTCAGACGAGCAGGCAAATGGTTCCTTTCCGCAAAATTTGAGGCAGCTTGTATGGTATCCCTCTGAAAATTATATACCAAACCTTAAAAACTTCATGAACCTCCTAATGAATTCGAAAGCATAGAGTCAGGAATGCCAAAGTTTCTCAAATAAATGAATTTAACTAGAGCTACATTCCAAATAAAATAATTTACTCACAAATTTACTGGTTCGACCTGTGCCATGGACAATCAAGTTGGTCATATTACCAATCAAATATGACGTTAAACCCAGATTGAAGAACGTGTAAAAGATGTCAAAGACCATCTCCGACGTATTCACGGGATGCAAATCGCCATAGCCAACAGTTGCTAAAGTTGTTATAGACCAGTACATAGAAAACACATATTGTGTATACAAGCCCGCCTGATGGAAGTCCTCCAATGATAGCCCAATCCAAGTCTGTTTAGGATCAGGGTAATGAGCAGCAATATAATAAAAGAAGCATCCAGCTAAATGAACAGCAAAAAGGGTAACCTGCATATGCATAAATAACCCATTTTATTGACTGATAGAACTTGCATATTCCTTTCTTAATATAATCACAAATCAAAGGTTAAAAACGTACACACATAAGCTTAGCACACCGAACCCAGAAATAGTTATAGTTGATGTCCTTCTCCAGTCTGCTCAGGACCACAATAATTGAAAGTTACAAGTTATAACTAGGAAGTAAACCCTTGAAAAACTAGGGCATAATTATAATTATAAAATTAGTACATAATATATATAATGTATCAAAATCACTCATTTAACATACATACGGACGTTCTTGTGTGTGTGGGATTGGGTGTATAGTATATAATGAGAGGTTTGGCATTTTGACAAACAGTTTGCGTACGTACCTAGCAAACAAAGCACTGACTCTTCGAAGGCGCCAAAGGCGAAGCATGTTGAATGGTCCATAGGATTGAAATGGAGAAATGGGAATCTTGCGAGCGAGCTCTGAAGGGATAATGGAGATGACATCTAAGACGAACCAAGTCCTCAAATATCTGACGGCGATCGCTTTCCGGTCTTCCACCAAGAGGTAGGTGACTTTGTCAATGTAAGCCACAAAGAATGTGAGAACTATATCCACAGCGAAGAGCCCATTCACAACATTGTCTGTGATAGAGAGGAACGATACTGGTTTATCAAGGAACCCGAACTCAAATGGCGATACCCATGCAGTGTAGCCCACCAGAACAATAAGAAAGTTCACCCACACCCTATATAATTAATTATACACACACGCACCCAAATTTAGCCTCCTTCTTTCATATAGAATAAAAAAAAATATTTATATTTGATTTTTAAAAAATAAATTATTCAATCATAATAAATGATTTGATAATATATATTATTTTTTAAAAAAAATAAAACTATTGTTTTACTGTTAATTTTTTATTTATTTTTCTCAACGTTCGGTGCGATGTTCTAGTTATATAATAATAAGAAGAAGAAGCAGCTGAACGGAACTGTAAGCAGTAATATCCGGTTAGATTACTGAAATTATTTGTTGGTAATTTTTAATAAAATATTAAAAGATTGAGATATATGTTTTTAAGATAGGAAATATTTTTAATAAAAATTAATAAATTATATATTTTAGTAACAAAATTAAGGATCAGATCCTCTCCATACTTTCTCTCCATACCTCTCTCCATACACAATTTTATCCATTAATTTTGATTTGATTAATAGAGATAGTTTATTGTTACTTTAAACAAAATATATTATTTATTTTAATAATAACTAGAATTAAGTATTATTAATTTTTTAAAAGAAAATTATACTTATAATAATAAATACAACCATTAAATCTAATTTATTACCTATTTATAGATTATTATTTTTTAATTATTTAATTAAAATTAATAAATGAGATTGTGTATAGACACATATGAAAAGAGAACATAGAGTGGATGGAAATTCCAAAATTAAACACGAGCAGCAGCACAGATACTTGAAAAGACATTCAATGCACTCGAATTTTTTAGTGCAGGCTGATGAATTCACCTGTTTTTTTTTGGCCAACAAGAATTCACATATATTCAAATGCTGATAACTTTTATTTAAAAAAAATGCCGATAACAAATCTATCACTTTTCAAGCTTAAGATCTGACAACAAGAAACCATGATTATAAAAAATTAGAAATAATTCCGGTGTATTATACAAAATTTGAAATAAGTCACATTATATTTAACGAATTGTATGTCTTTTTATAAATTTATATATATATATTAATGGTTGCACTTTTGGTTATATGAGAGAAAGCACATGAAATGTGGATTAATTCTTCTTAAGCAGAAGTTAGTAAAAACAAAAGAATTAACAAAAAAATTTTTGGCCAATAAAGAATTAACAAAAATGAGTCACAATTTATACTCATCCTTTGATAGTAAATTGTTTCTCATCTCGTAATTTTACATATCTTTCTCTCATCATTAGAATAATAGTAAAATTATTATTATTTTATTACTATAAATCTATTTTCTCAACCAAGATATTTTCTTTGACCAACTCAACAAAGATTAAAAGAGAAAAGAAACGGCAAGCTAGCTCTTGTATTAGAAACAAGTCAATGGCCACCCATATCTTTGTAAACGCCACACACGATTCCTCTAAACAAGAACGAACAAAGAGATCAGAGAGAAAATTAACCCAAAGAATCAAAAAGAAACATGTAATTACTAAATCTGTTTAAACAGGAATGAATGGATGATGAATGAGACGAACCCAGAAGATAGATCATATTAAAAAGAAAAGTGAACATTAATGATTAATTTGAGAACCTGTAACGACGGTCATAGGGAGAAATGACGCAGGTCCTGAGGCTGAGTCTGGGTGCATGTGTGGCTCCAAGTGAAGGCAATATACCAGTAGACAGACTGAGAAGATTGGCTTGATCTCTTGAAAGTTTTTCTATCTCATCTTGGTTCGACATTGAAACCCTAATTGTTTGCTTGCAGAAAGATGAAGAAGAAGATGATGAGAGGAGAGAACCGACTATATATATATCGCTCTCTCTCTCTGGGTTTTTTTTTTCTGTAATTTCCTCTCTTAATATTTGTTTCTGCTCTATACTATATATATCAACGACTTTTATTGTGTGCTTCCAGTCTAATTACTTTCTAAGCACCTATATATGTGATTTGCTAATCACGAAGGTTCCAAACGTTGCCATTATCTTGCATGTTGTAATATTAAGCATATCGTCCTTAATTGTTCTTCTTTGGTTTAATTTCGAGTGTGACTTTTAATACCATCATAATTAATGGTGGTTTGCTATATATAGAACAAAACCATTCATTCCTACGTATTTTTAACTAATATAAAAATAGAAGTGATTATGCTAATTAATTACTTCTCATATATATTAATTCACTCCTCTCGTTTTAAAGATTGCATGCTGCAGCTCCTTTCAATTTATATGCTGTTCATCAACTTTCTTAATTTCTATGGAAGAGGTGTTTCTTTCTTCTTATGATAAAATTTTTTATTGTCTTAATTGTCATATTCAGAATAAAATTATAAATCCACATTAGAACTAAAAACATCGGCTTAATTAGGTGGTATTTTTTTTATCATATTCATATTATGTATAAGTAATAATAATGATGTTGAGATAAGTCTTGTATAAAGGTCTTATAAGACTTCATAAAATTCTAATGGCATGCAATATTTGGTGTAACATTGTAGAAGATAAGATATAGTGTAAAATAATAGAATTTAATAATGTATTGTATAATATTTAATAAAATGTCATCTAATCTCTTATTTGGCTAAGAGATTTGGAGGGGAGAGGATAAGAGTGAAAATTTTTCATTTTATTTTTTTTCAAATTAAATAAAGGAAGAAAACACTTTTCCTCCCATCTTTAAATAAGAGGGAGAAAAGGAGACAAGAGAGAAAATACTCCTCTTTTCTTATTTTATTTAAATAAAAATAAGATAGAAAATTTTTCTTTTTCTCATCTTCAAATCCCTCAAACCCAAAAAGTACTTAATATGATAGTATAGTAGAATGGAAGTCCTGAACATTATACTTTAAAACTTCAAAATCATCCTCATGCAATGTTTAATAGAATAAATTTTTGTTACAAAAAAATCCTTTACAAGAAAATATTATATTTATCTACATGTATTATGTTATGTTATTTTTTTATAAAAATAAAAATTTTATATCATTTAAATAAAAAAAAGAAAAGAGGAATTAAAACAACTCGGCCAACTTCATCACATAAACTTAGGTTGGGGTAAATTAAAAAAAATCAAACATACTGAACTAGGTCATAGGACTCTAATCAACTTAGTTCAACTTTAATGATTTTTACAGAGATTTATCTTAAAAATTAAAAAAAATTATTCGAAATATTCTTTTTATAACTTTTATCCAACTCGATCCCACTAATCAACTGAACCGGCCCAAGTTAATCCAAGTTTAACAAAAGCCCAATACTTGATTCAGCCCGCTTCATGATATCTCAATAGGTTAAAACGTAAACGAGAAAAAGAACATTGGGCCAGCCCAGGGTGAAGTTTAGTTTAGGATGCGATTCAGTTTTGCATGGAGTAATTCCATATGTATTCTCAAAAAACAAAATTCCATATCTATTTTCTTGCACAGTTTCATTTTTTCTTAAATCAAAAAATAATTTTTTTCTCACATCAATTAATTAAAAATAGAGATAAATTAGAAAAAAAGTAACTAATACTTTTAATTTTATCTAAATAGAACTTGTATTTTGGATTAAAAAAATATTATAAAAAAGAACTTTTGGTCTAGAGAAAGTAACATATTTTTAAGGTTTAAGAAATTAATTACTACCATTAAAATTTATTTAAAAAATTTAAAAATATTTTAATTTGCCATGTTAACAATTATAATATTTGAATAAATTATTTTTAAAATATTTTGACACAACCTTCAATATTACATAAATAAGTTTTATTTATTTTGGATGAAGTTGATGGGTTGAGAAATTAAGTTGAGAGTGTAAAGTACAAGAACTAAATATTTATTTTTAAGAATTAAAACATTTTAATGTCTTAAAATAAATATATACAACCTATAGATAAAACTTATTCATTTTAAGGTTGTAGGTTTTTAATGTCTTAAATTAAAACATTTTTAAGGTGGTGATTACCACCTTCAAAAGAAATGAGGCCCTGTTGGAATAGAAGAACCGCCAAGGCCATGCATGGTAACTCGCCACGTTCAGTATTTTTCAATTTTAATTAAATAATTTCAGTAATTATTGAGGATAATAATAATACATTATCTTGATCAACTCAACTAGTTTGAGATTATAGTTTAATCAGTACTCTCAAATTCAAGTCTTGGGTTGGAAGAACTTTGTTGTCTTTATATTTCTACCTTATTTGATTTGAATGAGTCATGTTATAGGATATTTGACTTAAAACCTACAAGTCTTTAATTAATCAATAATACCTCTCATTCTCCATCTACATGCTCGTCTCCTTATATTAGAATTAAGACTTTAACCAAAGCACAGTACATGGTTCAGTGCAACAATTAACCTATTATAAATGCCTCTTGAGGGTTGAGGCATAATGTATAGTTTACGTTTTACAATTATATTCTTTGTACAATAGAATGTTTATGGCCTATTTAACAGTATTTTCTATTTTATTGTTTTCAAAACAATTTTGTAAAACTGTTTTCGAGATTAAGTTTTAAAAATAAGAAAATAAAAAAATCTGTTTAAATAATTGTTCTCAAAATCATAACTAATAAGTGATAAATGAGTTATTTAAAAGTTATAACTTTATCATTAATGAGATGAGTATTTTTTACTTTTTCTTGTATTTTCTAAAATAAAAAACTATAAAACACTTTAAAGATGTTCTAAATTTTCTGTTATTTTATTTTTCTATTTTTCATAACAGTTTATAAAAAATAGATTTATTAAATAAGTTTTTTTTATTTTTCTATTTTCAAAAATATAAAAACTGTTTTCAAAACATCTGCCAAACAACCCTATATCATCTTTTGTTATGATGTTATTTGATTAACAGAATTTATTCATAGCTTTTATAATATTTATCATATATTTATCATATTTGATTAAAAGTTAATGATACATCGATTCCATTGAAAGAGATGAAAGAGACACGAACAGACTTTGGTGGGTCGCACCCACAAGCTTGTTTGGTTTTAAATTTGTAAACTTAAATTAGATAAAAAAATAAGTTTGTTAAAATAAAATTTAAATAAAAAATTTTGTTGTACTGTAATTTATATTTAAATATTTTTTTATAAAAGTAAGTTTGTAAATCTAAAATTATCTCCTCCACTTTATTAGCAAAAAAAAAAAGTGAAAGTTAATTTATGGGATAAAATAAAGTGTAAAAATTAGTCAAACATTCATTTATTTCCAAACCTTATTTTCAAAGCTAAGATTGAATTTTCAAACAGAAATCCAAACATGCCTCATATGGGCTTCTTCGAAACTGGGAGCTCGTTTCAGATTCGAAGCAATGAATCATCGTCAAAAATATTCCCCGAGTTGCTTCTCCATCCCATCTGGTCCCCTTCTTAGGCCTTGCTTTTCAAATTTGTCATCTTCCTCCGCCCAACAAAACGACAACCTCATCAGTCGTTGCTTCCCCATTCCCATGACTATCACGTGCTTGTCTTTTCGGCCCATTCAGGCCCAAACTAGTTTCCCCTTCTTTTCCCCATGCACATACAATTTCCTATCTGTCAAGTCAAATTTCACCCACAAGTATTGCCAAAAAAAAATCCTCAAGATCCAGTCCATAATATTCCGAGGCAACTTCCTCACATCTCCCTACCTTTAATTATTTATTTTATTATTTAAAAAAAGCACCAAAGATTCTAATTTTATAATATATATTGATTCAATATGTACTCTGAAAAAATATTTATAATATTTGTATTTTCTATTTTTATTATTTTAATAAATAAACAATTCTGACCTAAAATTTAAAATACAATTTAACTGTAATTTATAACTCAACTACTCTAATTTTTGGCAAGATATAAATATGGATAATATTTTATTACCAGAAAATATGGATAATATTGGATACTTGTTACTTGTACAATGTCAAAAATATAATCTCCAAATTAGGAATGAGTAACTAAAGTTAAAAGATGGTGGCAAAAAAAAAAATTCAAGTTAACAAAAATCAGGCCCAAAAGAAAACCCTAAATTAACTGAAAGTCTCAAACCGGTCAAATATGCAATCAGGGACACGTCATTACGTCTTTGACGCGTAGGGTTATTTTCGTAAACAGGTTCATCGGCATCCCCACTCCTCCGTGTAACGGACCGATGAGAAATCGACCACCGGAATAGCCGGTGAAAAAGTCATTAAAAAAGTGTGAAGAACCCCACCATCTCTCCTCTCTTACAACTCCACGTGTCCGATCTTATCCTTTTCCTCCACCAACGTGCTATAAATATATGCCTACGATGTTGAGGCTAGGACCCTGTAGAAACCTACTTTTACCGATAAATCTTGGAAATTAGAAAGTTCGGTTCAGTCATCACCCGCCGCCCCCTTCTGTCTCACAAAATGGCCACTACTTTCACCCCCGTCTGCCCTGCCGTTATCCAAGCTTCTGCCAGCTCCGGCCACCGTAAACCCGACCAAGATCGCCGGAAAAATTCTTCCTCCAGCTGGTGGACTCCGATCTTCGGCTGGTCTTCCGAACCCGACTACATTGATTTCAACAACAAGACCGCAGATCTTCCGGAGAAATCCAAGTCCGTTACCGAGTTGAAATCGAAACCTGGAAAACGGCGGTTCGCCGGTTGCTTAACCGAGGACAAGGCGAGGCAGCTCCGGTTGATGACCATGGAGACGGAGACCTTTCACGACACCATGTATCACTCGGCGATCGCTTCTCGACTCGCCTCTGACTTCAAGACTCGCTCCGATCCGTAAATTCTCCGGCTCCGGCAGTCTAACGTTACGTATCTCACTAGATTAATTTTCCTTCCTCTTTTGTTGTTTTGCGTGTCAAATTTTAGGCGTTGATGGCACTGTTGATGATGAATGATGAAAGAATGTATAATACTTTGGTTGATTATGTATATAAAATCAAGTTTGTAATGATCCGATCTCGTTTTTGCTGTTTTTTTTTTTGCTGTTTCCAAATTCAAACGGAATGACGATGGATCTGACTCAGAACCTTTAATTATTAATTATTATTATTATTAATATCTAAAATTAGGTGGATCTGACGCAGGAAATTAGCTTGACTAAGAACAATTGGATCAGGCATTGAAATTGAAAATTTGGAATGATTGAAGAATCAATTACGAAAGGCTGTTATGGAGCCCCACTTCTAACTTGAATGATTATTATACTACTGCTGACTGGAAACGCACGCACACCGATGCATTGGTGTAGATGCATGTACTAAATTAGTGCCTTGTGTGTTGTGAATGGAATCTTGGCTTGGATCCTGGGATTTAAAAGCCAAGCCCACAGATATTGGCATCTAGCCCAAGAATATGCTTATCAACTTCAGTGGATTCCATTACCCAGGATACTTGCAGCAACTAACTCCTATTCAATCACCGCCTCATTTCTTTTTTTTGTACAATTATATTCAAACTTTTTCAAAAGCTTATCACCATATTCATTACATGGACATATTCAATGTGCTTATGATTTCGTTTGTCATCTTTTCCTGGCTTTGGTGTTTTTTTTTTTTATCGTCACTTTGTACAAATTTGTGCGTTATCTGAATTGAAGTTATGAACTCTGTACTGTTATCAACTGTTGCGTACATTGAGAAGGAGTTCCCTCAGTGGGTGAATTATAATTTGATAGATTCACGATCAAATTGTAACTTATTGCAGTTGATTGAATTTCAGGCTGATTAGAATTTGCAAAAGGAAAATTGATTTTATCGATAGGCCAATCATTTGCGTGGCGTTCCAAAATTACAAATTTATCTCTCAATACATGTATTAGTTAAATGTCAATCATTTTGTTTCTTAGTATTCAGAGAGGAGATCTGTTTCTATCTTATTGATTAGTTCACACAACATATTGACAAGAAATTGTGTCCAATGGGTGGAAAACTTACTTCCCCCGTCCCCTCTTTTGTCAATTATTTCTAGGGTTGGCTAATATTGATAAGCTATAACTTAGCTATATTTTTATCATTGTATCTCATAATTTTTTTATGTGAGTTTCATATCTGCTGTCAAAGAAAGAAAAAGTTACAATATTGTGTACGCTTGTGAGTCTCTGCAACTAACTTTGAACTATTTAGAAGGGTAAAAGCAGAAAATGCTCCACACATTTAACATATGATTAAGTACATGGTTGTAAGTTCGATTATTAGTTGTTTATATGAAAAATGACTTATTAAAAAAAAATAAAATTCATTTTAATAATTTTTAAGTTTTGAAGAAATTAATTTTAACTATCGATGAGAATACCATTGGTACTCGCCAATAAAAAAATGCCGACAATAACAGCAATGGCAGAAAATGCTGCTAGTGTGAAAAGAAAATTAAAAAATATATATATATTTAAATGCAGACAAGGAGATGCCAGTTGTGAAACGACGAAAACTAGGAGCGAGCAAAATGGCAGGATTTAAAATCAAAACAAGACAATAGGAAAAAAGCAAGCGGAAAAGAGTATTGAAAGCTAAGCATTAGATAATTCCAAAAACCTCGAGGGCCAAGGCTTCTCCTGCCGAGTGCCGACCAAGATTTAGAAAAGTATGCATTGCCAAGTCAACAAAATAAACCATTCGCTTCTTGAAAAACTTAAATATATGTAATATTCCTTTTCATTATTATTATTTTTTGGATATGCTAGATTTTTAAAAATTATTGGTTCCAATTAATTTGGATTGAGTTAGATTAAACTACATAGATGAAAATCTCCTATAACTACAATTTTCTTCATCTTAAAATCTTGCTTAAAAACCATGCAAATGTTGTTAGTTTTTTTTTCCTATTATTTATTATTGTTTTTCTTTGATGGCCCAAAAAATGAGAAAACGGGTATGTTCTTTTATGGGCCTGGAACTACTAAGCCCGGCATGCATGAGGAGTTCATCATCCTTGGATAGCTTCTAATAGAATATAGTTCCCGTTGGTTCCCAAAAAAAGAAAAAAGAAGAAGAAGAACATAGGTCACCAAATATTTGAGCATTTTGAATCCCGATAACAGCTCCCTAACTTCATAGTTACAGTTACGGTAACCACATCACATGATGTAACTCGCAAAGAATACAGTGACTGACCATTAATGTTTCAAAACAATTTATCGAATCATGATCAAATTTGACCTATACTATTTAACAAGTTACCAGGCTGTCGAGCAGCAAAATTATCCAAAGCGTTCCAAGATAGATGCCATGCGACTGGTACGGTTATGATGCTGTAACTATAGAGAGTATGCTGGCCTTTGGTTATGGCCTTTCCTCAAAAATGTTATTCAAAGTTGAGGCTATTCCATGTTCCTTTTTTTTTTGGTCCCAAAAGAAAGATAATCATATAATTAAAGCAGCAAACCAGAGTACAATACCAGATCTGCTATTCAGCCTATTCCATGTTCACTATGGAGCAAAATGTTTTTAACAAAGGCCAATGGTTTGACTCTGTATGTGTGTGTGAGAGAGGGGTCAAACTAAAACATAGTGGTCAAGCGTTATTGCTATGGCTAGGCACATCGGAAACGGTTCTCACTTGGTACACCCCTAGATTCTTCCTAGATAATGATAATACTAATACTAGTACTTCCTAGAGGGAGAAAAAAAAAAGTTGAACTGAAGTTGAGAGGAATAGGTGAGTTTTGGGGATGAGAATTCAGAGGTGAAGGTGATTAGAATGTGAATGAATGAATGAATGAATGAATGAATGAGGCGCATTGATTGGAACATATACATAGGCTACAAACTAATAGTAAGTTTGTGGCATTGTCATGGTCAGGTGGTCAGCTCGTGAATAGCACATGCCTGATGGCCACTCCCTACTCTGTAGCTCCTACACACATTAACACAACTGGACCAACCATCGGCTATCGCCTCACTTCCACCGCCCCATCATCGCCAATTTGCCCACAGGACTTGTCCCTATCGGTGTCGCTTCTAACCCACACAACCCTTTCGTCCCCATTGATTCCCCATTTACTCTTGACACTGTGCTCATGCTCACGCCACTTCCCCACTCGGCACTAGTAGGTACCGTTACCAAGCATGAGTGGGGGCATGTGAAAGCTGGACCTGCAAGCACGTCTATCACCTGTTGGGGTTCCCCTCATTACTACATTGTCCATTTTTTCAGGAGCTCAAGGTCCCACCTTGGTAAAATTTTCATGTCGTTTATGTGTTTGGTGTTTTGCTTTGGGCTTTTGGCCCTAGTTATCTACTACTACTATTTACTTCCTACTTGTTTTTTGTTCTTACTTTTGGTTTTAAAAGTCATGCTCTATTGTTGTTCCTCAAGGGGACTCACTTTGCTCTCCGGCCCATGCTGTCTTGCTATGTATAGGCTCCTCGTCAGTGGAATCATCCATATGCGTATGCTGTGTGTCTGCTAATTTTGTTCCTAGTCTAATTATCCTGAGATTAGAATGAATGGCTTCCGTGTCATCTATATGGGTGGGGACAGATCTGTGAAGCAATTAATTTAAGTATGTAACGAAGACTGATCAGAAAATCAGAGAGATGCAGAAAAGGATCTTTTATGTGTAGTCTTTTTTATAACGCTGTAGCTATGACTTGTGTTTGACCGTTTGTCTATGTGATCATTCAATGTATTATTTATAATATCAAGTTCTGCAGGATAAAGAGGGGGAAACCCTGCAACCGCTGGGGGGAATTTGGCAACAAACTACATATTATAGTCCCGAGTAATAAAAGCATTTATGTATAGTCTTTTTCTTCTCCTCTATGCCATGAATCTGTCTATGTTACATCTTTCATTGCATTATAAAGTGGAACTATAAGTGGCCCCCGTGCATTATTGCATGGAATATGAAGTTCATGGCTAATGAATAGTACGATTTTTTATTAATTTGATTATATATATTAGGAGCTACAGAAACACAAGGTCTAATTTTTGAGTTGAAGCTGTAAAACTATATGCATAGTGCGTAGTGAAATATTGAACTCATGAACTTGTTCTGACCTGATTAATTATTAGCATCGGAAGCCAGTTTAAGTTCTGTTAAAATGAAGAGAATTAAAAAATAGTAGCTTGTTTAAGGCTTTGGATGGGGGAAGAATACAATAGTAATGGAAGAATGTGACTTATCATTGAAGGCCCCATCATGTGATGTGAGGATGCATATTTATAACAAGTTTGCATGGGCCGGGAAGCGCCCTCATGGTAGGGTAGGGTTTGTGATGATGGGAGAAATAAACATATTGTAGCTTGTTTCCATGTAAATCTGAAACAGGACATGTTCTTCAAAGGAAGCATGTGCTTACACATAAACGGGAGGGCATAAATAGGAGGATAGCTAGCAAATGTCATTGTCTATGCATATACATCTATTAGCAATGGAAGCTAAAGAAATAGGGAAACCTGAATTTATTGGCAATAAAGACTGGTAGGTTCGCCTATACGATCATTTCATATATGCTTCTTCTTACTCTCACTCTTTCTCAACCTGGTTGTGATCGTTTTGAATTCTCTTGCTTCGGCACATTTGTTACATCTTATATTTAAAAATATTTTTTTTATGAAAACTGCTTATTCGTTATATGAAAATATTATTATAAAAACTCAAACCAATTAAAACTTTAAAATTAAACAAAACTGTTTTCATTGGTTCCTAACTTATTATGTAGTGATTTTTCAAAAATCATAATTAAATGTATAAAAATCATTTTCTAGTGGTTTAAGTCTCTAAAAATCATGCACATTTTTTATTTTTAGGAAAAAATAATAAACATCGAAATGAAAGCATAGATTTATACAATTTATTGTATAATTATTATTGTTCATTTTCACGCTCCTATTTCTATCTGAAAACTGAACCTTAATTTTGAAAATTCATTTCTCTTAATATATAAATACATTTGGTGCACACTTAGCATCATTGGAAGCTTTGCATGCTTACTTTCTAACCATATTTATTTTGTACATTTCTTTTACTTCTACTTACCAATATACTAATTTAAACCTTCAAGGGTCAGGGACAACTTTCACTGGAATAGTTTTGGAAAAATATGAATAACTACCATTATATAAGTCCAAATACAACCAAACCAATGTTATTTTGTTTCTGAGACATAGATCTATCCATACATATAGACACTAGAATTTTTTGAGATATGTTTCATTTTATACAATAGTTTGAATTAGATAGTATAAAATAGAATATTAACAACTTTAAGCAAGGTTCCATTATCATTATTCCTCATGCTCCACATGTTTCCCTTCGCCATGATTTTGCTCTATTATTGGTTAGCTATTGGGTGAGATTGGAAAATTTTAGTAGTCAACTTGCATTATTAAACCTTAAGCTAAATGAAAGACGAAAGATACTAGAAAAGATTAAGAGAAGAAGCTTATCCCTTGAAAACCTCATCTAGCCTCTCTTTCCTTACTCTCTTCCTTTCCTTCCTTCTTTCCCTCTCTCTGTCTCTTTCACCTCTCTTGGTGTGGTAAAAATGAGCAAATGGCAAGGAGGGTTGAGAGGGTATTTATAGGAAGTTTGGATGGATTGTGGCCATTAGATTTCATTTTGATCCAAAGACTATGAATTATTCTTACTTTGTTTATTATTCTTTACCATTTTACCCCAAGATATTTTATCCCATGTCTGAGAGAAGTGAGGAGCATTTCTGTCTAATGATTTTGGCCAAGAAAGTTAAAAACTGAACTTGTACTTGTCATTACTTTATGAGATTTATTTGGATCTAGTTTGTGTGTTTTTTCCTAGTTTTTCTTTATATCATGTATCTTTATATGTTTACTTTATTTGTGTAGCCCAATAATTTTTCTCTCTCACTTTTTCATGTGGGATCTACTAGTCTTGCTTATTTTTCACAATTTATCTTTCCCGGCATTTACTACTTATGTGGGACCTGCTTTTACTGAACTTATACTCTTCCTCTCTTGGCCCATATATCCAGTATCATTTGTATTTTTAACCTGCACCAGAATAGTATAATATTATTTTCTCTCTCTTCTACTATAAAATGACCATTTTACCCTTATTTTTTGGCAAAATGACTATTTTGCCCTTTTAAGTCCCTTTTTAATATTTTTATGATACTTTAAGCCTTAAGCCTATTTAATTAAATATTCATTCTTCCCCAATTATCATAAATTAATCCAAAATAATTCAATATCATTCATAATATCATTTGGTCATAATATACATGTATGAAAAATGAGGATGATACAACATTTCAATCCCTTATCACTTGACAACTAAATATGCCATATTGTCCTCATTCTGAACTTCATAAGCTGCCCTTCCTTTAATTTGTCAGACCATCAGTTTTGTTTTCAATTTGGACTCCTTTCTATTAAACATTAACCAACATGATCAGGTCAAACTTCCTTTTTTTCTTTTCTTTTTATTTTTCCCTCTGTGGAAAGTAAAAACTGATATAAGCCAGTAGGTATGGTTTAATGGTGAGGGATAGAAATTCTTAGGTTTAAACTTTCGATTTCATCATCTATCCAACAGAAGTTGGAGCTGATAATGGTAACATGTTCAAATTATACTCTCTTCAATGCTCAAGGCTTTTTAGGGCAAAAGCAGAGGAGAGAATGGTTAATTTAATAAGGAAATCAAGAGAGTGGCTTGTTCGCTTGAGGATAAAAAGGAGACATACTAAGGTGAAAGTAGAACTTACTTATGTATAAGACAGGGTTTAAGGAAAGCGGCATAATTGAACAAGGATGGTTTTAAAAGGGACAAAACCAGGAGCATATAAAATATAGTACCGTGTCTGTAGTTACCTTCATTTGTCTACAGCAGGAACAAAATAATACAGTGATTTTGAGAAGAAATACATGGGAAGGTAGTAAAAAAAGTAAACTTGGTTTCATCATAACATAGATGACTGTTTTCTAACTGAAAAAGTGAAAATACATGCCCTCGATTCGCGAGGGGCTTGGGAGGGCCTAAAATATATCTCGTTTGTTTATTTCTTTAATATAATATTTGTAGTTTCAATGCGTAGATATATGCATAGTTTTTTTTTTTTTTGACAAAGCAAATGCTTGCATAGTTGCATTAGCTAGCTGCATCAAAAGTACGGATTTTCCTGTCCGTGATTCTCATACATCACTTCTTACTACCAGAGGTTGTTATCTTTGTGTACTCAAAAACAAACCTGACCCTGCTGTCTCTGCTTTCTCTCTGAATGAAACAACGTTTTATAACCATGTGACTTTCTTTCATCATTTCCCTTTTCCAAAATTAACCTCGTTAGCTTGGTGTTATGCTTCTTTCTCCCTAAAACACCATCTAATTAGACAGTCACACTGAAAAGCAAATAATACTCTTTACTTTTTTAAGGTATTACAGTTAAGGGGTGTCCTGGAGATTTGTCCCGTTTAAATTCTTTTTATGGGTGATTTCAATGGCATACTCTCCTTCGTGGGCTAGTACATTTAGGACTTTACTTCTAAAGTGCTTCCTAGTGGAATCAAAAACAAATTGACAAAGGAAGATACCGCTAAGCCATTCCTTTTGGTTGTGAACTCCTCCCTGTTGATTTTGTTTTATACCACTTGATTAAATTATGCTAAAGTGACAAAAGAAAGAACAAATCTTGTTAGTTTGAACTGGGAATTTGTTCTCAATTGCACATGTTTATTATCTTGTTTCATTTGGGAAGAGTGTGAAAAAAATAAGCTGGACAAGTAACCAACTCTGAGAACATATGTTTAAATCATGTTTCAGTGGCATTATGCAAAAGGAATATGTGTAGGGCAAGGATGATGTTCACAAGGGCAAGAATGGTTAATTTGTTAAACTAGGTGGGGGCCCTTGCTTGAAACATGAACAAGTTGTGCAGCTGGGGCAGGACTGAGTTGATGCAACGTAGGGCTTTGAGACACTGAGGTGTGAATGATTCTATCTGTTTTTATGTGAAGTGTGGGAAAAGGGTGGACCAAAACAAATGGTATGACACGTGGAAGTTCTTGATTTGACATGACTGTATAGGGAAGGACAATATTGCTGCATGTGAATTAGTAATGAAAACCTTAATTGCGTGGAAGAAAGCTCCTTATTATGTTGAGATCTTATTGCACCTTCCTCTCCTACTACAAAGGATCCCAGCCCATCATTGTTTTCTTTTCTTTCCTTCGGTTCGTATTTAATGTACTTCTCTGCACAAAAGTTACTGAACTATGTGAATCATATGCTAGGCTAAAGCTGTGTGCTCAATATGTACGTCTTTTCCTACTTTTGTTTCAAACAAAAAGGAAAATTAAATTGAAGATTTGAGGATTTTGGCATTCGTAACATCTTATTTAAGGGATAATGGTTTTCTTTTATCTTTTGCTCATTGCCAAAGCATGCGCAATCGCATGCCTTGATTGACATATAGTGAACTTGAGCTTTTACTTAATCCCTTTGACCCTATAATAATTCGATCAGTGTGCATTTTCTTGCCCATTGGCGTATTTAAATTAAACAAGAAACATTGTCACTATTCTCATCATTAAAAGTTGATGGGAGATCTTGTAAAGGCAAACTGTTTTTCCATATGGATTTGGCATTGAGTGGCAAATCAGATTTGATATTAACTCCACTGATCTTCCATTTAATCCAAGGTCAAAAAGTCATCTCACGTAAAGCACTGTGAAAGCATATTTAGCTTGCCAAATATAGAAACACAAGTGGATATCCATATCCTCGGCATGCCCAGTGACAAATATAAAATAATATCATATGGGGTTGATGATTTTAATTGTTTAAAGACTAAGTGATCTCAAGTAGGCGATTTGTAATATGGTGGGAGGGAGATTTGCTAGCAAATCTTATGCATATCCCCTTGTTTGCTCTCATAGCTTCTCTAGTCTCTTACCAACTAAATATTTTTAAAGTTTTTTAAGTTGAGTTTCTTCTATTTCCTATTAAGACATGCTGTGACTAGCTAGGAGAAAAATTTTTATGTATGAGTATTGGAGCAAATTATTGTCAATTATTTCCTTGGCTTTTTGGTTTTAGCTGGTGTATGATTGAATTCAATTATTTGTTTTCTCTATTAATTTCAGAACTTCTTTTCAACACACTTTTTGATTATTTTAGTCTAATATTGATGCATGCTTCATAGTGGTCTATTAATCATATTGGATGTGTTCTTCATTGTCCTCATATGTTTTGTTAGATACCCTCAATTAATTACCCAATAGCTAGCCTAGCCTCAGCCTAACTTTGAAATTTAAAATTTTGACTAGGGTTTTTAAACTTTTAATTGAAAGTAACTTAGAAAAAAATGATTTGACGGTTCAATTATCGCAACTTCAATTTTCTGATATTCCATTGGTTGGAAAACAGAACATTGATTCAAAAATTCTAGCCTTCTCTGCCCTCTTTGATGTATCATGGTGTTACCTTTGATTGATTTTACATGTAATCTTTTTCATTCACTTTTAAATATCAAAGGACTAGCGAGTGGTTGTCCAAGGGATGTGTACTTTGATGAATATGTTCAAGTGCATGCTTTGTCACTTGAGAGTTTAATAAAAGCCAAGGAATTCACGATAATTAATCAAATTGGTAAGGAATGTTGATTTGTCTTTTTTATCTTCAAACAAGTACTTTGATAATGAGATTTTGAATACACCAAAACCAATTTGATGTGAGACACTACAATATCCTTAAAATAACCAAATGAAAAACATTAATCTCCAACAAAACCCAAAAAAAAAAATATTAAGCTTCAAACCACTTTTAATAAGAAATTAAATTCATAAGTTATTATTTTATAACTTAACTTAGCCAAATAAGTCTAACTAAATGGTGGGACCTGTGCATTTCACAAAATCCCATATAATTAGTTACTCTATTTGAATAGTATGACTTCTTATAAATTTATTAGATATATAGATATGACAAAAAAAATTCAAATTACTAGTAGTTAGAATATTGACCTATACAAACTTGGAGTTTTGAAATGAGATTAATGAGTGATAATCTTGGAACAGTCTCAAAACTTAAAATAAATGCTCTATACAATTAGCAACTAATTAATAATGTATTAATGTCTGATTATGTACGTACTTGAGTATTAAATTCACAAAGGGAAAAGGAAGGGAAGTAGATGTGCTACTACTTTTTTCTGGTCTGCAGCAAAAGCAGACAATACAAGATTCAGCCAAGCGTTAATATATACATATATATATAAACTGTTAGAAAATAGTGAAAATGTAGAGTGGCAGCTTTTATTGGATTGATTAAATCTTTGGCAAATATGAAAAACGATAAAGAGGAGATAGAATAAGTATTGCAAGCAGTCTACCACACCTGATGCAGCCAGACTTAGATGCAGGCTTTATAATGGTTGGATAATAGTGGTCATTTTCGAAAACTCCAGGCCACTTGGTTGATTGCATATTCAAGTTTGTCTTTTTCTCTTCTAGATTTTGCAGAGAAAGTTTTGTTAGCCACATCAGCCTCATGATTCTCTAGTTTTTTAAAAAGCAAAATAAATTTCCCATTTCCCCAAGCCTTATCCCCAGATCTTCTCTGATACTGTCTGAAGAATTGCTTTAAATAATTAAGCTAAATTTGTAAAATTAACACATATATAGTGATTACAGTCCCAAACCATATCATCACAAATATTAGGAATCCTTTGAAACACACACAGAGAGTCTTGAATATGAAGCTCTTGTATATCTATTTCATCCCAAAGGCTATTTAATGGGCTTGAGATCTAGCTTGTTAATATACATAAGAACCTATCAAAGTAGGGACATGAAAGAAAGAGTCATGTTTTGTATTAAATACTGATATTAAATAAAATAAAATGCAATATCTCATGAAGGTTGAGCTTAGAAGGTGATAAATAGAGTAGGACCCATGGTCCCAAAGTGTCTTGGGAGTATTAGGACAAGATGAGGAGAGGGGGGGTTTGGAGTGTTGGGTCAAGCACAGCATATTTCCCCACCTTCTGCCTCTTGCCATACACATACAATAACCCTTTTAAACTTGTTCCCATGTGCTCTTCCCTTCACCACCAACATTCCAATACCCCTCAACTTCCTTTCTGCTCCCCCTTTCCTTCCCTTCTATTACTTCTTTCCTCTCAACAAAGAAATTTTTTTTGTATATACAACTAGGCACATTTCTCCATACATTACACGGAATCTAAAGAATATGATCAATATTACTGTTCTTCACTTACGAATTAATAATAATGTGGTTTTCTGTAAATTTTTAATTTTATATTGATCGATGCTTATTAGTTAAACATATAGGCTGCTTCCTCGTCTCTGAGTTTCAATTTTATCAGCCTATTAGCCTGTTAGTGCATGATTGTTCATGGAGTTGACTTAAGAGATGGTGTTTTTCTCATATATATATGTTTCCCCTGATATGGTTGTGTAATCCCTCAACCATCTAATGTTTGCTTTCGTTTGTTACTGTTCTTAGTAATTATGTGGTTCAATTTTTTTATACGCAACTAACTTGTTAGCTAGCTGCAAGTTTATAATTTTGAGGCTATTTGTGCTAATAAAAGTTATACATATAGGCTGCGAACTGCTATGTGACTTTTGCTTATTTGGCTTGTTCATTGACAATTATTGATGAGTTGACTCAACAAGTTGTTTTTCCATATACCTCTCCATGTGTAAACATATTCCTGTTGTCATTTGTCGTGGAATCTCATGTATAATTAATTAGTTGGATATTATATATATATCTTTTTGGAAGATCCCTTTGATAAGTTTTTTTTTCTCTTTTTTCCTTAAACTTCTGTTTGAACCTAAGAAAGATATATAGGTAAGCACAAGATAATTGAACTTTTGCAAAGTAATTCCTAACGGAGAGCTAGTATATATGAAAAGAAAGCGAGAGTGAAAATCAAACATAAACATGTATTAAGACTCGGTTTAACTTTAAACATCAAAAACCGATATAATGAGTGTGTGTGTGTACACACACGAGTTTTAATTACAATTGAAGTTACGTTTAATCATGTGACGCATTTCTCGTGTTCCTCACAAATCTTCCGTAAAGAATACAGCTCCCACATATTTTGCTTAATTGAAACAAAACTTTCCAGTGGATTTTTTTTCTTGCTTCACTGCAAACCATCAATGTATAATAAAATTTATAATGAGTTATATCATTATTAAGTTATAGGCAGTATGATTTATTTCTCAAACTTTGCACAATATATGAAAAAATATGCTATAAAATATAAAATTTATAATAAGTTGTACTATACAAAAAAACTATAGACAGTGTGAATTATTTATTAAACTTTGTGTGATACATAGAAAAATATGTTTGATTAATGTTAATTAAATAAGGTAATCAACGATGAGTGAATTAAGTGAGAGGGACATAATATCCCTTAAATAAAATCTTAGTTCAAATTTTATGAATAAAAAAAATATATTGAGGTTACTTCCATTTACTTTTGATAATTATTAAATTTGATCCGGATACCAAATAGTTGTGAAAAGAAAAAAAAAAGTTCGACCGGACGCTTTATATGAAAATAAAAGCAATGTTCTTTCCTTAATTAAGTAAAAGGGCAAAACTTAAATTTCCAGTACTAATCCAAGTGATGGGAATTGGGACTTTTTATATTGCAGGTTGGACGTGGCACTGCACAATCGATGTAGCTTAGTGCATGATTCAATTAATGCCAGAGTTATCTATAAAACACTAATTAATAGGTATTGCATATATTGTAATAGTATTTATTTATTACTAAAATACGATTAAAAAATATTAGCAATGGACACCTCATGCTCCTCTGGTATCCTTCAATCACGTTACAACTTTGTCCAAAAAAAAAATATAATTCAAGAAACAAACTTCACACCCATTTTTACATAGGTTTATAAATAGTTTGAAGGAATCTTATACTCCTTCTGGTCCAAAAATTAAAAAATGGAATCTCATACTTCAAATTTTATTATTAAAAATTCCGAATGAATTCAACCTGATTTCAATGCATTGCGGTGTAACAGCATATTTACCGATCAAGTTGTAAAAAGGGGGAACATTCTTTCATTCGTGCTAACTATAAAATGCCCTTGTTCCCAGAAATATCATAACTATATTTGGTGAAAAAAAATATCATCATTATTATCAAGACTATATACTATATTAATTAAAAAAATAATAATCAAAATTATTAATAAATTGCACGATAAACACCAAAAAAATTTTGGTCGATGAACAGTCTCCAGATGGGGCAATGGTTCAAGATAATGTTTGGAAGTACAACTACAAGACTCACAAAAATAAAAAATGGAATTTAGCGAAAACTAGGTGGGACTCCAATGTACTACAATTTGTGAATTTTGAGTTTCGTCATAAATTTTATATTTTATATGAATTAAATAGACAGTGTAGGTAATAGCATGGTAAAATAAATGTTAAATTAACTTGATACAAAAACAAAATTTGCTCAACTGTTGATTGAGGGTAAAATCGTCTTTCCAAAATATGAGCCAGCGATACTTTGTTGCAAGCTAATCAAGATGTTGCGTGACACACATTGTATTCCCTGAAAGATTTTATGTTCGTTAGATAAATTTAAATTTTGTGGATGAAAATTCATGTGACGTCGATGAATTTAAGAGATGAGTCAATTGGTGTGGTGTAGTGTAAATCGTGATTCATGTTTATGTATGATATATTTCAATTATTACCTAAAACAGGGTACGTAATAACAAATTAAATTTAGAAGAAAAATATAATAATATAATAAATCAAGGGACAGTTTTTAAAAATCCCATTTTTCATTTCACATTATAGAAGTGGTCAAAAAATTTTCACACGTAAGAATAATGATATAATTAGTGACTACTACTCATCTATGGTGAGGAGACTCCAAAATGTGCCAATAAATTAATGATGTTCTATTAATGTGGTAGTAAACAACTATTAATGATAATAATGTGACTTTTATGCCAAAAGTAACAATGCATGGTTATTAAAGATGTAGTAGTACTATTAAGAAAATGTTATTAGCATAATAAAAAGGATATAATTGCATATATGGATAGCTACACATTATTATGACAATTAATCATTAGTCATGAGTTCATGAATGAAAAAATTACCAATATATTACAAGAATCATTATTAATTTGATGTAAGGCCTTGCATATAAAAATTGCAAATTTTTAAATATATAATACAGCATATGATAATTATTTATCTCATTTAATTTAAAAATGCGGGAGTTTTAATAAGTTGAAAGATGTACTTTCTCTTGTTTATAAAAATTGCTATTTTAAGGTTTTTTTTCACAAATTAAGAAAGTCATTAAATGATAATTTAATAATATTTTATCAAAATAATCTTAATTTAAATGCCTTCTTAAATGATCATTTAATATTAATGAATGGTAAAATAGTAAAATAAATAATTAATACTTCATTGGAATTCTAAAGTAATAAATATTATAAAAAATTTCAAAAGCTTTAAGCATATATTTGAGAGTTTTATTTTGGATGGAATGGAATAACGTAAGATAACTAATAGATTTAGTTCATTATTGGAAATAATTTTTTATAAAGGAATGGAATGGAAAATAATGGCCTCTTAAACTATCTTTAGTCATAATAAATTTAATTTTTTCTATCCCTTTGAATTGGATGGTCAAAAATGGAATAATCTAAAATTAATATCATAATTACAAAGTTATTCTTATTTCTATATAAATGTGTATTGTACTTTTCACTATTATCTCATTCATACATTAACATTTATCCTCTTACTCTCTTCATTATATCATACTTGCTTTATACTCTCCATACTATGTTGAATTTCTTTTTTTTGATATATATTTTATGCATAATCTCGTTTCTCCTTTGAACCCAAATTACTTCATCTTTTAATTAATGTATATTTATAAATTCACATGATAATTACTTTTTTATGATAAATATTTGATTATAACTTAAAAATAAATTTATTTTTTAAACTAATAGCTACTAGTTTTTTAATCTAAATTAATTTATAGGAATAATATTGAAATAAAAATATTATAATCCATTTTATACTGTCTATTTTATATTAATTCTTAAACAATAATCAAATAAAATTATCCATTCCCTCTATAAAACTTTTAAATAATAAAATATTATATTTTATTTCACTTCACTTTATTTTATTTCACAAAATTTCATTCTATTTTGTCCTAAACTTGCAAACTTAAAAGTAAAAATTTTTACGTGTGTGTAAATATTGGAGGGGACACGAAAATAATGAAAGGATTTGACAAGGGCAAGATGGTCCTGACAAGAGGGAAATGTAAAAGGATCCCGTTCGTTGACCCTTAAGAGAATTCGAATGGCGGCCCCTACGCCGTTGGTCCTGCTTAATTTGTAGCTTCTCTCTTTCTCTCTCTGTCTCTCTTTCACAGTGTCTCACTGTCTTCGTTATATAAAAAGGCGAAGCCCCTCCTCCCTAAGAAATAAACCAACCTAGAAGGAATCAAGCAAGCAGAGCAAGAAGAGGTGAGTGAATGGAGGAGGCGGCGTCGTGGATGAAGGTGGTGTGGTTGTGGTTGATAGGCGTAGTGTTAGTGCTGAAGGTGGGAGTGTCACTGTGGTGGAGACCCATGAAAATCCAAGCCCATTTCTCCACCCAAGGAATCAGAGGTCCCCCTTATCGCTTCTTCATTGGAAACGTTCATGAACTCGTCTCCATGATGCTCACTGCTTCCTCTCAGCCCATCTTCCCTTTCTCTCACAACATCCTCCCCAGAGTCCTCTCCTTCTACCATCACTGGAAGAAACTTTACGGTATCATCTCTCTCTCTCTCTCTCTCTCTCTCTACATTCCATACGCATTCTCATTATAGTTCTTGATTAATCTGTTTCTGCAACCGCCTGCTGCTAATGAGCTTTTTAAAGTTATTGGCATGTTCTATCAATTGGGGTGATCCATCATGTTCCTTTTTCCTAGTTTTATCATTCTTCTTTTTTCCTTTCAGAATTTTGAGACTTTTCATCGACTCATTTCTGGAGTAGTTCGGGTACTATAGTGCTTTCCTTTTGCAACTTTTCAGGCTTTTGATGCATGATGTTCAGCTTCACTCTTTGGACTCTTCCTCCATATATTTTCTCCCTTCAATCCTCACAAAAAATTAATCCATTCATAATTAACCATGTCAGTTTATATATGTACAAATATTATTATCCATATATTTTTTTCATAATTTCCCCCCATCATATGATTATCTTTTTTATTAATCTTTTCTTAAAGAAAAAAAAAACATTTCCAAGTTACAGCTTATGGTTCTCTCGGTCTCAGACACATACACATGTCTCTCACAAAACTTTTTGTTGGCATTGTGGGAGTTGTCATCTCTCTGTTGTTTGGGGGAATTCAATTCTTGACAATGTAGTTGTTTGTGTTTGGTAACAGTTTTAAAACTTGACTTGTCTTCTTCCCACCCTCCTCTCTCAATGTCTCTGTGCTGTAGGGTCTACACTATCCATGCCTTCCTCTGAAACTAATGGCTGTCATGTTTCCTGCTCTTTTCCTCTTTTTGTATACTTCCCACTTACTACTTCTGCCTCTGTACTACTTCCCAACTTTGTGTATATATCAACCCCTCCCTTCCCCCCCTTCATCATTTACTTCACAACATTTAATCCTAAACATGCATCTTCCTAATACTTAATCTCTTGGTTAAAATTTAAATTCTGATTGATTAAACTTCATCGCTTGCTCATTCCAGGTGCAACATTCCTGGTGTGGTTTGGACCCACGGTTCGTCTCGCTGTGTCTGATCCGGACCTTGTAAGGGAAATCTTCACCTCCAAGTCAGAATTCTATGAGAAAAACGAAGCACCCCCGCTTGTGAAGCAGCTTGAAGGCGATGGTCTGCTCAGCCTCAAGGGAGAGAAATGGGCTCACCACAGAAAAATCATCTCCCCCACTTTCCACATGGAAAATCTCAAAGTAATTAACTAATTATGTATATATATATGATCATTTTATAACTATGGCATACATATATACATCCTCAAAGTCAAAGAATTTGAATGATCGACGGTGTGTGTGTGTCTCCCTTCTTTTTGTAGTTGTTGATACCAGTGATGGCTTCCAGCGTGGTAGACATGTCTACGAAGTGGTCGGAGATGTCATCGGACAGCGGCGGCGAAGTGGAAATAGAAGTCTCGGAGTGGTTTCAGACGTTGACAGAAGACGTCATCACAAGAACAGCATTTGGAAGCAGCTACGAAGATGGCAAAGCCATCTTCGGACTCCAAGCTCAACAAATGGTCTTAGCTGCCGATGCCTTCCAGAAAGTTTTCATCCCAGGTTACAGGTATATACAGCTAATTAATACCTCCAGTAACTCCTTCTTTTAAAAATAAATATACAACACGATTTCTTAAATTTTATGGTTATCTATATAGATTCATTCCAACGAGGAGGAATATAAGATCATGGAAGCTGGACAAGAAGATGAAGAGATCAGTGGTGAAACTGATAGAGAAGCGAAGGGCGAGAGAGAAGGCGGACGAGGTAAAAGAAGAAAAAGGGGCGAAGGATTTGTTGGGTTTGATGATGAAGGCGGCGGAGAGCGGGAAGGTGACTGTGGAGGACATGGTGGAGGAGTGCAAGAGCTTTTTCTTCGCAGGGAAACACACGACATCGAACCTGCTGACGTGGACCACCATCCTCCTCGCGATGCATCCCCAGTGGCAGGTCCTCGCACGTGACGAGCTGCTCCGAGTGTGTGGCTCCTCACGTGACCTCCCCACCAAAGATCACCTTCTCAAGCTTAAGACGGTACGTATTGTATTGTTATTAATTAATTATTATTTCATATTTCAATTTCAACAAGTTTTTTGAAAGTGGGGTTAAGAATATCAAAATCGGCTTTATAGCCTAAAAACTATTTTTTTTTAAATATAATCTATAACTTATATAGCAATGAGTTAGATTTGCATAAGAGGCCTTGAAGTGATAGGCCATGGTAATGTAATAGTAATATTATGATATATATATATATATATATATAATACGTACTGTGGTTGGACCCTTGTGCTTCTTCTTCTTCTTTTATTTGTTTGGTCACATAGTCATCCTCATCCCCACCTTTTGCTTTCTGCTACCCCTCTTCTGGGGAACATGGTGTGCCACTTTTGTCTCTTTCATCAGCCACTTAACCAGACATAATGCCTCAGTTTTTAGTTTCATTCTTTTTCACTACTTCATAATCTAATTAATTCCTTCCATCACTGAGATATGGGATTTTATTTATTTGTTTTCCCTGCTTGGGTTTGACTTTCTTTTTTTTAAAAAATAAAAAATAAACAAATAAGTCGTATCTATCTGTAAAAGTGAATAATTATTTTTTATTATTTATAAATGTATTGAAATTTTATTACTATTATTGGATGAGGAAAAACGTTATCTTATTTGGGATTCTGATCTGATGCAGTTGAGCATGATTATTAACGAATCGTTAAGGTTGTACCCGCCAACAATCGCGACAATCCGACGGGCGAAAACTGACGTGGACTTGGGAGGATATAAGATCCCACGGGGGACGGAGCTTCTGATTCCAATCCTGGCCATCCATCACGATCAAGCGATATGGGGGAACGATGCCAACGAATTCAATCCTGGGCGTTTCTCAGAGGGAGTGGCCCGCGCAGCGAAGCATCCGGTGGGATTCATCCCATTCGGTCTGGGTGTGCGCACATGTATCGGACAAAATCTCGCAGTGCTTCAAACCAAGCTTGCCCTAGCCATCATACTACAGCGTTTTAGCTTCAGGTTGGCCCCACACTATCAACACGCTCCGACGGTCTTGATGCTTCTCTATCCTCAATACGGTGCGCCCATCATTTTCAAACGGTTATCCAGTTCTGATAAAGGGTTGTGATTGGATTGGCTATCATCCTATGCATACGGATCCATTTGTATCCGACTTTGTGTGGGGCCATAAATTTTCTAAAGCAAACTAGAGCTGAAGTTGGAAGAGATAAGAAGACCGAGAGAGGTAGGCTCCACCTCGTGCATAAATTCAATTGAAATTCACCATGGTTTTATGTAGTATATATAAATGTGGATTGAAATATTGGGGCCTTGTGGTTCTGATGACATTATATATATTTGAAGTGTAGGAGCTCAATTACCATGGTGCCCTTCCCCATTTCTTTAATGACCTGTAGAACGGAGTGATGGTGTCATATATATATGAGGATTTTGGTTTGCTTATTGGCAATTGTAGTGTAAACAATAGATGGCTAACAATAGTTAGATAGCCACTTCACTTTGTGTATGTTGTGTAAATTTTCCTTCTTTTTATTTTTTTATTTTTACAGAGATTTGTAATTTTTTAATGCTTTTTCCTTTCTAATCTTGATTGTATTGACAAAGTATTGGTTATCACATTAATTATTTCTTTCTTAATGTTTCTATCAATAGTAAGTATACCAATGATAATTAGTCCAAATAATTTAGTGTTTATTTCTCTTAAACTAAGTCTTAAATTCGAGTTTTATGTGTGAACAAAATTATTATTGGAACTTTATATCAATATGGTTTCACTTGACTCAATTTGGATTAATCGGGAAATAATATAACTTCCAAAATGTGTTGCTAAAAAAAAAAGGTATATGCAAATATTTATACCCTAAAAAATACACAATGAACAGTTACACATGTATGAGCACAGTAATTTGATAAATTATAAACCATTTAATATGAGGATTTTACATGTGCTGGACACAGACTTTTTTTGGAAAAATATCTTTATTTTGTAATTAGGATCATAATTATGAAGTAAAAAACATTAATGACGTTTATTTACATAGTGTCTATCAAATTAATAATATAAGAGTAAATAAAATTTTTGGAATAAAGTCATTGATCTTTTAGTCACTTAAAATACAGTTATTTTATTTTAATTACTTAATGAGCATCATATTTTTAGTATAAAATCCAACTTAAATTCATTAATATAAAAACATGTGATGTAGCCTATAAAAATGAAAAATATCATAAAAGCATGCCAAATCACTAAATCACTTACAACATCCACAACATCACCTAATTCTAGTACTCCATCATGGATGCTTCATTAATAAATAAATATTTGATAGCCTCAATTCTACATTAGGTCAAATTCAATGTTGTTTTTTAAATTATATATACTCCACATCATCTCATCACCTAAGCTAAACCCAGATGGCTCAAATGGTAATAAATTTTATGAGAAGACATTATCAAAAATAAAATATTCTTTAAAAGATTAAAATAAAATGTTCAAACCTTAAGAAAAATAACAAAATATACTAAAATTAAATGAGAGGGAGCAAGGCAACTAGAGTTACACAATAAACCTTAGTCATCTATATAATAGGCCATTTTGTTGTAAATGACAAAATTGCCCGGCCAATTATCTTAAATTATATTATTGACACCAAAATTTCTCTTCTATAATACTTAAGTTGAATATTCTAGTTTATTATGACTTATTCAATTAAAATAACTCAATTCATTTTTAATATAATGTTGATCACAAATACTTAATATTAATAGTTGTAATATAGTAATTAATATTGGCTATTGATTAATGCTAATCCACATGTAAAATTAAAATTATTCTTATACAACTTCCATTTTAAAATAACTACTATCATTTAACGTAATGCACATAGATTAAAAAAGATCAAATAATATATTTTAGTAAAATTTAATGGTATTTGACTAAAATATTCTTATATTAATGAGTTATTTCTAAGCAAGTATTTGGGATCCACTTGTCATTATTTTCATTAATGAAGTGTAAAATAATAAAAAAAAATTTTAATACTGCATTGAAATCTAAAATGACAATTACTCCCTTTAGCCCTTTTTATAAAGGTCTTAACTAAATACTCATATTAAAGTAAATAATTAAAATTAGCTAAAAATATTGATTTTGTAAAAAAAATTATTATAACATTCCTAAAATACATTTATTAAAATTTATTAATTTTTATGTACATGAGAGAAAAAAGTTAAAACTATTAAGGTATTTGCAAAAATCACTTATTAATACTTTAATAAATTTTGAAAAAAGTGATTATATTAAGGATCATGGAGATCTTATAGAAAAACCTTTGTTTTAAGGATAGGAGAAAGCATTTTATAACATAGTCACCCTTAAATAACTCCTTCCAAAAGATTAAAAAATTTGAACAACGGAGCAATTTGAAAAGATAGAGAAGAGGGAGAATGAAAGGAGGATGGAGCGCAGATATTGATGAGTGGTTGTCCCAAAGGAAGGAGCATTTTGATGATGAAGAAGCATTGGACTTTTGAATGTGTCTGTGATTTTGAGATCTCCAATCCATAGATGCAGTCTCTCCAACTTTAAGAAGAAAGCTCATTATGAGTCCAATGGTAAGGGACACAAACTCCATTCTACTTCTCTTTCCAAGAAAGACATTGTCATAATAATAAAATCCCCACCTTGCTACGTTTTTTTTTCAATTGAAATATATCTTGTAGTATTGGTTTACAGGTAAGATTTGCGAAACCCTATAGTTGTTGGGTTTCCAAGTTCCTTCTCAACACTCTTTTCCACAACTAATAACTAAGGGCTTGCTATTAATTCACCACAAAGTCCTTACCTTGTACTTGGTAAGTAAAATATCATTGTAACGAGTTTGAACATTCTAAATGAAAGAAAATTATATTGTGAAAGTTACCCCATTTAAATCTAATAATGCTCAAATCTCAATTAGATGGATAAATATATAAAAAGAATCATCATTTTAATTTTGACAAGACAACTAATTTGTAAGTACTATATACTGCAATTATATTGGTACTATCCTAAAATTCTTTTAGTATTTGTTGTCTTCTCCATTAAATAATTCTTTTGTGTCTTGTTTAATTATCTTCAAAACACAATAATTAATGGTACCTTCACGGGATTACATGGATTTTTTCTTTTAAAGAAATTAAATTATATTGTCCATTCCTATTTTGACAAACTTATAATTATAATTATAATTGACCTATCAAATTGCTATCTAATTCGTCCTATAATTATAATAAAACTATGATACTTTTATTTGGATGTTCTTCCTCTTTGGGATCTTCTCAAAGAATGGAGGGTAAGTTACATAATTTGTTGGTCCTCAACATGCATGTGGTAAGGTAAGATCCTCTTGTCCTCTTTTTTTAATTCTATTTAAAAAAAAAGATTTTAATAAAGAAACCAAAGCATGCCATGCTGCATGTGATCCCTTCTATAATTGCCTAACGTACTTATTTTTCAATTGCAAAATTGTACACCTATAGTACTAGCTCTATAGTTGTTATTATGAGTCATTTATTCTCCTTATCACCATGTTACTCTTGAAACATGTGTAACCAAAAAAAAAAATTATTATACAGCTACATAACATGTATATATGGATCACATAAAAATATCTAATACACGTACGTGTACTAATCAAACAGAAAATATACTATAGTACATTTTGATTAGAGATGAAGAATTCCCTGACTGTTCTATATAATTATTGTCATTGTTAATTTTTATTAGTATTATGATTTGGCATTCCTTTGATGATAATGGAAGCTTCAATTTTATAATTTGTTTCGCTGTGATTTACTATGGGAATCGAAGTTTATGCCTTGAGAATACCGAAATCACTTGGAACAAGACACACGATGTCCCAAGTACTTACAATAATAATAATGTTTTTTAATCATCCCTAGCTCTGCGATCAAATGGTAATCCATGCATGCTCTAATTAATTCTTAAAATTTCTTGGTTTTGTAATATTGGATTTAGAGGCTTGTGTTCTTTTTGTGCTTTGTCGTTGAGCATGCTTTTGCGTTATTATCTAAGCAGTGTTCCCCTGTGGCCAGCTTTTTCACAAAATCTACATTCCAATCAGATTATAAGATAATAAAAATAATTGTATACAATATATTAGAGAGAGAGAGAAGAGTATAGATAAAAGAAATAAACTTCATAATAATCATATTTTTTCTATAATTTTCTCAAGGAATATATGAACATATAACTTTGAAAATCCATTTTAAACAGATACCTTGCCTGTTTATTGTTTCAAAAGTTTGTATTGAAACCCATATTTAAACTTCACTTTATATAAAAGATTCATTACCTAAGAAAGCAAAATCAACTATTGATAGTAACCTACCAAGGAGTGTATAGCTCAACATGTAAGTTTAATTAGTGATTTTAGGCATTGTTGCTTTTATAATCCTATTCAATTCGATTTGTATTAGTCGAAGTCTAATTTAACTTTCAAATACCAGGTGATTTAATTAAGAAAAATGTCAATAGTAACTTAAAAACATCAAATTCATTCGTTCTTATTTGAATGTTTTTAAAATTATTGACATTTCTTTTTGTGTTGAATAAATTAGGAATGCCCTCAAATGATTGATTATATTTTAAGAATAAGAAATGATGGAGACAGCTAGCTTATGTTAATTAGAGGGAACCTAACATACTGTTTTTGAGTTTGTTTTGGTTTCTTCTGTATCTATCTGCTGCCACTAATTATGGAGAATAGTTTTAAAATCCCAAGTAAATGCTTAAGATCTATTGAATAGGCATGGCGCAGAGCTTAATTAACAATACTAAATTAATTGTGAATGTCTCCTAATAAGGCACTCTTGGCAAAGCAATTGAGCTGGCTTATGTCTGCCCCTTGATTAATGACACCTTGTCGGTCTATCATCTACGAAAAGCCAATTCCATTTTTCATTTTTTAATCAATTTCTGAAATTAAATTGATCAAATTATTCAACGTTTTTCTATTTTTTCAAAGTTTGTATTTGCCTGAAAAGATATACTTTCAACGACCTAATTTATAAAATTTGTGTTCTATGAACCTGTCACTGTTAAAAGTCGGTATCTGGAACAATCCTCTCTCGTGATGGAAAATATAGTTTTGTTTAAAGAAGAGATCTGTTCCTTTTTTTTAAAAAAATAGAATTATCTCAATTATGAAATAATAAAAAATCTAAATCTCAGTATCTCCATATCTCTTAGTCAGCTGACTTGTTACTGAGAAATCCCAGATGCTATGATTAATAACTAATTACGGAGAGATTTCTGGGAAATGAGAGTGAAGGTTCCTTTCAGAGTTTGTGGGATATGGAGATGATGAATGGGATCTTCATATAATCATATTAGTGTTGTGTGGATATATCTTGTATACCAAAATTGGAATGTGATGATAAATATTATTTATCAAATCACTTTTGGCAGGACTATTAGTTTGATTTAAAAACAAGACAAAGAATGTGATTTAATAATAAAATATTTTTTTTTTGAAAAATATCGCCAGAGGAGAATAACAAAGAAAGAGAGAGAGACTGGGCACCAGAATGTTGTCAATTAATCTGATTATTTTTTTCATAATAAATACAAAACTAGAGAAACAAGCTTTAGTTTGATTTTGAGATGAAAAGATTGAAGGGGAGTGTTAGAGGATGAGAGAGAATGAGAGAGGCAGGATCACATGGGAATAGCAATGATGAAGGATGCAGATGAGACAATGGGAGAGGATTTGGTGGAGCCACATCAATGCACAACTCATTTGTAGGTTTCCTTATTTAATTATCAACTCTCCTCATTAGGTTAATACAAGAATCCTGCAATTTCAATCAACATTTAATTAATTTCTAAATCATGTTTCTTAATTTAATACCCCTCTAATTACGCTGCCTCACGAAGAATCACAGCCTTTTCATCCTCTTGTCTTGACAACCCCACTCTATTATGTGTATATACATACATACATACACAGACACACACACACACATATATATAAAGTCCAGTGCTTTCTCATGTTAAAAGTCAACAATATACTAAATTGAATGGTAGAAGATATTTCTTCCGATTCATATTATAAGATGTTTTGTATAAAATACACACACATTAGAAAAATTACTTTTTCATATAAAATTCATGAAAAAAGTATTAAAACTTTTTATTTTTCTCCTATTAAATGCTTTATTATTATTATAAAAATAATTGAGCATTTAATGATAAGGGTAAAATTGAAAGACTTGTATCTAACACTTTATAATGTGGACTAGAAATTTATCATACAAAATATTTTATAATGTAGATTGGATGGAGTAGAAGACAGAATTTACTTGATTAAGAAGTATTGATAAACTGGTTACAAAATTGGCAACGAAAGATGAGATGTTAGTAAAAGAAAAGAAGTCAATATAAAAGGCCTCCAAATAGATAAGCATTAAATGGAAAAATTAGATAGCTAGAAAAGGAAAGAAAGAAAATTAAAAAAAAAAAAAGCAAGCAAAATTGTCATGTGGACCTATATATATCAACAAAAATATACCTAATTCTTTATATTCTTATTATCAAGTTCTTTAATTAAAATATAACAAATGCTTTTTTTTTACTATTCACATGAGAAGTATAAATATATATTTTTAATGAAATTATTTACTTTGTTATTTTTAATTAAAAATTTTGTAACAAAGATATAATAGAATGTATCTACGCGTCATAGGCTAATAGCTCTATATTATGTACACAGACACATTGTATTGAAAGTTGAAAAGGAGATCAGAAACACCGCTTTCCTTCTGCTTCTTGTGTGGGATGAAAGTGAGGGGGTTGGGAGCAGCATTACAGAGTGCAACAACGTCAGGTCCAAAAAAATGGTGCCCAAAGGTCAATCTGTGGCAGGCCTCAATCTGGACCTGAACAAGGCCCAGCCCAAAAGCATATATTATTGAAGCCCACAAGTGCTTCTCCACAGAGGATTGATAGAGTCCAATTGCAAGCAAGAACCCGCTCCCCAGCCCCAACACCATTAGACATCGTGTCAGAAAATCAGACATGAAAGAGAGCATAGCTTTGAAGAAGAGTCTTCGTCTAATTTTCAGACATTATTCGTCACATGCTAACCTCAACATGTAACAGCAGCAAGTAGACTAATAACGTGCATCTATATAAGCTAGCTACCTGGCCTTTTCGAGAAGACGAAGCCAAAAAAATCACTAAAAGAATATGCAGATATTCAAGGCCTACTTGAAAGACATTAGGCTTGCAAAAATTAAAATTAAAGACTCGCAGCACAACTTGGACATATACAGCTCAAGCGAGAGAGTAATGCAGAGAACCCTCTGTTCATTGAAATAGATAAGGATACATGAGATTGCCAGTTAGAAAGCAAGTACTTCACTCTATAAAGCTCATAAAATCTGACTAGTTATACGGTACTTCTATTCTACCATCGCTCAGTATTGGAGAATAATTTCTTAAAATACATATTCCCATAGAAGCAGACCTTGTGACTTGTGTCATTCTAGCTGTAGCAGCCATGTCCTGGCAACCATATTCTTCCTAGAGCCATTTGGACCCCACGCTATTTAACCATAGCTGAACAGTGATGCACCAGCAAGAAATCATTGACAAATTTCATGTGTATGCGTCCCACCACAAGAAGAAAAGAATTTGTTCTTGTTATTTCTACAATAGTAATACATATAGGCAGCCACAGCAGCAAAAGCAAGAATTGTGCGCACAATCCAATTGACTCGGCAATATCACAAGTAAATTACACACGATGTTGAGTGAGTACATGCTAAAGATCCAAATCCAGGACTAAACCCTTTTCAGCTGCTGCCTAATGCAACTAAGGTGGCTCATCTTCCAGAAAACTGCTTTATCTTTACCCTTTGTTTTTTAGTTTTTATTTTTACTTATTGATAACACTTGACTATGTTCCATTAGTTTATAGACTTGATCTCTGTAAATTCATTAAAACACAGACATTCACCACAATTCATTCTCCCATAAGCTTCTTCTGTCCGGTTACCAGTATATCAGCATTTCCGAAATCATTTGCAAATGAATTTTAGACTATTATTCAGGCTTCAATATATAATAATATCTTAAAAGGAGTGTCTGCAAAAGATAGTGTCAATCATTTGAGGTGAAAGTTCGAGTAAACCTATTAGATATCCACATATAAGGACAGCCCATAGCAGCCGCAAGACTCTGCGCTTGTTTCCTTCAGCAAAACACATTTGAGCCTTACATGTGAGCAAAAATGGAAGCATGCAGAACTCCACAAGTTCATGGAATCACTGGCTTATCAAGAACCATACTAGAAAGCCCAGCCATTCTCTACACCAAGAGAAGGATGGCAGGCACCATCATCTGTAGACACCTGGAAGCAACATCTATATGCCTCCATCACGGCCCTGGAAAATGCGGGGGAAGAATTACTGGTATCTTCAAATGACATTGCTTATGCTGCCAATTTATGGAGTAATTGAGACAATTTCAATACTACACAAGACACATCTCAAAATCAGAAAGCAAACAATAGCTTCCTTACAACCTGAGAGGTCCAAAATGAATGCAAAATGATCCAGACAACTTACATTGAAAAAAGATGTACAAATTACAAACACTGGAAGTCCCATAAAAGCATAGCTGTAAAGCATCACTGATGAATCAACATGTTTAAGATACCACTTAATTTCAAATTTCTGTAGCCAATTAATGTCTGCCAAGCATCTACGGAAACCAAAATGAAGAATGGTGCCAGAAAGATCTTCGTTAAGTATGTCCAATACAACAGCCAACAGGATTTAAAAGGCCACAAGAACAAATATACCAATAAGTGATCAGAGACGTTCATTGCTTCACAAAAGTTTAGCATATACATTCACATTAATGATCAAACTATATCACTAAGTAGTTTAAAATTTAAATGAACTATCTATCACATCTTGCTTCTTACAGCTGAACAAGGCAAAGAAGAACCTCCTATTATGAAACCCTATTACTGACGAATTGCATTATTAATTTGGAAAAATATATCCCAATCATTTGACAGGAATACTGTTTTCAGAAGAAATCAAGTTTCTTAGCTCCATCAAATGTTCATCATTTGATATGTTGAGGCAAAGACGAAGATTTGTCATTAAAGCTTCTAGTTCCCAACTTAAGGGTCCTAAAGCATGCAATGCCTCAATTGTACAACGATAGGCATGCAACTCTAACCTATGGATTTCTGCTGCCATTTCTTCTTCTGAAAAAAGGGAATGATTCCCTTCGTCATATCTACAATGGCAGACAGATTCAGCATCACTAGTTGCACCTTCTAAATCTTCAATAGGACCTGCAGGTACAGGATAGCGCAGTTTATTCAAATTGCCATCATTAATACTACAGCTACCAACAGAGCTTGAGACATCATCAGCATCATTTGTTTCAAAGTTTTCTGCAAATGAACGATGAACAGTGTCAGCATGTTTCCTCCTCTCTTTATCTGTTATAGAAAACTCACTTTTTCTGTTGTTCAGACAGGTACCTCGGAATTCTTCAACCTGAATGTCCCTCGGGAAGGCAACACCATCTACCTGTTTGAGCAGTGTGGATGGATTTACAACTCTTTCTCTCTCATATCTACCTTCATTATTCGTTGCTCTAAGCTTCAGGGGAGGTTCTACATATAACTCAACTTGTGGATGGCTCCTTCGCTTCAATGTTTTAGAAGAACCAAGATGGGAATTCAGAAAATTCACTTTTTTCTTGTTATGAAGATAATCATGATCAAAAGACTGTTTTGTCTTCGATGTTGTTTTCTGAACTTGGGCACTAAACATTAAATTAAGCCGTGGAGGAAGCATACCATCACGTTTTCCACTCTCACAGCTGGAAGTACCCTGCACCAAGAGAGAATAATCAACCAATATTCAAACGTATATCTTGGAATTTCTAAAAAGAGTAATAAAGAGAACAAATTCTAAAAGCAACATTTTATTTTGCATTGACCAGAGAGAAAAGAAGAAAAGAGGAGAATCAAAGAAACAAGAACCATTGAGAGCATAACACGACTATAAACCTAAGGAAATTAAAAAATTTCTAGAAATTCCCATCCATTACTGTTGGCAAACATAAGGTGTCAAAAATCCAGTCAAAACCAACTCAACATAAGCTATGAAATCAGACCAATCAGTAAAGGAAACAACCAGTACTTGGAAATTGCTAAGTAAGATGATGGGATTATCAAAATATTCTGAAGGGAAAATAAAGGTTAATAAACGTACCTTTCCAACCACAATCCATTTGTCATCTTGCCAAGACTGTCTCATCCGGATGTCACATTTGTTCACTTTAAATTCCAAACAAGATCCAAGCAGCCTGACTAAAATGTACTTTTTCCTCAAAACCTTCAAAACTGTAGCCATTGACCAGGAAGAATTCTGACGTACCTCTACCACATCACCTGGCTTCCAATCCTCTGTGACTTCAAGTACAGGAGGACATGGTCTAATAGCTTTCCAGGGTACCCTCTCCACAATTGCCTTGCTACGAAAGCCGTCATATCCATCATATCTAATGGAGTAGTGGTGACCATTACCACAGATGATCTCTCCACATCGCCAAGAGCCAGAAGGCACCTCTGTTCTGCTTAATACTTCCACTTTACTTCCTTTCTTGAATTTCATAGTTGCTACTATATTGCTGCCAAATTTCAATCAGAACACCTGTTGATCCAGGACACAAACAAAATTTATTAATTTTGTGACCAAAAAAATATGAATCCAAAAATTATACACAAAAAAGGGGAAAAAAAAACTTAAAATTGATCAATTGCTAACACGAATAGATCGCTATTAATAGACGCTAATAACTGAAGGAAAGTCAGGCAGCCATAGATATATTGTCAAAAGGCAGCAGTTTTTGGCTGCTGGAAGAGCAAATGGAAGCAACTACACCATTCAGAAATTCGTACATGATATTAATTCAGATCTTGATTTTCGAAGAGATGGAGAACAGCAAGAACCAGATTAAAATAACCCTGAGATTTACCGAGCAGGGTAATAAGTATGTGGATATAAAGTTTCGAATTTTGATAAGCATGCCAGTACAGGGCCAAAGAAAGTTAAATACAGAACTCATGGTACATTTACCTTCGAAGTATATGACGGAAACTATAAAATTCAAAATTAAGTCGTACACGATCACACATACAGACATAGACGTATCAATCAGTCATGAAAGGAGTGGTATTGATCAAAAGAATGTCAGAATGAATGGCATTAAACGGATGTCATCTCGTCGTATGAAGTTCAGAACAGGGAGGCGGAAAGCCCAATTGACTGAGCTTCGCGCCAGTAATTTGGCCGAGTTAGGGGATTTTCTTTTCTTTTCCTTTCAAAGGTTTTTCGATGTTAGAAGAAAGCAAGCAGATAAAACCAGGACATAACTCATTACTATATCAGGCCAGCGGAAAACGGACGGGAGAATTCTAATTCTCTTCCTCCGTTTTCTCAGCAACCAAACAAAAAAGTCAAAGAAAATGGACTCAAACATTCAGAAGAAACAACTCGTATGCAACCAAAAAAAAAAAAAGGTATATAGAATCGAAATCGATAGCTCGGTAAGACCAGAAACAATCATAGCAGAGAATGTAAAAGCACAAACTGATTTAGTACACGGAATGGCACCAAAAGACGATCGATTTTGTGAGAACGGAGAAGAAGAAATTAAACTGACCTTGTTCCGATTCAGAGAAGACGATCTTTTCTCCTTCTCTTTTGAATTTCACTCTTCTGATTGTGAAATCAGAATGCGATTGTCGTTGTTTGATGCAAATTAGAATTTGTATATTTGTTCGCGAAACTAATTATCATCTTAACTAGCGTGTTTGCTAAAAAAGAAGTTAAGGGTTTTAGATAAATTTTAAAACAAATTAAATTAAAAATAAAATAAGAAAATAGGAAGAATTTCCTTTGCCAACTTGCTAACTGTCCAAGAATAGCTTTGTTGAGGTTGGACTTTATTAGTTGAATAGGAATTTTAAAGAACAAAATTAATATAAATTTTTTTTATCTTTTTCCTGATCTTAAATTAAAATATTAAAAATGTATAGTATTTGACTTAGTATGTGAATAATCTTTTTTTTTAATTTATAGTTTCGCTAAGTTTACAGGGTTTAATATTTAGTTGGCTCAAAAAAGGTTTTAACATTTATGGCCAAATCCATAAAGATTATGTTTAGTCTTTACTTTTGACATGATTCAAAAGAAATTTTAATGATATTAGGATAGATTTTTTTTTATTATTTGGTGAAAATGATATAAATTTTATTCTATTTAATGTTAAACATAAATGAAAATTAAGGTTATATATTTATTAATATAAAAAAATGCATACCCGCAAAAATACATTGTAAGAATAAAATTTTCTGTTTACGTTTGAATCCTTATGCTTGTGGAACTGTAGTAACAGGATTAGATCTTAATTTTTAACATTATTTTTACGTAACCCAATTACCTTACATTAATAAATATTATTATTATCTTCAACAAAATTTTCTGTTTAAAAGAACATTCAAGTGCTTTTATATATATAATTGATTTTTTGGATTAAAAAAAATTAGATATATATAATGTAATCAATCAATTCAATTCTCCATAGAGTTAAGAACTGAAGTCCCATATGATTAATATCAATATCAATATTGACAATTCCCATTTCTTTTTTTATTAGTATTTATATTATATTTCCAGAAAATAATTTTTAAAGAAAGTTAAATGTTTCATGAACAATTTGCATAGAAAATTTTCCAATCTTAAATTAAAATATTAAAAATATACAATATTTGACTAAGTATGTAAATAAATTAGAATAAATCTTTAAAATTTACACTTTTGCTATATTTAAAGGGTTTAATATTTATGGCCAAATCTATAAAGATTAGATACTTATCGCTTCAAACATGATTCAAAAGAAATTTTAATGGTATTATTAGTATATAATTTTTTTATTTGGTGAAAGGGATATAAAATTTATTCTATTTAATGTTGAACAAAAATTAAGGTTATATTTATTAATATAAAAAATGTGCATACCCAAAAATATATATTCTGAATATTTTTTTGGTAAGATGTTCTGAATGAAATTATCTGTTTATGTTTGAATTCTTGGCCTTTGGAAATGTAGTAACAGGATTAGATCTTAATTTTTAACATTATTTTTGCGTAACCCAATTACCATACATTATTATTATCTTCAGTTTAAGACTATGTTATACTTAAAAAATTCAGGTGCTTTTATATTGTATATATTTATTATCTCAATTCATATGATCAATGTGATCAATCAATTCAATTCTATATAGAGTTAGGTGTTGGAGTCCCATCTGATCAATATCAATATCTTTTTTTTTTCATAATATCACGATCATTTATTTATTCATTCAATATAAATATTAATTGATTTCCATATCATCAGGAATCAATTCATTTAAAATAAGATTTAAAGTTTATAACAAATCGTATCATTCACAAATTATATATGATTGGACTACTTTTTATATTTTGTGTGATGCAAATAATCAGATGTATTTAAACCTTGTTGGTTATGATTTATAATTGAGATAATTAATAAAGTGAGAGAAATATATGATAATTAATAGATTTTATAAAAGTGAAAAGAGGAATAAAATAAAAAATGATTTTATAAATATAAAATGCCTTTTAATCTTTTATGTTCCTAAAATAGTAATAAAAATAAACAATATGATTAAGTAATACCTTAGTTTTCTGGTTGATAAAAGAATACCTTAATTTTTTTTTATGAAAAGTATTCCTATTACTTTTTTTTTTAAACAATTATGAGCCATGAGAGAGAAGTTGCTCCAAATCCAATACATAACAAAAATAGCTGTTTTCATCGCCTGTCCTTTTTATTTTTCAATTATAAACTCCAAACCCAATCCTTCACACTTTTTCTTTTCTTATATGTCTACCAATCAATTTTCCAATCAAAGTTGGATGGAATTACATGAATGTATAACCCCTTTAATAATATTTTTTTGTATACAAAAACTTTAATTTAAAACTTTATTATTTAAGAGAACAAATATCGTGGCCACAAAAAAAAAAGCAAAGTCAAACAATTTGACCCAATTGCCATTAGCCCCATGACACATTTTAAATACTATTAAATTAAATAAAAACTATCGGCCAAAACATGACCAATGTTTAATTAATTTTATTTTGACCCTGAACGTTTAGTGCCCGTTTATTTCATTTTTTTAATGAAAAATCACATTTTTTATAAGAAAATACTTTTAAAAATTTTTAAGATATTTGTTTAAACTTTTAAAAATAATCAGAATGTTAAAAATTAATTCAATTTAATTTATCTAGACTGTAATTATAAAAATATTCATATTTTTTTGAAGAACCAATTAAAATATTTATTTTTCAGAAAGAAATATGCACACTCGTTTGTTTATGAAACATAAATTATTGACACTGGCAAAAAAAAAAAAAAACAAGTTATTGACAACTCAAGTGATGAATGTGGTTGGTTGGTGCAAGTTTAAGGTTGGCCTATGCCACAATTAACCAACCAACTTGGAATGTAAGAGAACCAAAGCAAAGCAGTTGGTTCAAGTCTTGTACTGTTTCCCTTTTTAAATAATTTCTTTTCTTTTCTCCCAAGCTCAAGTCATTGCTTTCAAAGCCACATTTCTAAGGAAAGAACAAACGAACATAAAGACAGAAAGAAAACTTGTGTCACCAAATTTCGAAAAATTGGATTGGATAAACAAACGTTTTTGCATTATTTGATCAGTCTTTATTTTTTTTAGGAAATTACACGACTTTTTTTTAATAAATTTAATCCAGCATAATGCTTCACTTTAAGCATATGTCAGAAGACTGCAATATTTCTATTTCCCTCGTATAAATGCCAAAGTAAAAACTATCGTTTAATAAAGCCATCAAACTAAAATTCCCATAAACCGCTCCTCCAAATTTGCAAAACAAGCGCCATTAATACATACTCCCTCTTGTCCCAATTATAGGGTGTTATTTAGAAAATTTGTTTGGTCCAAAATATAAGATATTAAGTAATAAATTTAATTTTAGTCTCAATTTTACCCCTATTGAATGCTTTCATTACAAGTCTCAATTAACTTCTCTCTCCTCCTACCATCATTATTAATTTAATGTACTTTTATTCTCTCCTTAAGGGCAAAATGGGAATGTCAGAATTTTTTTTCATCAATTTTAGACTGTAACCAACTTTTCTTAATCCATGTGCGGTAGTTAAAAATATCTTATAATAGGGACAGGAGGGAGTAAGTCTTTACAAAGCAAATAATGCTTGTTGAAGTCCTTAGAAATCAGAACAATGAATCTTCACTGTCGTTCGATTAGTGCCTATTCTTGGAAGGTGCAAGAAGCTTGTCAGAATGGAGTTGAATCTCTCACTCAGACTCATCCTCCATTGGTTGATGGTTTTCCTTCGAGCGATTCATGAAGAAAGAAATGCTTAGATTATCATCTTCACTGACATGAGCAAGAGGATGTAATAGGAAAACCTGTCCAATAATTTAGAGCATCAGATGAGATGACAATACCAAATTACCATGCACGTGCATGAAAGGAACAAGTCCCACTACGTCAAGGATTCTAAACAGAGATCTTGAGAAACAAGATACCATAAACTGGCTATAAACTTTGGACTTGACCAATCAATTGACACACAGAGAAGGACCCTGTTAAAGTGTTAATCACAAAGGTTTCTCTCTCTATAAATTATGAATTATGAACGTAATACAGCCGTATAAATTATGAATTATGAACGTAATACAGCCGTTTTAAAGAGCATAAAAAAAAGACAACTGTTCTTAAAAGTTTGGAACCGACATTAAGCAGAATGACAAGCAACATCCATATGCCTCCACCAAGGTACTGGAAAATAAAGGAGAAGGATTACTGCATCTTCACTTGACATTGCCTATGCTTCTAAGTTATGGAGTAACAGAGACAACTTCAAGAATACACAAGGCTCATCTAAATTTGCAAATTTAGAAATCAAACAATTGCTTCCTTACAATTTGAGAGGTTCAAATTAAATGCATAATGATCTAGACAACTTAGGTTGAAAAAAGAAGTAAAGCTTGGTAATTGTAAAGCTTCAATAATAAATCAACATTTTTAAGATGCCACTTAATTTCAAATTCCTGCAGTCAGCTAATGTCTGCCAAGTATCTACAACAACCAAAATGAAGAATGGTGCCAGAAGGATATTCGTTAAGTACGTCCAACACAACAGCCAGTGAGCCAACGGGATTTACATGGCTAAAAGAACATATATACAACTAAGAGATAAGAGATATTCATTTCCCCACAAAGTTTAGCTTACACATTCAAATCAATGATCAAACTAAAGTAGTTAAAAATTTAGATCAACTATCTATCTCCACATGCTTCTTACATTTTGTTTTTTTGACATGCTTCTTCCAATTGAACAAGGCTAAAAGAACCGCCTATTATGAAACCCTATGACTGAGGAAGTGAATTGACAATTTGAAAAAAAATATCCCGGTCATTTGACAGGAATACTGTTTTCAGAAGAAATCAAGTTTTTTAGCTCGATTGAATGTTCGTCAATTGATATGTTGAGAGAAAGACGAAGATTTGTCATTAAAGCTTCTTGTTCCCAACTCAAGGGTCCTAAAGCATGCAATGCCTCAATTGTACAACGATAGGCATGCAACTCTAACCTATGGATTTCCGCTGCCATTTCTTCTTCTGAAGAAAGGGAGCAATTTCCTTCCTCATATCTACAATGGCGGACAGATTCAGCATCACTACTTGCACCTTCTAAATCTTCAATACGACCTGCAGATGCAGGATAGTGCAATTTATTCAAATTTCCTTCATTAATACTACAGCTACCAACGGAGCTTGAGACATCATCAGCATCATTTGTTTCAAAGTTTTCTGCAAATGAACAACCAACAGTGTTAGTGTGTTTCCTCCTCTCTTTATCTGTTATAGAAAACTCACTTTTTCTGTTGTTCAGACACGTACCTCGGAATTCTTCAACCTGAATGTCCCTTGGGAAAGCAACAACATCTACCTGCTTGAGCAGTGTGGATGGATTTGCAACACTTGTTCTCTGATATCTACATTCATTATTTGTTGCTCTAAGCTTCAGGGGAGGTTCTGCATATAACTCAACTGGTGGATGGCTCCTTCTCTTCAATGTTTTAAAAGAACCACCCTGGGAATTCAGAAGATTCACTTTTTTCTTGTCATAAAGATAATCATGGTCAAAAGACTGTTTTGTCTTCGAGGTTGTTTTATGAACTTGGGCACTAAACATTGAATTAGGCCTTCGAGGATGTGTATCATCACGTTTTCCATTCTCACAGCTGGAAGTACCCTGCATTAAGGGAGAATAATCAACCAATATTCAATATGGCCAAACGAAAAAAAATAAAAACTATATCATGGATTATCTACAAAGAGTAATAAGAACAAATTGTGAAAGTTACTGTTTATTTTGCATTGACTCGAAAGAAAAGAAGAAAAGAGGAGAATCAAGGAAACAAGAACCATTGTGAGCAGAACATAACTATAAACCTAAGGAAATTCAAAACTTTCTAGAAATTCCCATTAGTTGCTGTTGTCAAACATCATGTATTGAATAAATCAATATTCAAAAATCCAGTCAAAACTAACTCAACATATGATATGAAATCAGATCAATATGTAAAGGAAACAACCAATGCTTGGAAATTGCTACGTAAGATGATGGAAATAACAAAATATTCTGAATGGAAAATAAAGGTTAACAAACAGCACCTTTCCAACAACAATCCATTTGTCATCTTGCCAAGACTGTCTCACCCTAATGTCAATTTTGTTCACTTTGAATTCCAAAGAAGATCCAAGCAGCCTGACCAAAATGTATTTTTTCCCCAAAACCTTCAAAACTGCAGCCATTGCCCACGAAGAATTCTGACGAACCTCTACCACATCACCTGGCCTCCAATCCTCTATGACTTGAAATACCGGAGGACATGGTCTTATGGCTTTCCTGGGTACCCTATCCACAATTGCCTCACCAGTATTACCATCATATCTAATGAAGTAGTGGTGACCGTTACCACTGATAATCTCTGCACATCGCCAGGAGCCAGAAGGCACCTCTGTTTTGCTTAATACTTCCACCTTAGTTCCTTTCTTGAATCTCATACTTGCCAATATATTACTGCCAAATTTCAATCTGAACACCTGTGGTTCAAGAACACAAACAAAATTTAGTAATTGTAGGACCGGCAAAATCTGAATTTAAAAATTAAGCCAAAAAAAAATTGTCATCTGACAGAATAGGCGGAAAGAAAAGCTGAAATTGATCAATTGCTAACATGTCGAGGAGATAGAATAGGTCCCAGTTAATAGACACTAGACATCTTGTCCAAAGGCAGCAGTTTTTGGCTACTGGAACAGCAAATAGTAGCAGCTACACTATTTTGAAAATCGTACATCATATATTAGTTCAGTTATTGATTTTCAAGGAGAGGGAGAACAGCAAGAAGACCAGACCCATAAAGAAGCGTATGAAATTTACCGAGCTGGGATATAAGTATGCATTTATATATGAAGTTTGAAATTTTGATCAGAAAACCAGTAGGTCGCCAAAGAAACTTAAATACAGAACTCATTGTACATTTATCTTCAAAGCGTACGACGAAAACTTCAAAATTCAAAATTAAGACGTACACGATCACACATACAGACGGATACGTATCAATCAGTCATGACAAGAGTGCTATCGATGAAAAGAGTGTTGGCATCAAATCGATTTCATCTCATCGAACGAAGCTCGGAATCTGGAGGTGGAAAATCCAATCGACAGAGCTCCACGCCAGTAATTTGGTTGAGTTAGGGGGTTTTCTTTTCTTTTATTTTTGTTTTCCCCCCTCAAAGGTTTTGTGATGTTAGAATATGGATAAAACCAGGAAATGACCATATCAAGCCACCGGAAAACAGACGGGAGAATTCTGATTCTCTTCCATAAGACGATTTCTCAGCAACCATACAAAAAAAGTCATAAGAAAGTGGACTCAAATATTCAGAACAGCAACTCGCATGCAACCGAAGAAATTATATATATATATATATATTCAAAATCGTAATCGATAGTACGCTAATACCAAAAAAAAAATCATAGCAGAGAAGGTAAAAGCACAAACTGAATTAGTACACGAAAATTCACCATGAATTAGTACACGAAAAGGCACCATAAGACGATTGAATTTGTGAGAATGGAGAAGAAGAAATTACACTGACCTTGTTCCGATTCAGAGAAGACGATCTTTTCTCGTTCTCTTTTCAATTTCACTCTCTTGGTCCTCGTCGTGAAATCAGAATGCGATTGTTGTTGTTTGATGCAAATTAGAATTTGTATATTTGTTCGTTGATGTAACTAATTATCATCTTATCTTAACTCGCGTGATTGCTAAGAAAGAAATGAAGGGTTTTAGATAAATTTTAATATTTAAATTTACATTTAAAATAAAATAATATATAAGAGTGTCGAAAACAGAAAAAGAAAAAGAAAAAGAAAATGGGAAGAATTTCCTTTGCCAACCTGCTAACTTCCCAAAAATAGGTTTGATGAGGTGCCACTTTGTTGTTGAGGTGAAAAAATTAATAAATACAATAAACTTAATTGATACTGCATTAATTATAAATGATCACATTTAATACGTAATGGTAAATGTAATTATCATCTTATCTTAAACTGAATCATATGTGATATTTGGCAACAACAAAAAAATCTTAAGTGATATGGTATGAGCTTTTGTATAGAGTTTTTAGTTTTTACAATAGATTCATATGCAAGTTAATGATAACAAATTTAAATTAAAATTCAAATTGAAATTCCAATTGCAATGATGATAAGAAAATCATATTAATGACAAATTTAATGAAATAACTAATTAAATAAAATTTAATATATGAGTATAATAGAATAATGTTAATTTTATTTAAAATTTTATCTCCTAAATTTATCTGCTATTCTTAATTTATAGATAATTAATATTATTATCTTTAAGATTTGATATATAAACATATGAATTTTGTGTGGAATAAATTTAATTAATTTTTTTTATTTTAGTATCAACTCATATCTCAATTTATTATCTCAATTAATTTTTTTTGTATTTATTTAAAATATTATCTTCTAGATTTGTCCATCATTCTGAATTTATAGGTAATTAATAATAATATCTTTTTTGACCAACAATTAATATTAATATCTTTAAGATTTGATATATAAACATATGATTTTTCGTGAAATAGATTTAATTAATCACAATCACATATTTCGTGAAATATAACTTTAATTTTTTTAGTAAATCAATTTATTATTTTACTGGATGTATTTGACTTTGATGATTAGTTCGGCCGAAAAAAATTTGCTGATTGGGATTCATCAATTAAAGTTAAAATAATAAAAAAAGTAAAACACACACGTGTAAATATGTGTGTGCTAAACTATTAATTGATAGATTTTATCAATAAATTCTACCAAAACAAAATTTAGGACGCACTAAAAGTATTATAACTCCAAAAAGAGAGAGAGATTTATTAAGCACCAATAAAGTTAGAGATTTAATAATATGATATTTACTTATTATAACTTATCCTTTTCAATCACAGGCTCCAAAACCTAATCCTTCCGTGGCAGATTTTTCATACAATTAAATAACAGAAAACTTTTATCAACAGTATTTGCATTATGATGTACTACCTCTTATCCTAAATATAAGATTTTTTTTTAATTCTAAATATGAACCCTCTATAATTTAGGATAAGATTTTTTTTTCTTAATTCTAAATATGAACCCTTTATATTATAGGAGATAATATTTATTATATATTTTTAAAAAATATCTTTATTTAATGTATTTTAAAGGAAGAGAAAAAATATTAAATAAAGATAGTTTTAAAACATTGTTATAATTTTTTTAGAGAAATTAAGATAGTTAACTAACTTTAATTTTCATTTTTAATCTGCATGATTCAATTAAAATGATCATATATTAAGGATTAAAGGGAATAGCAATTTTTAAATAATAATAATCCCTCTATTTCTTTTTATGTGATATTTAAAGTTTTAGCACACAAATTAAAAAATACAATTAATGTATTAGAATATATTTTAAACTTCCAAACAATAAATATATAGATAACAAAAAGTAATTAATATTATTTTTAACTTTTAAAATGATATTCAGGTTTAATTGGAAAAACAATAATTAATAGTGTCTTAAAATTTGAGAGTGGTAAATAAATAAAAATAAATTGTTTTTTAATAAAAATAATGAGGGAGTATTTAAAATTCAAATTTTATGGATAACCAAAATTATGTTCAGAAAATAAATATTATATCTCAATTGGTACCGGACCCATTTCAAATACAAATTGCACCAAAAAAACGCGTTTAATTGAAAGAAAAACAATTCTGGCCAAAAAATTAAAATAAGGACAATAAAATTCACATTTTTTACCATCAATAAAATTCACATATAGGTATATCTTTTACTATTGTCTTTTCAATTGTATGATTTCATTAGTGCAAAAAAAATTTATAATTTTTATTTATTCATTATTGACACTTATTAAAAACAGGAATATTTTTTTATATCTTTATTATTGAATTTTTAATTAAAATATGACAAGTTTTTAATGTACAAGAATATATCTATTATTATATGATAAAAGGTAAAAGCAAACTTTTAATGACTTAACTTTATATTAGATTACGTTTTGATTCCTTAATTTCATTTATTTTTTAAATTATTTAAATTTTAAAATACAATCAAAAGTTTCTTTATCACTAACACACATTTAAATGCTTTGCCAATACATTCTCCTAACATTTGTTACTAATTAGAAAAATTTTAATTATATTTTAAAAATTAAAATATTAAAAAGAAACTAAATAAAATTAAGGGTCAAAATAAAACTTAGTATAAAATTAAAAACAAAAAGTGTGCTTTTACCTATTATAAAAAAACTAGATTGCTACTGCATTTAGAGCACACAGATTGTAAGAAATCTAAAAATTTATGTATGTGTATTGATTTATTATATACTTATCATGTCTTAATCAAGAAAATATAAATAATTACGCATAAATTTTTTTATCATGAGTCCAAATTACTCATGAACATATAAGAAAGTTAATTCAATTAATTTCCCAAGAATTTAGAAGATGAATTAAATAAAATATTCATTTTTCTTCTGGGCGTCAATTTATTTTTCAGAAGGAAATATGCACAATTTTTGTTTGACAAACATAAATTATTGACAACTCAAATGATGAATGTCGTTGGTTGGTGCAAGTTTACGGTTGGCTTTTGTCACAATTAACCAACCGACTTGCGTAGTAAACCAAAGCAAAGCAGTTGGTTCAAGTCTTTTATTTTATTTTTTAAAAAAAATAGTTTCCGCTCCACAATCCCTTTTCTTCTAAACTTCATTTTTCAAAACCACATTTCTAAGGAAAGAACAAATGAAGTTATACCGAAAAAGAAAACTTGTGTCACCAAAATAAAGAAATTGAATTGGATAAAGTAATTTTTTGCATTATTTTATGGTTGTGTTATATTTCTTACTAAATTACACAAGTTTTTCATGAATTTCATCATACCATAATAATACTAACAATGTTAATACACACTGTCTTTAAATAGAGTTCAATCACAAAAATATCCTATTATTTTTTAAATTAATACAATTATTTTTAGTTTTGTTAAAATTAAATAAAATCTCTCTTTATTTTCAAAATCGACAGACTTTCCTTGAATCAAAAAATAAATTACACAAACATTAATAAATTTTAGTTTTAACATGTTCCTCCCTATTTTTAAAATACAGGCAAACAAGTCCTAAAAAGAGAGATTTGCCACCTGAACCTAACTTAGGTGATAAAAATAGAATGTAGGTGGATAGTAATTAGGATTCAAACCTTCCTCATATAAGAGAAAAATAAGAGAGATTTCTACAATTTTAACAAAACCAAAGAAAATAGTCTATGTAATTTATACAATATTTTGAAGAAAGGTTTGTATAGATTTTAAAAATAAGAGACAAATCCGTGTAATTTAAAGGGGATTTGTCTGTATGACATATATATTATATATACATGGGTACTAAAGCATAAATAGAGAGCATGGAAGAATTAGGAGCAGCAGAAATATCATGTCTCCCAAAAGACAAAAATGGCATGTTTCGCGACAAATGACAAGGATAACATTATGCCAGTAGCCTTGTACGTTAGAACAATTAAACTACCAGTTAATCCAGCATAATGCTCCACTGTCAGTAGACTGCAATCTACTTCCCTCCTATATAAATGCCAAAAGAAAAACTTTCGTTTAATAAAGCCATCAAAACTAAAATTCTCTCATAAATCGCACATCTAACTTCGCAATACGTGCGACAGTAAAACATGGATCTTCATACAGCAAAAACGCCGGAACCTTCCACTGAAAGTTTGAAACTCAGGCACATGATAACCAATATGTGGGAATCCAAACTGAAACTTACCTGCTGAACTATGTCCATGAGAATCACGACCAGATGCATGGAAAAACCAGAATGAGTAAAAATGTGGCTGCAATGGTCTTCCTTCTTTTTCGTCGATCAAAATACCCCAGAGAGATAATCATACAGTCCCATCTGTTAACAAATCATGTGTTCATTCCTGATGAAGTCAAGAAATAAATTCTATAGTATTGCTTTCACTGAAGCATCAGCTGGTAGGTCATATTACTGATTCCAACATCTATCTAATTGCTTAATACAAAAGAAATCCCAGTTGCAATACTAGTCACATCACATGAGTTAACATTTAAGTGTTTGTGGTGTCACTGAATTATCCTGATTAAGCTTTTGTGTTTGTCGTGGTAAGTATGCATACAAGTTAACATGCAATCAATGAGAGGTTCTACTTATTGCAGACAAGGAGCCAATAGAAGTATAATCAATTAGAGGAACAGGATCAAGGTAGGAATACTAGCTTGACTATATAATGTCACAATACAAGAAACATCATGCGCCATAGAATCTACCTTAAGTAATGCTTCAAGTCCTCAGAATAAGGAATCATCACTGTCATTCTATGTAGTACTTATTTTTGAAAGATGTAAGAAGCTTGCCAGAACGCTGTTGAGCCTCACAATCAAACTCAACCTCCATCAGCCGATGGTTTTCCTTTGAGCGACTCATGAAGAAAGAAAGGCTTAAATTATCACCTTCACTGACATGAACAGTAGGATGCAATAGGAAAACCTGTCCAATAATAGACGATAATACCATTAATATACAAGTGCATGCAAGGAACAGGCACCACGCTACTGATTCCAACAGAGAGCTTGAGACACAAGATACCATGAAATAGCCATAAACTTGGACTTGACCAATCAATTGAAGCAAAAAGAAAGAGCCTGTTAATTACAAAAATTTTATCTCTTTCAATAAAAATGATGAATTATGACAGTAAGAGAGCTGTTTTGAAGAGCAAATAAAAAGGAAAATCTGCTCCTTCATTGATGTTCCAACTGTTCTCAAAGTTATGAACAGATATTAAGCAGAGCGGCCACAACAATTGACACAACAGACAAATCAAACACCAACATGTGAAAGTAGCATAAACCTGTTGGCCCCAGTGCGTGCTGTAATCTATACTAGGAGCTGTGGTTAACTCAATCTCCTGTTCAACTGGATCATCAATTCTTCCCTTGAAAATGAAAACAGGAAATAATTAGATATATTAAATTTACTAGCTTCAGCATCACAAAAATAGGCACCATATAATAGCTTACCCGAAAATGAACATCAAACCACCCTCCAAACCCACACAGCTTTGTGTTTTCCAAGGTTATTGATGAAGAAAATTTTGATCTAACTTCCTTTATATCAGTCACAGTAGCAGTTAAACAATCAATCTCCTTTATTATAGCAGCTGTCCCTATGACTTGGTGTGGTTGAAGGTTGTTCCACATTGATGTCTACAAAAATCAAGGAGAATACATTTTGAGTAGGCAAGGAAGAACATAAATCAATTTTACATGCAAACAGAACTGGTAATTCTTACAGAAGCCAATTTTCAAACAAAACTGCGAGCAAACCAGCATTATCCGTCTATGTAAGAAACCCACTCATAAGAAAGCAAAGATGGTTCAAACTCATCATTTAGCTGGCAGATATTTCAACTATGAAAAAATAACACATTTAAAAAAAATAATTAAAGTACAATCATAGGCAAACATTACAGTAAGAGATGGTAGGCTCCCCCAACCACACTAAAACTTGCAATTAATTACCTGTATACATCAAATCTAAGGTGCACCAAGTATACAATTTACCTGTAGATAGTATTTCCTCTGCTCCTCAGCAAAAGGCTTTGTTAGAACACTCATATCAACACCATAACATGTATTTGTTTCATCAACAAAGCTGTGCCAGTCATCCATAGCTGAATGGTAATCACCCAGTTTGTGATCTACTAACCCAGTCCTAATAGGTGCAATCCACATGCGAGCATGACTAGGATACCTATGACACCAAAGTTTGTCAAATCACAGAATCCAAATAAAATATCCACAGCCAACAAAAAATTACTTGAACACAATAATGTTTACGTAACAATGATGAATGATAACTCATGTATAGAACTTACAATTGGTAAAACACTACATGATATATAGAAACAAACTGAGGAAGCTAATGATATATGCTCCACATCAACTGAGGAAGCTACACAGAACTTGAGTTATTTTTAATTTTAAATGAGTAAATAAAGAACTTGTGATTTGAATTTTACTTTTAAAATTAACTGATGGCATCATTGTGCCCAAATGTTATAGATATTAATCCAGAGATTTAGAGACTAAAAATAACTAAGATGTTCCAGTTAGTAGTCATATTAGCAGTTTCCATGGTAGCTGAGACATTCATGGAAGAATGTGAAAGGAGTTTGTACATGTAAAGAAACAAACTGTGAAACATTAATTAATGTAAATGTAATCTATCCAGCAACAAAACTAACTTAATACTTACATCACACCTGTTGGTTTAAGCCAGTGATCACGAGCACATATTACTGAATCAAACATAGATTCACGCAGAAGAAAATATCCCATCCACTCAGAGATTATCACGTCAACTGCAAGTTGCATGACATTGAAGACTAGCAATGAGCCAATGAGAAGTTGACCATGATAAATACTGCAACAGAATGAAAATTTGAACTTGGAAAATAGAGTAAGCAAACAGAGCTAACCTTTCTCGGGCAAAGTTATATCTTCCATTGAGCCCTCAATTACTTCAACCACATGTTGAAGATTATTTGCTTTGACAAGAGTACGAGCATGTTCTGCCATTGTGGTTGCCTCAACTGCATATACTTTCCTTGCTCCAGCCTGTGCTGACCATATAGCAAGAATGCCACTTCCAGCCCCCACATCCAAAACAGTCTTCTCAACATTTAATTCAATTAAGTCAGCCCAAGATCACTCCCAGATAAAATTATAAAGAAAAAGTTTAATCAATTACATGCTTCAGACAGAATTAACAACCCCACAGGGTTCTGCTTGGTAAATTATTATTATGACATACCAAAGGCGGAAGGCACATTTTTGTTGTACTATTGTTTTAGTAACTTCAGCGAGTCTTAATTCCTTAATCCATTCCCACAACAGTAAAAAAAATTAACACATTGCCCCTTCCATGAAAGTCCACATCACTACAGTTTGGCTTTGAATCTTTCAGAAATTCGGGTATACACAAGCAAAATCTCAAATAAACAACCATGCAGTGACGCTACATCACAGCTGGGCCAGTGATATTCATCTTGTTTATTTTCCAAACTACAAAAACGGTAAAACTCCTTCCATCACCGCATTAAAACAAGTCAAGCAAAGGTTTGAAATCTCTCAGCTACAGCACAATAACTTTCAAAACTCACCTTGCCATTGAAGTGATGCTTGTTCTCAAAAATAGCATTGAAGTAAGCGTCCATGCGAACCCGATCGGAAAGCATATCCTTCTGGTGGTATAAAAAAGCGTAGGTGCAGAAGTACTGAGCATAATCGACGCCCTTGTCCACCGGAGGAGTACGGCCGGCAACGGCGGCGTCGGCTGAGCTGCCCATCTCACTCTCTGCTCTGCACTGAAGAAGGAGCCTTCAATTTTCTTTAGGGCAGTTCTGGTTTGGCGGTAGCCTTCAAGTAATCAATAGTTCGTCTATATTGTCTCTCTCTGTCTGCCTTTTCACTGTATTAAATTTAAATATCAACGTCAGATCTTTTTTAAAATAACTTCAATTAAATTTACTAATTTTATTATAAAAATACATTAATTTTTGTCATATTCTTCAATTCATGTTAAAAACTGACTTTAAAAAAATCATGTTAAAAATTTACATTTAAAATATTCAATATTTTTATATTAATTCAATATATTTTTAATATTTTTATGTTATATATAATACATACAGCAAATTTTTTATCAAAATAAATGTAATTATAATTTACTTTTTATTTAAAATAAAATATTATGCTCATGTACTTAAAATCTTGCTGGGGGCATAAATTACCATGATAAAAAAAAATCATATGTATATAAAATATTAACAACTAGTGAGAAAAAAATTAGAAATAGAATTAGAAATGGATAATAAAGAAAAATAAGGATCCATGTTAGGCATAACTTCATTTGAATGAGCTTATAAATAATTGTATTTTCCAATAGAAAAAATAAAACGATATATTTTTATGGTGAAAAAATAAAAACTTTCTATTATATTTCTTTCAACTTGAGAAGAATTAAGAATTTGTTTATCAGTTCAAAAGTTAAAGATAGAGGTGTAGTTAAAATCAGGTTCATAATCAACCCAATATCCAGTTTTTATAAGATCAAATAGGATCAAACCAACCCAACATACATGACCATGTTTGGTTTAATTTTAAAAAGTATTTAAAAATAAAAATAAATTAATTTTATTTATTAACAAAAATATAAATATATTAATTCAAAATATATTTTCTTAAAAACTAATATTATAATAAAAAATAACATTTGTTAAAATTATAAATGAATAATCATACATTATTTTTACCTAATATTAAAAAATTAATTTAAATTTTTAAATAAAATTAAAAGATTGAATTCATAAAAATATTCATAATAATAATATAATTACTTTATTATATATAATGTATTAAGAAAAATATCATATAAAAATTTATAAACTCTTAAAAAATATATAAAAATATATATATTTGAACCCTGCGAGACTGAGTTTGACCACAACCCAATATCCAATCTAGCCTAGTCTCCAGGACCAACTTGGTATGTCGGGTAGGACGAGACCTACTAGGCTACTGAGTTGGTTAAATACCCCTAGTTAAAGCATGTAATTCTAAAAGATAATAGAAATATTGAGAGAGTTCTCAAATGAAGCCGGCTGATGCATATTAGTTTGAATTTAAAATGATAATTGAATATGGACAATTATTAAAAAAAAATAATAAAAATACAATAGTAAGTTAAGGAATAATTTATAAGTTAATTATAATTTGTAATACTTTAATAAATTACAATCACAATCATTAAATTGAAATATTTTGAGGACAATAATATTTACTAATAAAATAAATTGTATAAATTTTATATTTAACATTGATGATTTATTTTTTGATTTAAAAAATTAGAATAAACACATAAAAATTTTTATCAGATTTAAATTTTTAGTTTTTTAGCTATAATCGTACAGGATAAAAAAAAGGAAATTACAATTACAAGTTTTCAACGTCCTAAGAAGAAGTGTCAAGGCAGTTTCGAGATTTAAAGGGTACCATGAGGGTAAGATTGTCCATTCACTAAGCGAAGTTTAATGTGGGGTAAGGACCACACTTATTGGTCAAGCAAAAAGGGACCACACTTTGATATGGCTGCCATCCAAACACGCTTTGTGGGAATGGAGGCTTCCTTCTCATTTCATGGGCCAAATTTCCACTAACCAACGGGCCCTTAAGGTTTTTGTCGAAATTGCGCGTCAACGACACATGGCGTTCATGGATCCACTAGGGGCTCGATCAACGGTGAAGATTCCTGTTGCACGCCTCACAGCGAGTACGATTGAGTCTACGGTCATCAATGATCAATAAGATGTCCAGATAGCAAGAGTTTAGCGAAGGAAGAAGACGGACGAGCTTTTGGAGTATCCGATTTAGTCTTCGGAATATCCGCTCAGCTACTAAGGTTTGTTCACCAATCACTAATCCCTTCTGATTGACAATAAAATTTAGAACTTTGATAATCTTATGCTGCTCTTCCTTTATTTTTCAAGCGAACAAGTTTGGGCAGTTCTGTTTTCCGCTTACAAGTTTTGGGTTTAGGATGCATGCATATTGGGGGTAAATGGGTGTCATTTTTATCTGCGACTCTCATCAAATACTATTGCTACTAACATTTTTGTCAAGTTTTGTTTTCAGCTTACTTGTATGGTTCGTTTTTCTGGATTTATGTGTTGACTGTAAAATGTGGATGTCTCTTTCAGCTCTAAGATTGCTGAGTAGCTGCTTTGTTTTTTCTACAAACATGAGCTTTACTGGATCGTCACTTAGTGCTGGTAAGTTCTTCACTGCAGTGATGAAAGTATAGTAATATACTTGCTGCTTTAGGATGTCTTTTGTCAATTAGGGATTCTTCTTACCATCATCTGGGATTTATTTGAACGAATGAGTTGTGATATCCGATAGAGGGTTGAGGGAAGGAAAGTGATCTCATGTTGATCATCTCTCTTCTTTGACTTTCATATTGCTCCGTTACAGGTAAAAGATCTGTTAACAGAGTCTTTGAGTTTGGGAAAACGCATGTGGTCAAGCCTAAAGGTAAACACCAAGCCACTATAGTTTGGCTACATGGCCTTGGTGATAATGGCTCCAGGTGATATGGCATTTCCTTTTACTTTTTTTCCCCCCTTGATGCTACTCTAAATTCATAAAAGTATGAAGTGGATATATGCCTTTAAGTTTTCTTTTACTTTGGTGACAATAGCTGTGGATTTGTTTGTATGTATTCTGGAAACTTTTCAAAAACAGTTTCCATGGGATGGATCCTTTAAGTAGTTCTATCTTCTTCCGTCTCATTACAAAATGCCAAAGATTGATTTTGGTACTTCTAAATCCAATCTTGCTTACAATTGATCTTCTGTATTTTCTTACCCAATTTATTTTAACTTGTTTTTTATTTTTTTTTATCAACTAATGGGTTAGTGAATTTCAGTACAGAGGGCAACAGTGTGCAAATATCAATCTGATATATTTTTTTTGTCTGCCGCCAAGGTTCCCTGTCACATGTTATCACGAAGAGGGATCCTCTATTTTCTCCTTCTCTCTATGCCCCTTTGAATTCTTTTTAAAATCTTGCTTGCTATTGATCTTTCCTTTTTTTATTTTAATTTTAATTTATGTTTGCATCTTTTTATTTTTAATCTACAAATGGAACAGTAAAATTTAGTATAGAGAACAATGAGGCTCAAATATCTTTCTGATATGTCCATTTTGTATCCCTCCCAGGACCCCTGTTACCTGTTATCCAAGTATGGATTATTTTTTTCTTTTTTACGTTCTTTCTTTGCTCATTCAGCACTATATATATGTTTTAATAATAGATAGAGTTTGTGGCTTATTCCCTTTACTTATTTTTTTATACATTTCCCTTTACCTAATTAAACTCGTCTAGGTATCTAATGCTGCACATAAGTCAAGTATGTGCAGCCTTAATAACATCACTTGAATATACTCAATACCCTTTGCACCCCTCACTAATTCATCATATGCAATTGTGACCGAGATCTTTGTTTTCTGCTTTGCTTTTGACAGTTGGTCCCAGCTATTAGAGACTCTCCCACTTCCAAATGTAAGGATGGTGATGTTTGAATCATTAAGAAGAGGACTGAGATTGCCATTATATATATTCTTATTCTAGGAAGTTGTGGGATAATCTCTGTATTCCGTAATAATTTCATGTTGTTAAATTATATGATACAGATTAAATGGATCTGTCCAACTGCTCCTACTCAACCAATAGCTTTATTCGGTGGCTTTCCTTCTACTGCTTGTAAGTTGGAGCTTTATAGACTCTATACCCACCAACCATTTTATTTTTCATGGTTTAAGTATTATAAAAAGACTTATTGGCTACCATTTGGGAAGTGCACAATAATTCCATCTTGTTGGTATGAATACATAGCCTTCCTCACGTTTGTTAGAATTAATGAAGCCTGAAAATGCAATCAAGGTCATAGAATCAAAGCTTTGGGATTTAAATCTGATAGTAACCTAAGATTAGGTCTTAATGATCATTTGTACTGCTTATTTAATGTGTTAGGGTTTAATGTTGGAGACCTCTCAGAAGATGCTCCTGATGATGTAGATGGTTTGGATGCTTCAGCTGCTCATGTTGCAAATTTGTTGTCAACAGAACATCCGGACAGTAGGTTTCTCTTGCAACATTAGAAGATTTACAGACTTCCTTTGCTCAATGCTTTTACTTATTTCTGCCACTGATTAGGTTACCCTAACTTCCTGAAATAATGATTGTTCTGATTATGGGTTGTCATCTGATCTAAAACCTCTTATAATATGCATGCCGAACCTTTTCATCATATGTTCCTTTTTTTTCCTTGAAATAGTATCCAATTTTCCTGGACTGGAGGTTGGCTTTGTACTGGTCTCTGGCTCAAGTCCTTTGTATGTGAAGCATGCGTGGACACACATACCAAAAAATAAAATCATTAATAGATAACAGAAAAATGTAAAGAAAAGAAAACAAGAATAAATTAAGGAAATAATAAAGGAGTGATTTGGTCTTCTTTCATCTACAAAGAAGCTACGGGGCTTTAAAATTGGGAGTTGGGAAAGGGGTGGAGTTAAGATCAAACCCCAGTAAACACCCAGTACGGTTCCTTTTGCTATCAACAACACTGGATAACCATTTATAAGACCTAGCTATCACATATTGTGTATTGCATGTGAGTTGGCATGAACAAATTAATAAATGTTACATGTAATATGCAGTGAAATACTGAAATATTGAAGTTTGGCAGATGCATTTAGTCTTCATTTTCATATGCTGCTTCAAGGCTATGGCACTATTGATTGACTTCTTTATGATTGTCTTGTATAGAGTTGATATTATTCTAAGTTTGCCATATGCAACAGTTAAACTTGGTGTTGGAGGATTCAGCATGGGAGCGGCTACCGCCCTTTACTCTGCAACTTGTTTTACTTCTGGAAAATATGGGAATAACAATCCATATCCGGCCAACCCTAGTGCAGTTGTTGGTTTAAGTGGCTGGCTTCCATGTGCAAAGTCTGACCTTTTGATTCTGCTCCAGTTCATCTCAGTTTGATGCCCCCTGCTCTCTCTTTGCATCATATTTGGTGACATTGTTATAATTCTTTTCCTATCCAGGACCTTGAGTACCAAGATGCAAGAGGTGGAGGAAGCCAAAAGCCGTGCTCAATCCTTGCCCATTTTGCTGTGTCATGGAAAAGGTAGTTATATTTTATCTCTTGTATGAAAATATTCTCTGGGTAAAAAAAAAATTGTATTATTTGAATTCATCCTATGAAATCTTGATTGAAACTTGCTCTAGCATCTTCTATCATTGCTAAATTTGGTTTTGGGGTAGACTATGTTAAATAGAATATAAGTGATGTGTGTTAATCATTCTCATCTCAGTTGTAAATTTGTTGTTATCAACTCACAAACTAAAGCCTGAGTTCAGCACCTGGCTGCTAGCAAACCTGTTCCAAGTGGCATTTCCTTGATTTCCTTATTAAGCTCTGGCACACAAGGAATACAAACTGAATATATTCCTAGATAATACAACTTAATAGGATGAGCACCTGCATTATTGCTGAAGAATAAGTCCAATTTCTTCGGTGGCATCACAACTATAGCCTGCAGATGATTTTAGCTGGAACTATGGACACTAGGATTGACATATATTTGTGCCATTTCAGGTGATGATGTGGTTCTCTATAAATTTGGTGAGAAATCATCAAGGAGTTTAAGTTCATCTGGATTCCAGGATGTAACTTTTAAATCCTATAATGGGTATTGTGCAAGAAATCCCTGTCTTATTCTTTGAATTTCATTGTACATTCTGAGTATTTATTAGGCCTCATAATTTGTGGATTTATTTCTAACAGGCTCGGCCACTACACAATTCCTGAAGAGATGGATGAGGTCTGTGCCTGGTTAACCTCAAAATTGGGTCTTGAGGGAAAAGCTGCATAGATGGTTTTGATGTCAAGTTAGCCAGGAAAAGCAGGAAAATGTGAAAGGAATACCCCCTCATTTTCTCTCTATTCTCAAAATTTCTACTTGGTTGATTCAACACTGGTATATGTAAACATTTGATGTCCCCTTGAGGCCTTGACAGAATCGTACTTTTGAAACAAATTTTATAATTATGGTGAAGGGATGCCGTTGAATGCTGAATTGTTTTTGCAGGAGGCTAGACTTATGTGCATTGCTATTACTATTGTAGCCTAGCCTCCATTCTTCTCATAGCTGGTGTTATTTTGTTACAAGGAGCTACCGGGGATCTGATTATTCAGGGGAGGTGCATTTTATTCCTTGAAGTAATGTCTAAATTATGAAATTGAAATCTGATTTTTTTTAAATGTAGAATATCAGATAATTTTTCAAATTAGAAAATAATTTTGACTAATTCACCGTTAGCTAAGTGGTCATCATAATCAGAATCTAATAATATTTCGTTGTTAATTTTTTTGATAAAGTTAAGTGGTATTTTATGATTCATGTAATCTATTTTACTTAGTGAGATAAGACTAATATTATTGTATTTACTAAAATTTAATATATTATTTAAATATAAAATTTTAAAAGATGTTATGTTTTAAATTTAATGAGCAAATTTCATAAATTATAATTCTTCTCTTATTTATATGGGATAACAATGTTTAACATTTTGGTTTATCTTATTGGTTATAGTGGAAGGAGTTAGACTTGTTTAAGTGTGATGTTTTAGAATTGAGATTATATGAATGTAGAAGAGGTTTTGGGAGAGTTAACCTCTATCTAGACCTAACGTGACTTAATTTGAATTAATGAAAGTCTAAAATGCAGATAAGATATCCAACAATTTAAAAAAAAAAACATTTTGATTCGTGATGATGGAAATAACAATGTTTTAGAAGGAAGAATGGTTCTTGTTCAATTCGTATAATATCTATTATCTAACATGGTGGAAATAACAATGTTTTAGAAGGAAGAATGGTTCCTGCTCAATTCGTATAATATCTATTATCTAATGTGTACTTACTACTTAATAAAGATAAAATTTAATTATTTCCTTTTCTATAAATTGGAGGTAGATAACTTGAACGCCCATCCATACTCATTTAGCAAAAATGATGTACAAATATTCAATTCAATAGTATTACAATAATAATATCCCCCATGAATTTTCTTGCAGTTACAAACAATTATCATTAACAATATCTAAACATACCATATTGACACGTTCATTACATATTCGCAAATTGCAGCCTTCTTTGACGGGAAAAAAACAAGAAACGAAAATTGAATTATTGTAAATGAAAGGGTTCGCCTCTTTTTCTTGGCCCAACCCCTGTGTAAATATTTTTTATAGCAACGATATTCCCTCTTTCTTATAGCAACGATATTCCCTCTTTCACTAAAAAAAAAACAAACACAAAGCGCAAAACAAATTAAAGGGGGCGAACATCATTGGATAATCAGATACTTCTGTGTGGCTGTGTGTAGGAAAATGCGAGCATCAACAATTAAAAGCACGAAAAAAGCCTCAAAGAAACTGGCTCATCTCTTCAATAATCAAAATTTAGACGGTCTGAAAAAAGTGAATGTAAAGGGTGCATTAAATAAAAAAAATGGGGGGAGAAAAAGCATATTAGTGTAACTATGAAATGTGGGTTTCATATACAACCACAATTTTTTATGTCCCTTTCTATCCAAATGCATGAATGAAAAGAATCCAATTTGAATTTTGACAATTTCAACGTGTTCATGTCATTTAGGGGTTACCAACCCCGCAAAGAAATAATCGTTGCACACAAACTAATTGTCCCCTAAAAAAACAAGTCAAACGAAAGACAATGCGGCACAAGGTCTAGTTTCAATGCTTCAAGTGCAATGAATTTTAGGGAAAAAGAGCCAATGCAAATCCAATAGCCTGTGATATTCACACTAAAAAGCTAACGCCATAGGTGTTTCTTTCTCACTTCAAGTTCCTTTTATCACCCAAAAACACATTGATTTTATTTTGCTTGGACTTCTTTAACAAAAGAAGCATCTTCAGATCCGGGCAAAGGTGAAAGAAGGTGCTTCTCTTGATTGTCATCTAGTTCTTCATCATCTATTTCTTGATCGTCATCATCTGCCAACACCAAGAAAAGTTACAGATGTTAATATTAGATTGACAATGCATTAGGTCCATGTCAGGTTGATGACAGTAAGGAGTAACAAAATATACACACCCGTGTAGACGTGGTTTTCAGGCATTGGTTGTTTGACATTAGATACTTGAAGGCTTTCTGGAAGTAAGCAGCTGCACAGGGCACCTGAAATTTTAAACAAAAGGTCATGCCTAGAAATTAGCTCACTGTATTTTTTAACAGCTATGCCTGTGAATTATCCAGAACTGGGATAATGTAGCTAAAAAGTATAGACCATTGCTAGGAGCAAGAACATAATGCAATTTATTAAATTCATTACCCCCAAAATGATGATTTTCTTTCGACAAACAGCACTCAAATATGATGTTATTCTATTATAAAGATAATGATGACAAGGGACTTGGGATTTCAAAATTTATCTTCAATTGACATGATAACAACTCTGAGTAAGGAATTTTGTCCGCTGAACAAAAGATGGACTGGACTATAAAAGCCTTCACCCAAACCTGAAATCACTGTCAATCTATTTCTGACAATTAACTAAAACTCAAATTCAAACATCAAAAATTACTTTGTATTTTTACATTACACACTAATGACCAAGAATTAGTAAATTTTCAAGGAAATGTAACGAAAAAGTACTTCAAAAAATCCACAATGTAAGGTAGACAAAATATTGATGTGTGACCTGTTATGTGTCTCTGACTTAGCTAAGGAGATCTAGAAGCTGAAAGGAACTACTGTTTTGTTCACAATTAGAATTCACGAGATAACGATTGAGTAAACGGATACTTAAAGAAATTCATGTTAAGGTTTTACCTAGATTGGCAAGACGATTCACCCAGCCAGGGATCTGCTTTCCGGTCAATCTACGGGAGAAATCATCTGTAAAATGATTGCAATTCTTAGAGATAAGGTGATAAGTATCCCCAAAATACTCTGAAGCCATATTTTCAATAAATATCTGAAACTCTGAAGGATGCATATTTATTTGGCCCAAAGTGATGGAATGTCTATATATAAATCCAGGGCACTTCCGTGGCTCCACTTCAAAAACTCCACTTGTTGAGAATTCATGAGCTCCAAACCCAAACTCTCTGCCATATACTGTTTAAACACCCCGCCCCCAGAACACATATAATAAATAAAAGATCCATTAATCAATCCCTTCAAATGAGAATACAATAAATCAATGACAACATTTTCAAACAACAGATCAAAAACATCAGCAGAAACAACAAAAACTTTAATTGAATGATAACATTTCAAAAATAATTCTGACAAAATATTATTCATTATTTCATTGCCTTCAAACAAGAACACAAAATGGCATGCTTAGTCACAAAAGAATAGATAAATATTGACAAATAAGTATATTAAACAGAGTAGTAAGTATAGGCCAATTTTCTTCTCTCTCTTCCCCCATGAAACATACACATGCAGACTCTAAAATGATGCTTTTTTTGTTTTGTTTTTTGACATCATATGTTTGTCTGGGACTATATATTCCTTGTCATAGAGTCATATTTGCTCCTCGCCTGTATAGCAAAAAGTAGTCACAATCGGTACTCTAGGGTCACCGGTTCTAACACAAGGATCAGAATACCATTAATTCTAAAGGGAAAAAAAGTCATAATACAACATGCGATAGAGGTCAACCTTTAAATTATCAGCCTTGTTACAGCAACATAATATGATGTATCCATATCAGTGCTCCATAGAACATAAAAACATATGTAAAGTTACTTCAGGGTTTCAATCGATTCTCCAATTAATGGCACCCAACCTTGTCAAGGGACAGAATTTAAGGATCATAACCGTCATAATGCACCATGCATTTGTGCTTCTAATTGCCACGACAGAACACTAATAATTCACCGTCACCCTTCCAGGACATATAACATTCTATTTAAGTTAGTCAAAACACCAATAACATATTCCTGAGTCAAAATAAAAGATGGAACGAGCTAAAATTACATACACATTCAATTAACTAACAAATTTTATGAAGTTTACACACAAGAAAAAAGAAACAAAATAGGTAGTTGATAAGCTTTCCAGCTAACAACTGAACTTAATGTACTCCAAAAGTAAAACCAAGAAAACAAGGTAATGTCCTATGCCACACAAAATGAGCGGATTCATCTTGCTAAAATGGTTCTTACCAAGATCAAGCACACAAATGTAAAGTAGTTCAAGAAACAAGGAAGAATATTCAGTAAATAGGGAGAAAACAAAAAGTGGCTCTTACCTTCGATGCCAGAGTGAAAGATTCCGAATCCAATCCAATGAGTGTAGTTGTTAAGAGGAGTGAGATCGTAGACGTTCAACACCACGGGTGTGTAGTGGTCATTGTCGTTCCCATTACAATCAGAGGTGGAAATGGAGGTCGCCATTTCAACAGATATTGAAAGAATTTCCGGAGCAACCTTCCAAATCAAAACATGGATCCCTTTCCGACACACTCCATCCACGAAAAAACAAGATGAGTGAGTCTCAGGGATCCATCTCCTTCCGCTGCCACTAAGCAAACAGAAGGTCAGGTAAGGAAAGCTCTGTGCTGTTTGTGATGTGGCTTGTGTTGACTGTTGAGTAGAAACAAACTACAAAAGTATAGGTCACAACTCACAACACTCTCAACGTTTCGAAACGACGGCCGTTATCACCGTTTGCACTATTAAGCTCTGTCGTTTGGCTGTAATTTACGGATATGGAATTATGGATCATGGCGCTGGTCTGTATCTCGAAATGTGAGACAAAAGAGCGGAGCGGACATCAATTCTTTTTTTTTTTAATAAATATTTTACCATTATAAATTATTTATGGTTCTTGTTATAAGAAAAAATTATTTATCGATCTAAAAAATAAATTGATAATTTAAAATACTATTGCCACATAAAAAAATAAATTTATTTATTGAATTATATAAAGTCTTAAATTTTAAGTTTTTATATATAACTAAAAAAAAACTGCAACATTCACACAAAATTTAAGAAAGTGAAATGAATACTTATACTCTATATATTTTTTATTATAAATTATTTTTAATTTATTTACACATATCAAGAAAAGTGATCAAAAATAATTAAAATTCTTAAACTTCATAAGATGTACCATAACATTTCAATATTATCCTTATTAAATTATAACATAATTATATATTTCTTATTCTTTCTTAACTATAATTATTTAATGAGGGGTAAACATGAAAATAAATATTTAATACTAAAAAAGTAACTTATATTTTGCATACTTCAATTCTTCTAAAATATGATTTATAATAAACAGAGGAAGAAGTAATTTTATAATAAATGTATAATATCAAAATATTCCATTTTACTATAATTAATATGATTATAAATCTTTTAAATTTGTATAAATAATATTGTTCTGAATCCGTTAATTTTTTTCTATTCATTGAGTCAATTGATTTTGTCTTAATCTGTCAAATTGTCCATGTCAGGATTCGCAAAGATTCTCCGATGATAAAGTATTCTTAGAAAAAGAAAAAAGGTTTATCCTCATGACAATCAGAAATGAAATCACAGAATATACTGCAAGTTTGCAATTCTGTGTTCATTAGCTTAAGCTCATTCCCCCTGCTAAAGAGACCAAGAGATTGGGTTTACAAAATCAAATTCTTCAAACAAAACTTCCTAGGTCATTTAATTTATCAAGAAGATTATGTTAAAATCTGACTTCCTATCTTGAATCAAACGCCTCCCTTCTCCAACAGTAGGGCCCTTGTCGTAATTGTGCTTTACTTCATTATCCAACACTTTTAGGCCATTTATGTTTGGTAGGAATACAAGGAGTTTCATGACATAAAGAAAGGAGTTTCATAACAAGAAGAAAGAAAAAATATTGTGTAACATTTATATTTGGCATACATAATTTTTCTAGAAATAAAAAATACCATTTTCATTGAATAACTAAGAAAATTCTATTATAGTTCCCTTTCGCTGGTTGAGTCAACATAATGAATTAATGTATATTAAACAACCAAATACAAGCCAGTGACTACTAATTATGATCCTATGACATTACTAATCATTCAATATTTAGTTAATCCTCAGCCAGTTCTACCATGAGAAATGAATTTGAATATCAGATCAGGTCCTGCCAATCTAACGAATAACAGGATCAGCGTGATGTGATGTGTAGATTTTATTAAAAGATCCATTGTTCAAAATCTTCGAGAATTTCAAGCACAGACAGTGCAGGAATTAAAATATTAAAATAAATATACAGCATAGGAAATCCTTGTTGAATAACAGCTCTTCCCATTCTTTGACAACGAGCAGCTCCAACATAAACTGTTCCATACTAGATGGAGCAGAATGAAGGATACAGTCCGAAAATTCCCCTTTCTTTCCTTGTGTTCCACCTGTAACAAATAGAATCAACTTAGAGACCAACTATTCATTCATCACCGTTTGAAAAATCACGAAGTAAAAAAAAAAAAGTATCCACCAAAAAAGAAAAACACCCACTGGGGAACATTCAAAGTAAACAAATAGATGCATTTGAAAGTTTAACTCATGGCTCATTCTCAGGTGTTATCCGTCTCCGAACTCTGCGCGTCCAAGTACCAGATCCGCCATCTGAAGATTCATTTTCATCATCTCTAGAGGAAGATCCAGATTGTCCTTCATAAGTTTCTCCCCAGCGCCTAGTAGACCGCCTTCTTATGCGCATTTGCAGTCTGGTTCCTGAGGTACCCCTCACAGATGAAGGTTGAAGAATGAGAAAAAACACAGCTAGCAAGCCACCGTCATCTATTGGTAGAAGACCATCATCAACCCTGTTATTTTCCCCAAAAGAAGATTGGAGTGTGCTAAGTAGGTCTCCAAGATCCCTCTGTCTCTCCAACCGCCTCCAGTTACGCTGCCGCTCTGGATCTATCTCTGTTGGGCGCACAAGGGGGTGATCGAGCCTTGCATGCTTCCTGAGGTCTGCATATGTGCCACTGAAATTACATGTCTCACAAGAACAGCTTCTTGATTTGTCATTCATGAAACGGCGAGCAGCCTCTACAACTTTCATTTCTTTTATTTGGCCCCGACAAAGAGGACATACTAGCTTTGATTTTGCATGATCTTCACAGGATAACGGATGAACCGCAACAGATCCCTCACTTCCTTCATCTTGTATATCAACAGGATTTGCTTCAGTGGTCTGGACAAAAGATACGTCAGTGTTTGAGATCTGAACCTCTACTTGGGGAGTTGTTGGTGAAGTCTCTGCAAATGACTTGCAGAACTGATCAAAACAATTTGAATGGCGATAGCTAGTGTTGCACATGTAAGGCCGGCATCCCTTCTCATGGGATGAGCATATGAGGAGAATTGCATTGTGAGGATGCTCCATGCAGACAGGACACCTAGCTTCTTCCCATTCTTTAACATTTTCTTCAGACTCCAAAGGATTTTTTGGTGCAGATCTTCTGGCACGGCTAGAGCTGCTTGGATAAGGTGATGTTCTACAGCTATCATGTGATATGGAACTATCTCTTCTCTCCTTCGACATTTTGAATATTCAGTATTTTAAGAAATACACTAAGGTCTCCACTCCCACAATGGAAAAAACGAACGAATTTGAAACTACATACAGATAGCATCAACATGAGAAATTGAGCATAAGTAAAATTCACATCCATAAAAATTTGGGTAAAACTGAAGTAGGATACAGGATACATAATTCTAGGATTGTTTAGAGCAAAAAACATAATGGGTATATAAGATATCCAAGTGCTGAAAAACAAAATTAAGGACATTTAAGTATTTAGCATACAATGTAACAGACATGATCGAAACAATTTCAGAGGTTCCAAAACTGCATGACAGGCCTTAGCTTATCAATAACATCGTCACTTAGGCATATTGATCCTCCAAATTCTATACTAAAAGGTTAGCATCACATGGATCCTTTCAAGTATTGTAGTCCCTTCTAAATGCAAAGGCTAACAGCAAAAGAAGTTATTCAACGTCTTTTTCCAATTGGAGATGAGTCTAAGACTCAGTCAGACATTATATGTTTTTTTCCTTCTCCTTTCTATAGCTCTCAATTATGCACCATGCAATCTGCATAATAATAAGTTTCTTGCAACGTTGTAACACATTAGCACCACAATTAGCATTCTTTCAGATTTGCACCTCACCATATCCTGCATTATTTCTCTGGGATTTTTTTTTGCCTCATTTCTCTGGGATCTTTCAAATTTCATTCCAGGCTTTTGCCTGTGCTTTTGTTCGTTTGCTAGCATGATAAACAGGACTCCACCCCTAGTCCCCAAGAAGAAGAATGAGGATGTGAGAAATAAGGATCATCTACCATTCAAATGATCATACTTAACAAACAGGAAAAACCTTCCAGGCGCTGGTCTTGTGGGTTTAGAATATAATAACCAGAATAAGACCTTACGTTGAGAATGTACAACAACCAAACCACATCATGCAACTAAGAAGTGATCGTTCAATTCAATTGTGTTTCAGAACGCTACTCAGTACTAACTAATTTATAGTGAAAGCAACGGTAATCAGCGACTAAGATTGCAGGAATAACTGGATTCAAATTCAACAAGCATTACAAATGTCTCTATCATAATTTACAGCTTAATTTAATCAAACAAACTAAACTCATACATTATAGAGTTTTAGATGATTGACTAGCAACATTTTCGAATCTTGTGTACTTCTAAGAGCAACCCCCTCCTCCCCAAAATAAGAGAAACCCTGGACAGAAAGGAACCTCCAACAAAATTATCACTGGATGACCTAAATAGATAAGCAGAGCAGATACCCTGTATCAGAGAAGCATTGTAAATTGAAGACACTGAAATATAAACCAATAGCAAGAACACTACATGTTCAACTAAAACTCAGGCTGAGTCCAACACGACCGGGCTCTGGGAACAGTTCAAGAGCATGAGAACGCCGAAAACCAATATGACCATCCAGTATAATATCCACAACCGAACTCACATAAAAAATCATAACCATGAAATTTTGCACAACGAAGCCAAATTCACAATTTCATTTCGAGCAGAACAAATAGGCCAAACCCCATCACACCGGCACAAAAATGCAAATAAATATCTTCAAAACCCACTTCCTCACCCCAAGAGCGAGTTCGGGGCCTGAATTAAACTGCATCGGAAACCCCAAAAAACCCGATCGATACATACACACAAGAAACACAAATGGTAATTTACAGAAAGAAACGAGCATGGGGATCAAAATTGGTCTAGAAAAATAAGGGATACGATTAGTTACCGGAAACCAATTGAAAAATCAAATCTTCAAAGGTTCCCGAAGATGAGGCCTGGTAGGTGGAAGGATTTGATAGCAGGGAAGGAGTTTTAGCTCGCAGATGAGAGAAGACAGATATTGAAGCTGCTGCTTCTCCGGAAGGAGAGAGATAAGGAGGAACGCAATTTTGTGGAAATCAAAAGTTAGAAAAAGAGGAATCATTAATCATGTGTATGGTGTGAGCTGACGTGGATGACAGAGGTTCGCTCCTGCCGCCTCAACTAGGGTTGGTTATGCAATAACAATACAATTAGACCCGGATTGTTACTTGGGATGATTTTTTATGAAATAAGAATAGAAATAAGAATGAGAATAAAAATAGGAATAAAATTGAGAATAGAAATAAGTTTTAAATGTTTGTTTTATATGTAAAAAAAATATGATAGGAGTAAAAAAAAAAAGATCAAAAATATTAGAAAATGACTCAAATACCTCATATTTAACAAAAAAAATCCCTCCACCATCCTCCTTTTTTATTCTCGTCTACCACCGCCTTCCTCCTTTCTTCTTCCCTTATCAGCCACCACCACCACCATTATCTTCCTCACCAGTCACTCCTCCTTCCTCCATTTACATCTCTCAAAAACAGACATAGACAAGCCAATTTCCAAAACAAAAAATCATCTCACATCACCAATCTACGTAAGCTATGGAGGACAACGTCTCAAACTCACAGCATCTTGCCTTAGACGTGGGGGAGGAGCAATGGAGGAAGTCACTAGATGGCCAGATCACACTAAGTTCCCTCTCTTAGTTCATGAGTGCAATGGCGTGAAGAAGCTTGAATTGTTGAAGAAGCTCTTTGTCAAATGGCGCGATATTTCATCACAGATATTGGAGGTTTCTAAGTTTGAAATAGAGGTACATGAAGAACAATTCCATGGGATTCTCAAATTAGAGCAAGACAAAAGGGAGAAGGAGGGAAAGAAGAGGGAGAAGCTGTCGGTGATAGTGAACTATGGAGAAGGTTTGCCGATGGTGGTGACTGTGGTTGAGGTTTGCTAGTGGTGGTGGATTGCAGAGGTTTGCCAATAGTGATGGGCTGCAAAAGTTCAATGATCACTATTGGTATTTTCGTCCCAAAAATTTCATTCTCAAGCTTCACCCTCTATTCCCATGGGTCCCCATGGGTTTGGGGATTCCCACATATGAGGGAGTTCTTCACTCCCATCCATCATTACTCCCTCATACCAAACACTAGTCATCATCCATTCCCTCACCCATTCTCATTCTCTTATCCTCATTTCCTCCTATCAAACGGTGCCTTAGGGTGTGCTCCAAGTTTTTAATTCCATTCGGTTTAAAAACTAAATAAATAGAAAATTGAACTAATGATTAAAAAAAAATAAAACCGAACCAAAATGGTTGGCAGACTCAAATAGGATCCAACTGAAATATTTTGGTTAGGTTTGAATTTTACAATTTCAATTAAAATAAAATAGCACAAATTATAAAGAAAAATTTAAAAACTTCTACAACATTAAAAAATATATAAAGGATTACAAAACATTAAAAGAAAATTAGAATTATATAGATTCAAATATTTCAATCAAAAAATTGAAAAATATTCATATATAAAAATACAAAAATCCCAGAATAATATTAACATCAATGAATACATCATTCACAATAATATTAATAACATTAAATTGAAAAATAATATTAAAAAATTTAAATCTAAATCCATTATTAAGAAAGACTTAAAAATTATAAAGAAAATTAAAAATACTACATCTTAATCTTGCATAACCTCCAAAAGCATAATATTACAATAAATTAAACAATAAATAGAAATAAAAAAATAGAAAATTCGGTTAACTCAATCTATTTAAAATTTTCAAAGTTAAGATCAAACAAAATCAATATAATTGATTTTTTAAATAACCAAACTGAATTAAATTACTAAATAAATTGAACCAAATAAACAAAGCTTGGTTTAGTTTGGTTTTACACATCCTATTAATAGGAGAAAAAATAATGGAATGAAAAAAATAATTTTATATATATAAAATATCATTTTTGTAAATAAAAATTAATCAAAGAAAAATAATTATTGTTAAATAATAATTACAAATAATAAAAATATAATAAATATTACGTATTTTGATTTTTATGTATTAAAAAAATTCTTCATCCATGTTTATACCAAACGGTGCTCTAAACATTTTTTATTTTTTAATTTTTAATTATTACATTTTAAGTGGGCGCCCATTTTGTTCTATTTGAAACATGATTTGACCCACACCCTCCCTCCGCACGTGATTCCTGATTGGGCCAGAAATTCTTCAACAGTGCGACATTTTTTATATTATTTAAAGTTAAAATAAAATAAAATTTATTTTTAGTAAAATATTATTGGATTATAGAAATAATTTTATATCTATCTATCTATTATTTATTATATATTATAAAGTTAAAGTTGAAAATAGGAGGTGATGGAATTTTAGACCTCATATCATCATGCTGATTATGAAAAAAATTTAATTTCACGTATTTTAAATAATATTTATTTTCTCATATGTACTTTTATTTTCTTAAAATTTGATATGACAATAAATATTAAAATGAAAATTAGATATATATTTATGGAAAAAAAATCAAGATTTGATTGTTTAGATTTACAGTGAAATCTATGTCAGATAAATATGAAAATAAAAATCATATATATATTTAAAAAAGTCAAGATTTAATTGTTTAATTCTATAATGAAATTTATATAAATCCATATTATGTGAGTTACTTTGACTCTTTGTATCACTGTGAGTTGATTTTTAGTTTTAAATACACGCTCTAAGGTAAGAGTTCATCGTGTTATTATTCATACGTTTTAATTTTTGGGTGACAATTTTGTTTTAATTTTTGGGTGACAATTTTGCTGTTTTTCTGATATATTTTATCTATTCAATCTTCTTCATATAATGTAATTGTTGAAATAATTTTTTCATAACAAAATTTTAAGAATAGTTTAAACATGAAGGTAATAACTCCTATCTCATTTTTCGTATATCGAATATGGTTCCTCTTATTACTTTCTATTCTTTATATTTATATTACTCTTTCTTCAAATCCTAAAAAGGCTTTATAATTAAAAATTCTAGAATATTCCCACACTTGTGTATGTTAGGATATAATGTCATGTTATGATGTAGAGCAAACTATTATAGAAAGCTATTCAATAATTCTATAAAGTTTGTCATATATAGTATTATCAAGAATATAACATGTGTTTAATGTAAATCTAGAAATTTATGTTTTATCATGTTAGTTAATCATTGCTTTTATGTGTTCTTTACTTCCAATTATTGTTCTTCTTACATATTTGGATGTAAAGAAATTTAACAAATAGGTGAAATCACCAAGATCTCCAATCTCTATATTATTACATTTAATAATGTAAAATATATATTCATAAAATGTATTTGATATTAATATTTTTTGTATATTTTAATATCTATATGCTTTGATTTCATAAGTAATATTTGGAACTCCTCATGCATTGCATGAAAGTGAATTATAGTTTTATTAAAAGGTGGTTTGGTTGTCTATCGTTCTTGATCTATTGAAGGAAGGGAGTGGGGAGATCCCTCACCCTTGGTGGAGTGCAAACCTATTTTAAACCCTACCTGCAATTAGTCTGGCGGTTGGCCTACTCTTAAGACCCAATGTGTTAGAGCTCTTAATAATAACTAAAGGTAATAACGAATTTCCCAGCTATTGAATTTATAGCCTTGCTAGTAATTGGGAACACCTTCCCTCCTTCCCATTTTCCCTTAAAAATAAAAAGCCTAATCCTACCTAAATTGGTCTAACCCAACCCAATCTTATCTTGGTGCTTGAGTCGAATCAAACCACAGGTTCACCTCCAATCTTTATTCAGCCCTAAAAAATGATAAAAACAAACAAGTCGAACAATACACATTATTGTTAAGGACACCAGTAATTAGAGATGCAAATAGGCTAGACTAGAGTAGACTTTAATTAAATAAGTCAGACTAAATTAGACTTTAACTAAATAGGTCAAACCTATATTATAAATTTAAAGCCTAAGCTTAGCTTATTAGCTTATATAAACCTTTATTTTAGGCTCAAGTCTAAGTTTTCTAAAAGTCTGACTTGACCTAAAGCCTATTTAAAGGTTTATTAAAAAATAAAGTGAAAAAAATCAAATTTAATTTAAAAAAAACTTCAAACTTTAAACTTCTAATCACCAAATGATCGAAAAAATTAGGATATTTAAAATATCTTTTAGATTTAATAAGATTTCACTATATCTTTTAGGATTATTAAGATTTATATTTTATTTATTTATTTCCTATTTTATTATTTCTTTTTTTTTAAGTTTAAGTTAGAATGTTCTAGAATATTTTAATCTTTTAGAAATTTATAAAATAAATGAGATTCTTGTAATCTTTCTAAATTTAGTTATTAGGTTAAATAATTTCTTATTTTATTAGATTTCGTCAATCTTCTAGAAAGTTCCATTGAGTTTATAAATATTTATCATTGTTATTCGAATGAAAGACAAGATTAAGTTGAATTTAGTTGATTTTGAGTTATCTTTCTCTCTCCTTAAACTCTTATATTTTCTCTTTTCTTGTTTTATCTCTTTCTCTTGAGTTCTTTTTGTTCTCCCTTATTTTCTTTCTATTTTCTCTCCTTTTTCCTCCTCCTCTTACATTATTTGGTATCAGAGCCTAATTTCCACCATACCTAAAAATTTCCAAATTACCCAATAAAGCCTTGAGGAAGTTGAAAAGAGTAACAAAGAATATATAGATCAAACACTTGAATCTCTATGAATTGAGATAAAGCAAGATCGAGAGAAAACAAACTATAGGTTTAACAAATTAGAGAAATTGATCGAGGAGATAAGGCAGTCTATAAACATGATGAGCAAGCAACTTTCAGATAAGACATCAAAAAGTATACTTGGAAATCTAAATGACTGCAAAGAGATACCTTTCTCCAGTCAATTTAAAGTTCTATCTTATGAGACTGGTCAATCTGAACATGGTAATGGAAACCAAGATAGTAGGGGTCATCTTCCTAAGATTGACAACCACCATAATAACTATATAAGAGATAGAGTCCAGTACAATAGAAGGCACGCTTCACCCCCTAAAGATCATCGAGAAGCTTATAGGCAGATTCCTCCTGATGACATAACTAAGAAGGTAAAAATTGAAGCCCTTGAGTTTGATGGACTGTTATATTTGAGTGCTTTCTTAGATTGACTAGCTAGCATGGAAGATTACTTTGAATGGTATGAGATGAATGATGTCTAACATGTTCATTTCACAAAAATGAAGCTTATTAGATATGCTAAGAAATATTGGCAGAATGTGCAATTGAACTTAGAGCGACTTGGACAACCTCTGATTAGTACTTAGGCAGAGATGAAGATGAAGCTTAAAGAAAAGTATGTGTCTACTTATTACAAAAATCAGCTCTACAATCAATGGTTGAACTTGAGACAGACTTCTACATTGTTTGACTACATGGCTCGCTTTGACAATCTCATGATTAGATGTGAAGTTAAGGGATACCTTTGGATGATTATTCAACAATTTATTAATGGTCTTCAAGCTGATTTACAGCAGAGCTTAAATTGAATCCTCCTGACTTTCTTGAAGAAGCCTATCATAAAGTGAGGTAGAATCCTTGTTTAAGAGCTTTGGTTCAAAAGGAAGTACTTCTAAGAACATTGAGTCTTCAGGGTCCAAATCTCGCCCTAGCAATTCTACAGTTGAGTGCTTTCGATGTCATGCTAAAGGCCACATTGCATCAAGATGTCTACAACGCGCTTTAATTCTTAATTCGTTAATTGAGAAAAAGGATGAGACTATAGATGCCAACATCATACCTGACCCCCGTGAATTATATCCTTCTGGTGTGGACGTGGATGAGGAGTTTGTTAAAGATAAAGCAGAATGTGGAGCTTCACTCTCCAGAGGAGAGTTCTTTCAAGTGAGGGGAAAATGATAGAAAGAATTAGGATATTTAAAATATCTTTTAGATTTAATAAGGTTTCATCATATTTTTTAGAATTATTAGGATTTATATTAATTTTTTTATTTATTTCCTATTTTATTATTTCTTTTTCTTTAAGTTTAGGTTTGAATATTTTAATCTTTCAGAGATTTTTAAAATAAATGAGATTCTCGTAATCTCTCTAGATTTAGTCATTAGGTTAAATAATTTCTTATTTTATTAGATTTCGTCAATCTTCTAGAAAGTTATATTGAGTTTATAAATATTTATTATTGTAATTCGAATGAAAGATAAGATTAAGTTGAATTGAGTTAATTTTGAGTTATCTTTCTCTCTCCCTAAGCTCTTCTATTGTCCCTTTCCTTATTCTATCTCTCTCTCTCTTGAGTTCTTCTTTTTCTCCCTTATTTTCTTTCTACTCTCTCTTTTTTTCTCTCTTCCTCTTACATCATTAATGCATGGTCCATATAGTATTTATCTTATGACCTATATGTTTAAGAAAAACAATGAAAAAGTGGCTACCTTCTTTACTTTCATAAACATCACCCACCTTTTTTCTCTTGTGATCTTGTCAATATGAGACTTCTCACATATTAACCCACTTATTCTCACCCACAAAAAAGGTGGAAATATAAAAAGTAGTAAGGAATGATGTCTGAACACATACAACAACTGCCTCTACACTTATTTCAATCCATCAAAGAAATAAAAAATTCATAAAACTAATTTATATTAATTATATTATATATATTAAATAATATTAAATAATAATAATAAGGGATAATTGTGTTTTTGGACCAGAAAATAAAGATATTTGGTTTTTGGTACCAAAGTTTATTTTTTGGGGGGTAAGAATCTAATTTTTTGAACTGAGAATCGATTTTTTTCCAGAAAAAATCAATTTGATACCAAAAACTAAATATTTTCATTTTTTGATCCTAAAAACCAATTATCCATAATAATAATAATAATTTAAATAGACCTAGTTTGATAGGTTTTAGATTATACCTTACTTAAATAAGTCATGTTTATTTAACTAAACTAGCTTGCTCATAGGTTTGAACTTGGTCTATTTAGTTAAACAGGCAAGACCAAGTTAGGTCTTACATTGGCCAACTTGTAGGTTTATAACCTATTAGGGGCGACCTATTTCCACATCTACTAGTAATATAATCATTTAAGAAGCTCAAAACTCCCAATAGAAGATAGTTAAACTCGTGAAAGCCCACCTTAGGCTTTAAGGCATGGTTGGTAACAAAATCTACACCCCATTACCTTCATGAGATACTCCTAGACTCTATTTGGTATGAAGGAATAGGGGTGAGGGAGTGGGAATGGGAGAAGAATTGCAGAGTGAGTTATAGTTGGTATGAAGGGATTCAGATTCCCAGGATTCCACAACTCCTATGTATGAGGGATTGGGCAAAACTAGGGGGTGGGATTGAGCCTCAACCGATGGGCATGAAAAATTTGTAGACAAAAAATCCCTGCTAAAAGCATATTTGGACAAAATTATCCCGAATTATTAGTGCCCTAGATTATCATCACCTGCATCTGCCTTCGACCTTACCACGTTTGTTCTCTCCTCTTCTCTACAAATGAGTGAAGCTGTGTGACGATGAAAGAGCAATCGGACTGGAGTTGCCGTCGAGGGTTGGGGATTCGCCATCGGTAAGTCCATCATCCCTTTTCTTCGTCTTCACCGATTTAGTTTTCTATCATTGTGTGTTGGTGTGGTGTCATTTGGGTAGCCTTAGTTTCGTGATGTTATGCGAAAAACGTCCATGGATCTCTGTTGTGCTTCATCTATTATTAAATTGCTAGTATACTAGTACCATTGTTTAATCTCTGTTGTGATTGTTCCATAGAGAAAAAGGTGGACAAGTTTTATGGGAATGTGCTAATTTCACTACCCTGTACTTGTTTGGAAAGGAACTCATCAATTTTTAATGTTGCTTTTGTGATTAATGTCTATTGGAAAGGTTTCTCTTGCTTCTCTTTGCTATTCAATCTATGGTTGTTCTTTTTTGATGATATGAATTGGAATTGGACAGCTCTATTAATTTCTTAAACTTCTGTCTTTTGTTTGAGGATTTTCATCCTTTCCTATGGTTGTATATGCTAATTTCTTAAACTTAGAATTGTAGAAAAGGACATATGGATTATTTTTGGAGATTAAAGGAGCATTACAAAGTGAATTTGTCCTCCACTTGTTATAATGAGAATATACTCCTATTTGGTATGAAGGGGTAAATTAGTCAATTTAATTATTCCATAAAAAAATTGATGAGATTTGTTATATATGAATGCAAATATTGCTTTCCATTTGGAAAGAAGAATTTAATTTAATTTATTTTTATTATTTTGTAGTACTAAACAATTTTTTGATGTTAAACATATTATTAAACTATACAATAATTAGATTCATTATCAGGGCTAAACTAGAAGAAGAGTATCAGTATATATACGTGCTTATTAGAATGGTGATCTTGAACTAAGAAATGAAATTTGAAAAGGAGACCAAATGGGGAATTGATAGACAAATGCCATAAAAAAAAGAGTATCTCAGTATATATATATACGTTTCATAAAACTATGACTACATACTTTTGTTTTTCTGAATAGCACTTAATTTAATTTATTTTTAAATATATATATATATATAATGATATATCATATTGCTTGTATATGCTAATAACTCTAGATCTTATTAGTGATGAAAAAGTTAGGAATTGATAGACATATGCCTTATCATTGCTATTATGTATATATATTTAATTAGGATTTGATATATTTTATTGCTGGGTGGATTCCAAAAGGGGCTCATATATATAAATACGATATATTTTATAGTGATGGCATTGTCACAAGAAAAGAAAGAATTATTACGTCTGTTGCTTTGATGGGTGACCATGGCAAAGGCAATGCATGGAATTTTTGTTATTCCTTATGTGTGGCAATGATGCTGAGGAGACGTCAGATAAGTAGCATCTCATATACAATGGTCTTTAATGCCAAGAGAGCTTATCTGAAAGGATTGGTATATAGTAGTGACGTTACTTGTTACAACCTACTTAAAATGCATAGGGTAGCCTTTGACAACTTGTGTTCTTTGCTTACTAATGTGGGTGAACTTAAACTGACCAGAAATATGCTTGTGAATGAACAAGTTGTAATTTTCGTACATATCCTTACCCACCATGTGAAGAATAGGGTAATACAATTTAACATTGGTAAATTAGGAGAGACTATTAGTAGGCACTTTAACTTAGTGCTTAATGTAATGATGAATCTTGGAGGAATTTTGTTCAGGAATCTGGAGCCTGTGCCAAAGGATTCAACAAAAGATAAATGGAAATGGTTCAAGTTACATACTTGTTAAATGTTGATTCTAATTTAATGGGTCCTTACATATTAGTAACTTGGTTTAATATTTTGTCTTGTACTTTTGGTTGATAGAATTGTTTAGGTGCTTTAGATATAACTCATATAAAAGTGAGGGTGGCAATGGATGAGAAGGCAAGTACCAAAATAGGAAAGGAGAAATCACTACAAATGTCTTGGTGGTTTGTAATCAAGATGGACTCTTTATCTATATACTTTCTGGATGGGAAGGATCTGTAGCTAATGGAAGGGTATGGTGTGATGCAGTCGGTAGGAGGAATGGGCTGAAAGTTCCGCAAGGCCACTATTATTTAGTTGATGCTAGTTACACCAATTGTAAGGGATTCCTTGCACCATATAGAGCCCAAAGATATCACTTGAGCGAGTGGAAAGAAGGACGACATCTAAGAAATGCACATGGGTGTTTCAATATGAGGCACTCATCTGCTCAGAATGTAATTGAGAGATGTTTTGAAATACTGAAGCTAAGGTGAGCTATTTTAAGGAGTTTATCTTTTATCTGGTGTGAACACATAATCGAGTGGGGATAGCTTGTTGCTTACTGCATAATTTGATCCACCGATAAGGTTCAAACCTACTTAAGAATGAACACAATGCAATTAAATTGAAAGCTCAACCACCAGGTAATGATACAATTCATACCATTGAGGCATTTGATGTGTGGGCTGCCTTTAGGGAGAATTTGGCAAATCAAATGTTTAATGAATTTAAACACACCAATACAAATAGATGAATTTTATGTTATTTGGTGTATCAGTGTTCTAGTTGTTTCAATGTATTCATGCTTATGGACTTGTTTGCAAGACTAGTAACTTGTTTTCATGGATTGATTTTTATGGACATGGTTGTTCCTAACACGTGTTATCTGTAGTGTTGAATTGTAGCTTGTGACTCACTTTTTTGTTGGTATATATTAGTTGGATAACAATGTCATCACAAGGTAGGAAAGAGCCTAAGTGCATTTGGAGTCCAGAGGAAGATGAACTACTAATCCAATGCCTCCAAGACATTCGTGATAATGGTTAATTTGTGGCTGACAATGGATTCAAGCCAGGCCATTTGAAGGAACTAGAGAATATAATGAAGGAAAAATGTCCAGGCACTAATTTGACGGTTATTCCTCACATTCAATCTCGATTGAAGACTTTGAGGAATAGATACAACACAATTTATGACCTCCTTAATGTGTCTAGGTTTGGGTGGGATGCTAAACGCCCATGTGTGATAGCTGATGGGGAGGTGTATGATGAATATATTAAGGTAATGTTCATTTTCTTATGATTTGATATATTTAGCCACTGTATCTATTTTATGACCTAATTTTGATTCTTTTTATTTAGAGGTAAATTGCTTTACTTTTGCTGTGTCTGTTTTAATTTTAGTTACATGTTAGTATAATTAATGACCTTGAAGTTAATTTGAAAAGTACTTCTATTTTGTTTTAGGCAATTAATAACATTTACTTCTGACCTTATTCTAGTTACATGTCAGAAACAAATTCCCCCTATTTTTGTTTTAGCCAATTAATAACCTTTTCTATTTCTATTTTAGCCAATGTCTGTTTTCCCACCTTATATTTTCTGTTTTGGCTTCTTATTCTTTATTCAATTCATGAGCTTATTATTTAAGCACTCCTCTGAATTTGAAGATGTGCCCAAGGAAGTTATGCAACACTGAGTATAGAAAAGCATTTTTTTAATTTGTTCAACTAATGGTACGAGCTTTGTGCTGAAACCGGAAGTGTTAGACTAGTTTCAAGAAGTTAGCATACACTTTTAAGTTAGAAAATGCTCATTTAATTGACGTGTTCTATTTATGATTAATAAAGTAATACAAATTTAGTTTAATGATATTTAGCGTGATAGTGAAGTGTGGTAGAATTCTATCACAAAATTTAAATTTCTATGTGCTATTTTCATTTCCATATATGCACATTGACATACAGTACATACATACTAACATGTATATAAACTGGTTCTTCTAGGGTAACAAGAAAACATTTGCATTTAGGCACAAGTCCTTCTCATACTATGATATTTTTGAAACTATATTTGGGAGGAACAGAGCCACTGGTAAGGATGCTTAGACATACCAAGATATCATTGAAGAGATGCAAGACTATCCCATTGGAGAATTTGGTGAACAAATTGAGGAGACTAATCTTGGACTTGACATGAACAACATGTCATTTGAACACTTCTCACTCCCATAATCCAACCCATTTGATACTACTTCAAGGACAAAAAAGTGCAAGAGGAATAGCATTGATCATGATGAACTCATACTGCAAGGAAGGGAGAGGATTGCTACCATAATGGCTGAAAGCTTAAGGGAGTCAACTGAGAATTTAGGTATGCATATTGATCGAGTAGAGCGTGAGAAATGAATTGATAACATGAAGGGGACACTTTACAATAAGCTTATGAAGGTTCAAGGGATAGCTCATCATGAGCACATTGCAGCCAATGTGACAATGATTTCGAATGAAAGCATGCTAATTGAGTTTTCTAAGATGCCAAATGAGGGAAAGGCTGATGTCATTCGCCAAATTATATCCTAAGACACTAGCTATGGACTTACTTATTTTGAGTAGGGGCTATTAATATATATGTTATTGATATTTTTCATATAATACTATATTTGCTTGCCATCTGTGAGACAAGGTAAAAAAATAAACAAAAAACAAGCAACCAAAATAACACATACAATGAGAGATAGATGATTTTGCAGCAGACAAAGGAAATTGAACTTTATTAAACAATACTAGACTACATCATTAAACATCCCAAACCACCTATGCTACAACGGTTCATGACTAGCAAAAATAAGAACAAAATACATCATCAAACATTCCACTTCAACTACAATGTTCCACTTAAACATTTCAATACAAGATCACATGTATCAATTTATTCCAAACATATAGCATAATTGTTCAAAGTGGGGAAATAGGTTGCTTCTGAATATGGCAACCCCCTATGCACTTGTCAATAAATAGAAAAAATGTCAAATTTATTGAGCTCTAAATATTTAAATTATTGTAAATACATGCTCAATCAGCAAACTAACCTTAATATATTCTTCCCATACTTGTTCTGAAGCAACAAATTGGTTAGTTACAAAGTCCCACCCAAAACCATGTGTGTTTGGCTCATGTAGCATGTCAACTAGAAGATGACATAATGATTTGAGAACCTTTATACGAGATTGTATGTGCACAGAAGTGATCCCACATCTAGGGAGAAATCGTTGTATCTTCACTTTCAACCAACTTATGTAATCAGGCCTAGAGTTGTTGTTACTATAAGTATACAATCCATCATCATGTAATTGAACCATGCACTGAACAAGCACATAGTCCTCTTCAGGGGTCCAAATACATTTTCTAGGTTGTTAAATATGTTCAGCATTATCCATTGATACAAGTTCATTAATCAAAACACAATTTTCACTACCTTCAAGCAAAAAAATTATTTCCTCCATCCATGTTATTACTATCAATTCTTCCAAATTATCAGAGATATTCCAACCATGGTTCACATTAGTTTTTTAATGAACTTCAAATTACCTACCCATATGTTCAAAAGCTAAGTAAGGCAAGGAATTTCCTAACATATCACATGATATAGTCAGTGGCAAGAAGCAAAATAACTATAGAACCAAAATGAGTCACTTGTTCGATTAATGACTGTCATTTATTTTAAAGAACTTTCCAATTATTAATTATTGTCATTTGTTTGATATCTCTTCTAATGGACCTTATTATACATCGATTAATAACAAACAAGGGGATGACAACATGTCAACAAAAATTGACAGACCCTCACTACAGACTTTGCCAATTGCTACTTGAGATCATGCCTCATTGCTTCAAAGGTTAAAAAATAAAGTGGGGGAAAAGCGCATTAATATATTATCAGTTTGAATATATATTGAACCAAATGCATCCAAAATTGGATGTTGAGTTGTTTAACGTTAATGAAAGAAATATTAGATCAAAATTAGAATTTTGATAAGATTGTGAAGAAGCTCAATAGGCCCAAAAAGCCAAACAACCTTGGTTTATTAATGGAGATAGAAACACATCATACTTCCATAACCTTGTGACAAAATCGAAAAAATCCTATACCACAATGCATATGAAAATTTCAATTATAGATCAAATACGTTGCAAGAAGAGTATAAGTCATAAATCTTTTCCTAAGTCCAAATCACAAGGGTTGATGGTGGCAAAGTGAGTTCGAATCTAAATGAGAAAAAAGATCACAATGTATGAAAATAAACCCTTTACTAAGATCAAACAAACAACATTATTCATGAGTATAAGTCATTACAGCTACCAGATATTCAAAAGCGAAGCCCTAGCAAGTACGATGCCAAAGGTCTATCGAAAGTAAGAAGACTCAGAGGTCCCGGTGATGTACGTCGGACTAGGGAGAATGACGCCGGAGGTTTATCGATGTTGCTGATGATGTCTACCATAGAATGCGATGGCTCGATGCAAGCTTGCCACCACATGAGTGAGCACAAGAGTGACACTGACACCGACACCTTCGATCTATAGCGGCGATTCTAGTTTACTCATTTTTTTATATTGATATTTTTTAATCCAGGGGTATAAATGTCTTTTCATTTAGGATACTCAATTTTATTTTATTTTTTTCACAACCATTCCCTTCATATTTCTTTTGTATACCAAACATATTTTTAAAACTTATTCTCATTCACATTCCCTTACTATGTAGCACTAGTCTCAAACATCCACTAGGTCATTGATTCTCATCTTTTATAAGTTGTAAAGCCAATCTATTATCAACCCCAAGCTATTGAAATTCTCTCCACCATGCTAGTTCGAACCCATTTAAAATCCCCCATAATTATAATAGCGCCATGCTATAACAGCCAATAATCCTACTAACCCTAATTACACACCCCGATGAAATTAGGGTTGTGAGACCCAAATGTTAAAAAACATATATATTAGGGTTATGAAACAAAATGGTCAATTTCAAAAATATCCATGGTCAATTTCTTTCAAACTATATAAATTTAATATTTTAATATACTATGTTTTATTTAATTAGATTCAATCCATTTTAATAAATGCCAGTCATAAATACTTAATATTAAGACTTGCTTGTTATGCTTTAGAAAAAAGTTCATATATAGTTTTACTTGTTTAGTTTTATATTTCCTAGAATGTTCAAATTATTTTTTAATAAATATATTATGTTTTAATTTTAAAGACATCATTTTTATTAAAAAAAAAAAGGATTGAGGAGTTAAGAGACTTTGGAAAAACATTATAAAATACTTAAAAAGTAAAACTTCTTGAGTTTTATCTATAAACTTTCAAGTATTTTTTAATAAAGTGAGAATAATTGGTCTATTTTTTTAGAAGCTTAACTTCCCACTTACTTCCCCATAATAATTGTGGCTTGGTAGTTAATTTAACTATTAATTAATGCCATTTCACACGTAATATTAAAATCACTTCAATAAAATAAACTTTTTACTCGGTTATCTTTTGCATAAATATATAGAATAATGACAACAAATTCTGAAAGCTGTTATCGATTTTTTTTCACATCCGCGCGAGAGTTCTCAACAAAATGGGACGAAAGTCCTGCATTTAGGGTTATTGTTTAAAACTCAATTCTATTTATTGACAAAAGAAATCATTTATATTTTTTCCCATTTATAGTATTGTCGTATCATACGTCATTATTCATTAAATTCATCAGATTAAATATAAAAAATTTATTATAAATCATGTATATATATTTAAAATGCTAACAAATTAACTAAATAGGGATTTACTCGTACATATTTTTACGATGAATGTCAATGTTTTAACTTCTTAATTATGCTAAAAAATTATATAGTTTTTGTTGTTTTTATGGTTATATGCATCAATTAACTGTAATAAATGTACGACTTTTTCCATACAAGTACATGCATTTACAATTTAATATTATGTACTTTTATTTTAAACAAAATTTATCCTGTGGCCAAAAACATTAGTTGTGTCATAAAGTTATGGAGTAAAAAATAATAACGCAACTAACCTGCCGGTTCCCTGCAATGACGCGGCGGCAACCATTTTGGCTTGTTAGGCCCTGTAGTCAGGATGTCTAGAAAAGTAAAGATTGTCCATATTATTTTTTTCCAGTAAAAAGAAATTAACCTTTGGCATAGGAGAAAAGAGAAGGCTGAGAAAAATTGGGAAAAAATTGGAAAAAAATTGTTTTTTTTCTCACTTGATTTTTGAAGAGAAAAGTGAGAAGAAAAGAAAATTGAAAAAAAATAATACATAAATCCCACATATTTTTTCTCCAACTTTTTGTTTATAAAAAGGAGAGATTTTAAAAAGAAAACTCTCTTTTTAAAATTATCCTACTAATTTTTTTCACTAAATAGGAAAAATATACAATTGTTGTTTTTATATTTAAATATTGATATATTACATATTTTTTATTTTTGCATTATTTTAAAATTTTTGAAATTAATATATTGAAAATGATTTTAAAAAATAAAAAAATTAAGATTGGATAAAATAATTTTAAATTAAGATTAAGTTTATATTATCAATATAAAATTAATTACTTTTATTTTCTTCTTATTTTCTTCTATTCAAACAAGTATATAAAGAAAAAATCACTGCCACCTGAGACTAGCTCAGGTAATAAGGGTGGGGTGGGATCTGGTAGAGATTAAGGGTTCAATCCTAGTGATGTATAAAAAAAAAAAATAGAAAATCACTGTACCACTTTTCTCTCCTCTTATTTTCTTTCCTTCCAATTGGGTAAGGCATTTGAATTTTACTAAAGAATAATAGTTCGAAACCGTGCATGGTAGCTTTATTGTTTTAATTATATTTAATCAAATCATATAAATAAATATAATTGAATGAGTATAAATATGATATGCTTTTTACATTTTATAATTATATAATTATCATAAAAAAATATTATCATTTTAACACTAATTTTCTCAATATAATATAAAAAAATAACAAATTGTTGATATTATAACATATATAGGATGTACAATAGAAATATTATCATACTAAGAGCTCGCTTGGTATGGAAAAAGTGGGGGAAGAAAGTTAAACTTTCTAAGAAGTAGATTGATTGATATTGTTTGGTTAAAAAAAAATTAGAAATTTTAGAAAAATTAAGCTTAACGCGAGAAGTAACTTCCCAAGCAAAACTTAAGGAGATTCTTCTTCTTGACTATTTTATGATATTTTTCTAATAGAACCTTTACTTCCTTAATTTTTTTAATAGATAGGATGTTTATATCTTTAAAATTAAAATATCATATATTTATTTAAAAAATTATTTAAACTTTCCAGGAAATAGAAAATAAAACAAGCAGATTATATATGAATTTGCTCAGAAGATAACTTCTTAGGAAATACACTTCCTGTGACGCTACTTATCGAGAATTATACCAAACGAGGCTTAAGTTATTAAAAATTTATCTTTACAAAGTTGTAGCGAATTTATAACTAAACAAATAAATTAAAATGATCATTAATATATATTGATTCAAATTGGTAATACAATGATTAATTTTAATACAATGATATATATATTACACTTCAGCAATGCTTGGGATATTTTATTAAATGTTAGATAAAAAATTAATAAAAATTTGAAAGTCATTTTATTATTTTAAGATTAATGATGTTAATCATGACTACTTTCAATGCGCGATGAAATTTTACTTTTAAGCGTGTATTTAGAACTAAAAATGATTATATTGTTGTGTAAAAAGACTTATATTACATAATATGGATTTATAAGATCTCACTGTAAATTTAGATAATCAAATTGTAACTTTTTTATAAATATATATATATGATTTTTATTTCCATATTTATCTTATATAAATTTCACTATAATCCTAGATAATCAAATCGTAATTTTTCATAAATACATATTTGATTCTCAAATAAGATATATATATAATTTATTTCCATATTTATTATCATATCAAACTTTAAAAAAATGAAAATATATATAAAAAAATAAATATTATTTAGAATATGTGGGACAATTTCTTCATAATTGATGATATAGAAGTATGAAATCGTGACATGTAAAAAAAAACATATATAAGGAAATAGACATTATTCAAAATATGTAAAGTCATTTTTTCATAGTCAGTCAGTATAATAATGTAGAGACTTGAAATCCTTACATGTTTGACTTTTCACTTTTATTTTATAATATATAATATAATAATAGATTTTTAAATGATTGAATGATAATCGTAATCTGTCAATGTAAATTTTAATATCAAATATTTTTTTACCAAAATATTAATATCAATATATGAAAGCTAATGAAAGCGGCACTGTACGACATCCAATAAACACGAGTCAAGTCTCCATTAATATTACTAATATATAAAGCTCGAAGTCAAGTCTACTATAGTAGCACATAAAAAAATGACCAGAAATGGCACTTTTCATAAGAGGCTATGAATGATAACAAATCTACTAATCAATTATTTAGAACTTAAATAAAAAAGTACTTAATTCACTTGGTAAGAAATTATATCAATTTAGTTACAGATTTTGGGTTCAAGCTATTATAATGTAGTTATATTAAATACATAATAATAGAGTTTGCCTGAAAAGGTATGTAGAGCAGCACTAGAATACTAAATATATATGTAAAAAAAATTTATTTGAAGCCTAAAAATTTTATTTAAAAAGAAAAAGAAGATGATGAGAAAGAAATCTCTGTGTTTTAGCTTTAAAATGGAGTATATATATAAAAAAAAATTTTTGAAGCCTAAAAATTTCATTTAAAAGGAAGAAGATGGTGAGAAAGAAATCTCTTTGCATTTTAGCTTCAAAACAGAGTACATATGTAAAAAAAAAATTATTTGAAGCCTAGAAATTTCATTTAAAAAGAAGAAGATGATGAGAAAGAAATCTCTTTGCGTTTTAGCTTCAAAACGGAGCTTCAGTCCAATCCAACAGGAGAGAAACCCAGACCCACTTCATACCCTGAGCCCAATTGAATCCAATGTAACAGCATGAGGAAAGGAGTTAAACGCAGAGTTTTCCTGCGTTTCGCCTGGCCAAGAAGCAGGCGACAAGAGAGGGCAAGAGAGACTGAGCAGAGTAACCAGAACCGAATTAAAATAGGGCGGAGGATTGGAATTGAGCTGAAAAAGAACGGTGATTGAATTAAGGGTTCTGTTCTTTTAAGCTGGCACTTGAAATTGAGTTCTGCAGAAAAGAGTAGAGACAATCCTCAATGCTAACAAAACGCAGAATTTGAGTCTGCTTGTTTGAGAAATTGCCTTCGATAAACACATATTTAAGGGACATGAATCCAAGATCATTGCGAACTTTGGTTGCCGGAACTGGAGTCATCTTGGGTGGGATAGTCACTCTCAACCTGGCCTCCACTGTTACTCTCAAGGCGCTTCATCTTGTATCTGAGAAGAAACGGGTAACATAAAAAACTAGCTAACATCCAAGTCTTGCTGGAGATTTTCTATTTTTACCTCAGTTTTTTTTTTGTTCCCTTGACATGTGAGGCGTTTGGGAATGTGGGTTGTATGCAGAAAAAGGTTGCGCTGCCTTGCATGGCTTGTAGAGGGAAGGGGTTTTACATATGCAAATTGTGCAAAGGAAATTCCACCATAGAATGGTCGCCTTTGTATGACCCTATTGCCATTAATCCCTGCCTTTGTCCTACTTGCGAGGGAAATAGGTTAGCTCTTTATGTTTCTACTTCTCTTTTCTCTTGCTCTTCTCCATGATATGCAGATTTTCTTATTCTTATTTTGAATAATGGGGAGGAATTTCCTTCAAGCCCCACTATACTTGCAGTTGCTGAACCAGTTTGGTGTAAGAAACACATCATTTCATTGCGGAAAAAAATTATGGTGCAATTATATGGTGTCAAATTCTTTAACAGAATTCTGAAAAGTGGTATGATCCTTTTTTTTTTTTGGAAGAGTTAATAGTGGAACGCTGAGCTATAAAACTTGTCCAGATATTATTGGAGACCTCATGTCAAGTTAACACTTTTAGGATATTGCTTTAATTCTTGTTCTTTGATAATTGGTTTTACCTTGAATTGTGGAATATACTCTGACTCTCTGAATGCTGAGAATTTTCTTGTAGTTTACTTATAAGCTATGATTTCTGTTGATTCTGTCGACGGGTATAAGATTAAGTTTAATGTATTCAGCCCCATCCTTAGTTATGTAAACTGCTTTTGTTTTCCAATGGTTACACATGAGATTGCAGGGTGCAACGCTGTCTAAACTGTCTGGGAAAGGGCTATGATTGATCTGTTACGAGATCTACCGCATTTCTTATTTTCTTGTGGACCGTAATTATGTAAGTGACTTGCCTTTAACTTCCAATTTTTTCCTTCATCAGTTACCCGTTGTTACCTATTCATGTGCCATGAAGTACTTCTTTTCATTGTTTCTGTTCAAGGATTAAGGAAGCACCTAACCACGATGTTGGACGAACTTCCATTATACCCTAAATACTTTACGTTAGATAATTTGAAGAAGGAAGTTGTTCACACTATCATCCGTAGTATTATTGTACTGTTATAAATGAACGTATTTCTATCCAAGGCTTATGTAATTGATTTCCTCAAATTATGGCTTATAAGCACGATATCCTTCTCCATCTCCATCTTTCCTACTTTAGTTCAATATGTTCATAGAGTGCTTGTTAAGTCTTTTCTTAATTATGTCGCTATCCTACCACACAAAGGTTAATATAGCCTATCATATTTATCGGGATGTGAATTTTTGTTAAGATACATACAATCATTATGCTTCATCTACCCCTCTCATTTTCTCTTGCTGTTTAGTTTATTCTCTGATTGTAATAATATAAGGGGCATGTTAAATTTGACTAGGCCTCCTTGATATAGTCCAGTGAAGGATGAGAAAATGGAAAATACTGATAATCCCTTTTAATCTGGCCCATTGGCATGCTACTCTGGAATTTTTCTGATTTTCTAAGGCGTTTCTATCTATAACAATAATTTGTCTGCAAAGTGCCAAGAAAATCCTTGGGATACAAATAAATAAAACATTACTGACTTTCTAAATTATTGTTTTCAAGCGAAAGACCTTTTCTTTCTTTGGATTTTTCAATTGGACATTGCCTAGAGGTCTAGAACACCGAATTGCATTTGTTTAAACCAAGGGTGAGGAAATATATGCTGGAACCAAGCGATCTGGGTGCTCAATCTAAATCATTAAGGGTGAGGAAAGATTGATCATTCAAGCATATGCTTTCATTTTAACTACAAACCTTATCAATCTCTAGCCTAACCTGAAATCCAAAATTGCATTATCTCTAGACTCTTATTACAAACGGACTCCTCTTTTGATATTAACCAGCATGCAAGTGCAACATAAACATATGGAATATGGAAAACAAAAAGGTGTCTTTGGACCCCATGAACAGGAGCTGCTCATGATGATATGCTCTATTGCATATAGTCCAGTTTTCCCTGAATTTTATGCTTCCCAATTTTACATAATGCGGACTTTTGATTTGATATAAGTTCAACATATTTGTTCAATGTAACTTTTTCTCCTTTGGTTTTTGATACGTTGTCCTGCAGGGTTGTCAGATCGGCCACGCTTTGTTCTGTGTATACTGCAAATTATGATGCAGTGGAATTTCTGATGAGAGATGTTGAATTTGTTTGGTCCTCTTAATATTGCTATGATTGCGGAAGATTTATATGTGCAGCTCAGCACAAGCATACTTCAAACCTGAGATGATAGTGATTTTAGCTGTGTCCAATGTGATATTATGTCTCAAAAACTAAGAGGAAATGAGATTCTCTACGGAGTTTAAACCTCTCACACGAATGGTAATTTCTTATACCCTTCCTATGTTTTCTTCTTTTCCCCTTTCTTTGTCGGGTTCTTTCTTTTCTTCTTTCAGTCCAATTTTTTTTTTTAAATTGGGTTTCCTTTCGTTTCAAATACTAGAACATCATAAATGTTGGTTGATAATTGATGGCTCCTAGATGTCAAGAGCTGCAAAACTATAAGAAAAGAAAATATATTCAAATATAATTCATCTATGAATGATTGGACATAATTGATGGGAAACAAGATCTGGTTTGATATTATTTCCGGTTCAAACTTCAAACCAACCCGTACTCTCAAATTCTTGCTTGAATTAGTTGCAATTGAATTGATATATCAGTTTTCGTTTTAATAAATTAGATAGAAAATGTTGGGAATTTTATTTTTAGTTTCTTGATAAGAGAAAAAGGGTCCACTTGATCAGCATCTTGAAAGGGGGTATGTGACAACTAGTCTGCTGAAGAAGCATATTTGTTGTCTGATGTACAAAAGTCTGAAAAGTGGACGAGAAAAATGATGCCCTTTCACTCAGTGCAATGCAAATAAATACAAAGTTGAACGAGACTGCAAACATTTTGGAAACACCATACTCAGCATATGCTTCAACAATTTAAAAAGAAAAATTAGATGCAATAAAAAAAATATATATATATCATCAATATATATAATAAAATTTAGAAAAATTATAAAAGTAATGTCACTCATCTTGAATTTATGAGATCTACTTCTATTTAAAAAATATATATATTTTATTTATATTTTTAATAAAAAATAATTCTATAAAATTCACATACTAATTTTTATTGAAATTTTAATAACAAAAACATGAAATATATGTCTGTGTGTGTGTGTGTGTATTTGCGTATTTCTTTCGTTTTTTTGGTGAAAAAATCAATTGATAATTGAAGGATTAGTGCGAAGGTGCCAGAGAGGTGGGGGCCAGTATGGGCCCAACCCACATACCCAGCTCACTGCCGTTGGATTCACATGCATGACGAGAATATCATAAATATGACCAGAATATCATAATAATTATACGCACAGACTCTCCAAGCAAGTACTTGAAGATTCATTTCAATTTCAAATTGAGGTGGTGAAATTAATTTAGGCCACGGGTTCTTCGTGATTCCTCACCATTTCTTCCTTTTATTATTAACTGAGTTTGTTGAACGTCAACCAAACCCCCCAAAAAACAAAGAAGCTATCTATAAATTTTAATTTTTTTGCATTATTTTTATGAAGATTATGGATATCCGAATTCTCCATAGTTTTTAGCGTAAAATTCTCGTTTTTGTTTAAAAAATAAAAATAAGCAGCTTATGTACAACCTTTTTAATTCAATTTTTCTGCTGTCTATACTCAAATCTAATGTAGCTAGATAAATATATAAAAAGAAGGTGTAAAATAAGAGAATGGAATTTTTTTTTACTATTTAGTATCCAATATTAATGGGTCATATTTGAGTTTATTAAACATAATTGGGGATAACTCTCCTCACATGATTATTTCTATTCATAAAATTCAAACTCTGATCTTACTTGAGAGTAATTGAGTTTCTTCCACTCACCCAACCATCATTAGGGGAAAGGTTCTAACTTTATTTGAGTGATCTATATTTCATACTCATATCTAATTGTGGTATTTTAATTTCCAAACAAATAGATAAATTAAAAATAATCTTCTAATGATCATTCTTTTAAAAAGTAGTGATGAAATTTGGAAAATGAAAAGTACAATATCTTATAATATTAGAATACTAGAACAACCCCTTGCAACCTTTTTCTAATTAAAAAGAAAAAAACACATAATCTACATATAAGTAACAATACAAATGATTCAATTTTTATAATATAGAATGATAAATTTTGGAGAATTATAACTTCTTTTTAATAAATCTGCAGGATCTTATAATAAAAAAAAATTTATAGAGGTATAAATATGAAAAGAGGAACAAGGCAAGGCATATTGGGTTCGTCAGCAACAGCAAGGGAGCATGCTGGAAAACAAGACCAACAAAAGTTGCTTTTTATGGGCACTGTACCACTTTTGTTGTCTCATCTTATAATCCCTTCCCTTCAAACCATTCCTTCAAATATTATTCCTCGATTCCCTTTTCCCACCACTCCATTCTTCCTCCATTTTCATGGCCTCTAATATCCACCCTCCCTTCTTATTCATTTCTATCCTTTTCCCTGCCATCCATATATATATATATATATAAATTATAATCCTCCCTCTAATTATTCCTTAATCTTTTTCAATGTACCTCAACTCATACTAATTAGTTAATGGCCCCATGTCATGGTGTAGGTTGTGGCATGTTCTTACTTTATAAAAATGTTTTATAACGTCTCTCTTCTCAATTTCTTTTTATTGAACAAATTTAGTTGAAAGAGATTTACTTTTTCTCTCAGTACTTCAAGACAAGTGATTGTTACTCGCGGAAAATATTTCCTAGTCCATGATAACATAAATGTTTTATAGCATTAATTTTACAAGCAAATACATGTGTTCAGTTAGATACACAGGCAATAGTTTGAGTTGTACTAATAATAAATTTAAAATTTTAAAATCTAGATGCAGATTTTTATGTATTATACGAAATAAGACTTATATAAGATATGGATGGTATTATTTTTATGACAACTTCCAATAATTATATCACATTTGAGAACCACAGTCCATAAATATCTTGATATCTAACATATCATCATGAGAAGGGAAATAAGATGACTTGTTGTCACCTTGTTATGCTCAGTTATTATTATTATTTTTTAAATTATCCTTCTCTAATGCTTTTTTCATTCCAGTTTATAGTACATTTTTAACTATCACACATGTACCAAGATAATGATTAGTAACTAAAATTTTTTTTTTATTATTTTCTAAATTACCCTTATTTAATAATACTTCCTACATTAATAAATTACAGTCATTCTCTCCTTCATTCTTTTTTTCGAGTTCCCATGGGTTATTGACAATTATGAAGAGTGAAGTTTTTTAGAGAAATTCTCCTTCATTTATTTATGATTTGACCAAACCATTAAAGAATTTTCATTAAATGTATTAGTAACCGTAGAATATATAAACTTACTTATGAGGGATAATACTGGAAAAATAATAAAAAAAATATAATGTAATCCACACAATACACTACTCCCTCCGGTCCTTATTACAGGGTGTTATTTAGAAAACTTGCCTGGTCCAAAATATAAGATGTTAAGTAATAAATTTAATTTTAGTCTCAATTTTGTCCCTATTGAATGCTTTCATTACAAGTCTCAGTTAACTTCTCTCTCTTCCTACTATCATTATTAATTTAATATATTTTTATTCACTTCTTATGGGTAAAATGGGAATGTAAGAATTTTTTTTCATTAATTTTAGACTATAGTCAACTTTTCTTAATCCACGTGCGGTAGTTAAAAACATCTTATAATAGGAACCAGAGGGAGTATATTTTGAAATATGAATTTCTCATAATAGTGCACTATATAATGTAGCAGAGGAAGTACTCTCTTTGCTTTGTACAAATTATCATTTTAGGATTTTTTTTATATAGATAAAAAAAGCCATTAAATGATTTGAAATAGTGTGAAATTTAACAATATTTTATCAAAATGACTTTAATTTAAATAATTTATTGGATATTAATGAACAGTTATTTAAAGTTAAATAAATAATTAATATTTTATTAAATTTTGTAAAATGATAAATTTTATGAATTGGAGGTAGTATTCTTTTTTTTTAAAAAAAAAACCTCTTTTCAATGAAGCAGAAACAACCTTTGTTAAATTTTCGCTACCACGTCATCACCTTTCGTCCCGCCCATGTGCTTCCTTTCATCTGCCCACAAAGCATACATGTATGAAGGAATATATATGTGTGTGTGTGTGGACGAAACCTTCACTCATCAGTTGTGAAGCCCACACGATCTTCCATGGCCACCACCAAGGCCACACCCAGAGACGAATCCGTTTACGATAGTAGTTGCTCCTCCATCACCACCGTGCCAGAATACAGCCGGAGCTGGATGACAAGCCTCAGCTTCAGCAGCCGCCGCCGCAGCAGCTCCGTCTCCGTTTGTTCCTCCACCACCACAGACACCACCACCTCCTCCCTGTTTCTCGGTTCCCACGCTAAGCCCCACAAGGCCAACCAAGCAGCATGGGAGGCCATGTCCCGCCTTCGCCGCGACAGTAACGGCCAACTCGGCCTCCACCACTTCCGCCTTCTCCGGCGACTTGGCGGCGGCGACATCGGCAACGTCTACCTCTGCCAGATAAGGAACACCCTGGTTGTGGGGTCGAAACAAAGTCTCTACGCCTTGAAAGTGGTGGACAGAGAAGCGCTTTCGGTGAGGAACAAGTTGCAGAGAGCTGAGATGGAGAAGGAGATTCTGGGTATGCTTGATCACCCATTTTTGCCCACTTTATATGCCGAATTTGAGGCTTCTCATTACTCTTGCTTGGTCATGGAGTTCTGTCCTGGTGGTGATTTGTATGCTTCTCGCCAGCGTCAGCCAGGAAGGCGATTCAGCATTCCATCCGCAAAGTGAGTCCCTTTTTGCTGTACTATATATTTACTTTGGTCCAATACAATTTGATCCAAACTAACTTATCCATATAGCAAGTGACAAATATAGGGGAACTAGTATCTTTCAGGACCAAAATGTGAATATTCTCCTTTTGCCATAAGCTTTTTTCTCAGGTTATGTGCAAATTTTGATAAAGTGCTTATGTTATACATAAAACTTCACAGGTTTTATGCAGCTGAGACACTGTTGGCTTTGGAGTATCTTCACATGATGGGCATAGTGTATAGAGATTTGAAGCCAGAGAATGTGCTGGTGAGAGAGGATGGGCACATTATGCTCTCTGATTTTGATCTTTCTCTCAAATGCGACGTCGTTCCAAAGCTCTTGAGAAGTAAATCCAGTTTCAAGAGTATTACAAGGAGTTCTTCATCATCATCTCCTGCCTGCGCTGCTCCCATGCAATCCTGTTTCTCAGCAGTCTCATCTCGCAGCAAGAGCAAGAGAGAAAGTAGAGTGACGACAATCATAAGAGAAAATGTTGGAGTCCAAGAAGAAGAAGAAAAAGATGAAGAGGAGGAGGATGAGCCTGAGCTAGTGGCAGAGCCCATCAATGCAAGGTCCATGTCATTTGTGGGAACTCATGAGTATCTAGCACCAGAGGTGATCTCAGGCCAAGGCCATGGGAGTGCGGTGGATTGGTGGACTTTTGGGGTGTTCTTGTATGAGATGTTATATGGGAGAACACCCTTCAAAGGTGAAAACAATGGGAAAACACTCATAAACATCCTGAAGCAGCCATTGGCTTTCCCCAGAATTGCAGCTAGATGCAGCAAGGAGTATGAAGAGATGGTGAGAGTTCAAGACCTTATAAGCAAGCTCTTGGTGAAAAATCCCAAGAAAAGAATTGGAAGCTGCATGGGTTCAGTTGAGATCAAGAGGCATGAGTTCTTCAAGGGAGTAAATTGGGCTCTGATTAGATCAATTAGGCCTCCTGAGGTTCCTGCTGATATGAACAAGATTAGGAGTAGCAGAGTTTTGTTACCAAAACTAAGCAAGAAAGATAGGGATCAACCGTATCAGATTACTCATCATTTTGACTACTTCTAACTGTAAAATGTAAATAGTTTAGGCTCAAAAGAAGTTTGCAAATATGTGTTTGTCAAGAAAGAAATTCAGGGGTTCTGTTCTGCAACCCTTGTCCGTACTAATGAGAGAAATTATTAGAAAATTAATGTGTGACCAAGGCACAATACATTGAATTTACTTTGTTTATTTGGTCATTATTCTTATGTCTCCTTTACCAATAAACTATTATAGTTGAGGCATTTGTAGTTGTAAAGAAGAGGGATCCCATAATTGTCCTAATGTGGTTCTCATGAGAGTTTATGAAGTCATGTGATCACAATAATTACACTTCTCATCGATGAGGAAATTGCAGAAAAGAAAAAAAAAAAAGAATGGAAGGAGGAAGGGGGGGAGATTTTATTTTAATATTACTTTATGGTATTATATACTTTTTCTCATATGGCTCTTTTCATATCTGCGCATTCATATGTCCCTTTCACCGAACGAAGGGAAGAAACAAAAGAAATGCTTTGTGTGTTCCCTTTTTTCCATTCTGTTTGGTGAAATGTGAAGTGTACATTATGGTCCTTATCCTCAAGCTTCATATGGTAAAGATTCCAAATGCTGATTTGAGGTATATGATTAACCCCTATAGATTCATTTAGGGATGTGGGAAATGTTCATAAAGAGCTCTTGTGATTTGGGAATTAGTTGAATAATCAAATGGAGAGAGATTTGGGAATTGTGTAGGTAAACAGTAATGATGAGGCAAGAGAAGGAAGCAAAAGGAGAGAGTGTAGGTTGTGTGGACCATCCTGAAATGAAAGTGAAAAAGATAACAAAAATTTCAGACATTAACACAAAAAACAAAGGAAACCAATCAAATTTCAGGAGGAGTCATTTTCTTCATTCAAAGAATCAATAAATCAAACATATACTGTGCATAAGGATATGACAGCCCAGAGTTCTGGTACCTCCTTACGTGGCAGCCCGAATAACAATGAACAGTCATTAGGCATTTGAAACTAAAATCCTTATCTCTTGAACTTAGCCAGTTAAAAAGAAAAACAAAAAACCTAATCATTATACAAATCGGAGCAATGGAAAAAAGACTGAGAATACAACAAGCTCCTTTAGCAGAGACATATGGTAATGACTTTGTTATGAATAAAGGGGAGGGTTTCTAATTTGAACCTCCCTCTCTGTCCTTCAAGTTAGTAACTTTTTTGTCATACATTACCAATAAGAAAAGAAAAGATTAAAAAGTTGAAGATACTGCATGATCACCACTAAGATCTTCACTCTCATGGAATTAATGGGAAGCACCAGCTTTTATCATATCTCTCATTCAGTTCTTTAAACATGGAATGAGCTGTAAAATGCACGAGTATTCCAAATAGTCAAGTACTCATATGACTTTGTCTCTTCTCTTTTTTTTTTCCTTTTAAGTGCGTTTAGAATAAGAGGGAGGATTCGTTTTGGTGGAGTGAGGTATGCATGTACTATGTATACGTACTTATGTAAGTATGTAAGTCATACTTAATTGAGTCAACAGTGGTGTATAAAAAGTCAGAGACTCCACAATAGTAGTTTTTGGTAGTAACAATTTTGACTAATTCAAATTGAATCAAGTTGGATCAAATACGGTTAAAGCTTACTAAAGCGATTTTTTTTGTACACAAATCTTTAGCTCAAGACCTAAATTCAAATGAACAAAGTCTGGAATTACTTGAACTAACAGAGTAGAAGTTTTTAGATAGAACTCTTTCTACCCGTTGGTGTATGCAGCTAAAGAGTCAGATTTTGGGGATTGAGAGACAGTGAGATGTTGGGTTAGCCATGGAAGGAATTTTGGAAGGTGGTGGTCAGGAATCAGGATGCAGAAGCACGCGAGGGACTTTCCAAAGTGAGGGCGTTCAACATTACGAAAGGGACAGGCAGGACCAGGATTGCACACCCCCACTTGTGAAAAGAATTACAATAATAATGATTTGATGAATGGAAGACATCTTTTGTGTTCTTGAATTAGAAAATAATAAAAAGAAATAATTTAGATGATTATAAATAATTTTAATTATAATTTGGGATGAGACAAGGCGAGGTTGGAATGTGCAGATGATGTGAATTGAGAAATTTAAGGGTTGGAAAAGGAAACAGCTATGATTGTAAGACAAGTAAAGAAACATGATTTGAGGCTTTGGATTTTCTTTATTGAGTCGCCCTCGTTGTTAGTTGAGGCATCTCTTCTAAGTTTGGTGGCTAACTATTCCCATGAATGATTACATTTATGTATTTTTATAATAAAAAATTTTTAGGGGACTTGAAATTTAGAGATTTATCAAAAATAGGTAAGTTTTGAAATCTAAAGAGTACTTATAAATATATTTACAGATTACCTACCAATAAAATCATCATATCAACGACAAGATTTAAACACATGTTTGGGATATGTATTATATCCTTATCAATTTGATCAATTATTTTTAAAAATTTCTTTCTTTGCATTCATTTTATTATAGGGAGGAATTAAAAAAAAATACTGAGAATGAGTGACAGCCAGCGAGACTCGATAATATATATATATATATACATATATATGTAAGCCCCATATTTTCAGTATTTATCCCCAAGATTATTTGCTCTAAAGTGGATTCACCCTCCCATTCTTTAACTAGTTCGTTCCAATAAATAGTCTAAAAAAATTCGTCCTTCGCCTGGAAATTCGAACATCTCTCATGCTTATTATTTGATATATATATATATATATGATCTTATATAAAATTAATAATAAAAAATAGTTATTGTTGAATAATGATTACAACAATATAATAAATATTTCACATTTTGATTATCATGTGAAAAAAAAAAGCATTTTTTTTATACCTTGTAACCAAAACGGGCCCTTGAAAATTTTTTTGTTAGTTGATAGTGGGGCCCAAAAAGCCTAAGAGGGAAAAAAGCGAAACGGAAACCGGGGTTGGTCCAGGTTTGAGAAGCCACATCATAATAACGAGTTTGGAGCCAAGCTATTATCAGGTTTTGTCTTTTCTATTATATTGATTCTTAGAATTTAATAATTGTGGTTTGTTTTTTTTTATTTCGGCCAACAAGTGGTTTATCATGCTTAGATATCACATTACTGTCAATGTGTTTGGCCAAAAAAAAATTACGGTCAATCTGTTACAGCGTACTTTCTCCATTTCTTTTTACAAAGTCTTTTCAACGGAATCATAATGATTGAAAAAATGGTTAAAATTACTTATGAATCTTGAATTTTTTAAAAAAATTGACTGAACATTCCAAAACTACCCACATCAATTATAATGTTAAAAATAGAGAGATGGATATTTAGATAGTGGATTTATGGAAGGAAGTAATTAAAAAAAAACTTATAAATTCTTTATATATTTTTTTATAAAGGGTCTTATATAAAAAAAAACATAAAAGTTTTTAAAAGAGATTAAAAAAAAGAACAAAGGGAGTAGTATTTGTAATTGAGCTAGGGTTAAAACCTTTCCTACGCATGGTGATACCAGTATTACCATTAATTAAACATTTTTATTTAATAACTACTTATGTATATGTATATAAGAAATAAAAACTGTGCATAATTACGAGATTTTCATTGAAGACACACGTAGTATTATAATGTAGTGAAGGTTGATAGTAGGTAGCTCATACTGTTTGAGCACGTGAAAAAAGATGGAGCGTGTTCATTGGCATTTACTATGTATCAAATCTGTGAATCTTCCATTGGATCGAAATAATAAGGGTTCAAGGACTATAATTAGGTTATTGGTGAACCACATGGGGATTGTAAGTGGTCATTATTGACCCATAAAACACATCTTTAATTTTTTATGGTTTTCACAATAATTATGATCCTCTTCTTCGAGAGCTTATACATACTCCCTCCAATTCCTATTATAGGATGTTATTTAAAAAATTTATCTGGTATAAAATATAAAATATTAAATAATAAATTTAATTTTAGTCTCAATTTTACCCCTATTGAATGTTTTTATTACAAGTTTCAATTAATTTCTCTCTCCTCTTACCATTATTATTAATTTAATATATTTTTATTCTCTCCTTAAGGGTAAAATGAGAATGTCTGAATTTTTTTTCATCAATTTTAGACTGCAACCAACTTTTCTTAATCCACGTGTGGTAGTTAAAAACTTCTTATAATAGGGACCGGAGGGAGTATATATATATATATATATAGCATATTGCAGAAAATTTAAGAACCTCCTATTCAGCTGCGAGGAAAAATTTTATTTCCTTTTTCAATTACATCCAACTTATTTAATCAGATGACAGTTCAAAAACCTTATGGTATGATTTAAAAGTTTACCAAATAATAATATCTGATAAACACATCAATAATCTTTTGGCCATTAAATATCAATTTGATTCTCACAGACAAATTTTATATTACTAATGCATTTAATTTTGAATTTTATTTTAATCTCATAAAATTGTTCATCTCAAAATATCGTCACTGAAAATGAAAAACCTATTATCTGTGCCTCTATATTAATGATAGCTTCTGAACCTTTGCTGGTGGTATTGGAATTTCCTCAAAATATATCACATAAAAAAATATCATTCAAACCCACATGACCCGGCCCATGTCAAGCGAAAAAAAAAAACTACAGCTATTTTATTTATTTTTTTCCATAAATAAAAAAAATAAACATTAGGTCATATACATTGTACAATGTCATCTAAGATGAGCGGCAGCACTCATAATTTTCTTTTTTTAATTCTAGAAAGTTGTATTTTTCATAAATTGTAAATAGTGAGGGTTGCTCCTTAGACTCCATAGAATATATAAAATCCCTAATATAGTTTAAAGACAAACACTAATGAAACAAAACTTGTTCCTTCTTTGGCATCCTCCATCAGTTTCGAGATAGCTTGCTGGATTCATCGTGATTTGAAAATCAAGTTCAGTTACTGTCCTAGAGAAGTTGAGAGTATTAAAAAACAAAAAAACTCTATGTATTTAAATTATACATCTCTTTTTATATTATAAAAATACTCATAAATTTTAATCAAAGTCAAAATGCCTTAAATAATATAATTTTTAAAAAGTATAGTCTAAACTGTAAGGTATCAATAAAATTCAATTAACTAATTTAGTCTTCGCTATTATTTTAATTATTTAAATTTATTTGCTTAGTTGAAATGATTTTTTATTTAATCAATGTTTTTGGATGTCAATTTTTAAATTAATCTATTGAATTTGAATTTATATTATATATTTTTAAATTTCTTTAACATTCCAAAACTAATATTTTAATAAATTATAATATTTAAATTGATTAATTAATTGTTACTCCCTCTAGTCTAAAATATAAATCCTTTTCTAAAATTTTTTTTGATCCAAAATATAAGTCATATTTAGATAAAGTTAAAAGCATTAATTACTTTTTTTTCCCTAATTTACTAGTATCTTTAATTAATTTATGAGAGAGAAAATTGTCTTGACAATTATTTTTATTAAGGATAATATTGAAAAAAATGAAAATTTTTTATAAATTTAATTAGTTTAACTCTCTTCCTAGATCTATATGTAATTAATCAAATAAGAATTACATTTTAGATGAGAGAGTATCATTTAAAAGTGATTTCTAATGGGCATAAATAAAACAATAACAAAAACTGTCCACCTAATACTAACTCATACCGACATACCCATATGATAGATAAGGGTGAGGTGGGGTGCAAGTGGTGATCAAGTTTGAAAATTTTCTCATATAATAAAGAATAAAATTAAAAAAATAAATTGAAGTAAAATTATGTTAAAATTTGACGAGTCATAAGTTAACTATATTATGAAAAGAAGCTATTATTTAATGTGTTTATATATATACGTATGTATGTATCTATGTATGTATGCATGCATTTTTTAATGATTAAAATGCACAATACTTCATAGTTCAGATCAAGACGAGGTGTGGGAGAGGTGAAGTCATATTGATACCAATTATGTGATGATGTGCGTTACAGGGAAGCCCATCTTTTAATATATATATATATATATATATTAGGTGCCATTTAATTTTTTTTCTTTATTCATGAAAGAAAAAGTTTAGGTGGGTTGAATTCTAACAATTCAGTCATGTTTTAGGACTTAAAAGTCATGTTTTAGGACTTAAAAAATGCATATGGAAATATTTAAAGATTATCTATTTTAGTACTCTAAGAGATTAATCTTTACAATTAGTGAGGAATATTCCTATTCTAAGACAAAAAGGAAAAAACCACGGACAAGGTTTTTACATTAACATAGATATTTGAACCTATGTACTTATAAGATATCAACCATATTTTTATCCCTTGGACCAACTTACACTATCAGGTGTGATATGGTTCTAAAGCCTCATGTGATACATTTTTATTAATAATTTGAAGAATTTATTAATTATTGATAGAAGAAAATTGTTTGCCTATAAATCAAACTTTAAGATACTTATTAAGTTTTGAAAATAAAAATTGTGTACATGACATGAAATTTAAGACTACTCTGTTTTTTTTAACTTTTTAAATTTGACTAGTTTATTTTATGCATTACTTTTTATTGTAAGCCATTAAAGCTTTCAAAATCACTATATTACTAAGTATAAATAATTAAATTTGTAATAAATTATACTATTTATGAGTTATGAACATTTATAATTTGGACTTTGTATAATAATATATAAGAAAAACATTTCTACTTATATATATACATATATTTGTCAAATCTACTTACATAATTAGAACTCATCAAATAATACAAACTGACTAAATAAAAGATAAAATACGCAAAAACGATGTTTGCTAGCGTATCATTGGTGACATCTCATCTGGTTTGGTATATTAAGAAGGTAACGAACTATTCAAGATGCAAAAACATTGATCATAAAATTCTGAAAAAATAACATAATTTAATGTTCTAAAAACCTCATATCATACTAGTAAATTTTTATAAGATACTAATATATATAATTTAATGCACAAAACATGTTATATATTTTATATATAATACGTTTTTTGTGATATCCCTTCTCTTTGAGATTTAGAAAATATTAAAGTTACTTCTCTCAATAGTCTGTTTTATATGTTTAATTTAATTTGCTGATGTATTGGTGGTTAAAAAAATTAATTTGTTTATGTATTCCTTTAAAGCAAGGCGTAATTAAGGGTTATTTTTTTTAATTATGAGTTTGGGCACATGTTGCAATCTGACAAACAGATCCAATGCACCAGAAGATCCCATGTGTATGCTTTTGAATTTTTAATGGATATTATAGGAAATGGGTTGCACACTGTGGTTCAGTGCCCACCGACGAGACGCTCTAAGTCTGACCACCACCCATGGTTTTATGTCTTCTTTTCCACCTAAACGTAAACCACTGGCTTCTGCTACTGTTCTACTTAACTTACTTCTACACTTCCCCATCTGCATAATCAAAGTTCAAAACAATAAAATTATAAAAAAAAGAAGCTTTTCTGATGCTAGCAAAACCCCACCAAAAAAATTCCTATTTTTATGGTTTTTGTGACACTGTCAATAGTTGAATTGACACGAATGGATAACGTAGGTGCTGTGTACATGCCACTGCCCCTTGTTTTCTTTCCGCTTTACTATTATTACAGGATCCGCCATTGCACCTCCTGGTTCCTCAGGAGTACAGGATCTAAAAGTACTCTCTTGCCCTTCATGCATTGAATTTTGCATCTTCAAAAATCAAATCAAAAGGTTTGGAAAAAGAAAAGGGTATTTTAACCGACCACAACAGAAACCAAAGAGAAAACAGATGTCTAAGACGCTGGGATTAAGAAGAAAACCATCAACTCCTAACCCCCAAAGGAGACGCTTTCTTTTTTCTGAGATTTCTCAGTGACTTTCATTATAAATATCCAGCCTCCATCTACTCTTCTCATCATCCAAAACCTCTCTTATTATTCATTCCTGTCACTCTATTGTTCACCAAAACTTGTTCTTTGAAGATGTCGAAGGGAAATGTCTCTGCTAATTCTCCTCTTGAGAGGACTAGCATGGCTTCACTTGATCAAAAGTTGGCCCTGGCAAAGCGCTGTTCTCATGGTAATCTTTGCTTTCTATATGTGTAATGCACCTTTCCTTTTTCCTTCATCATCTCTTTCCATATCAGATCAGTTTCAGCTTGGCCCAGTCAGGCCATTAAGCTTGAACTTGTCTGCAAAATTCCAAAACTAGCATTGGGGTCCAGAATATATTCTGATAAAGAAAACCCGCTTAGAATCTAGAAAATCACACAGTAACCTTAGTCATTTGGAAGAGTTCCCTCTTCAGCCACACCCATCTAAGTAAAATAAAGGAGCTCTCAAAACTTCTTTTCATCTTTATTTTGGGGCTTCACTCTTTAAAATCTGAAGCCATTGTTAAGTCACTTCTCCTCAATCCTTGACCTTTTCTTTTTGTACCTTATCCATGTTTTGGCTGTTTCTGTTAAGTTTTGGACCATGTATAGATCTGATGTAATTAATTATGATCATCTGATTTTTCCTTATCTGATGTGTGAACAGAGGGTGTGATAGCAGGAGCCAAGGCAGCTGTGGCGGCCACTGTTGCCACTGCCATCCCAACAGTAAGCATTTTTTCCAGCTTCAGTTTTCTAGAACTAAACTAACAGTTCCAATGGAGACAGGATTTTAGTAGTATCCTAATCTAAATATTTATGTTTGATATACAGCTGGCTAGTGTAAGGATGCTGCCTTGGGCAAGGGCTAATCTCAATCACACTGCTCAAGCTCTGATAATTTCCACAGGTCAGCATACTCATCCCTCTTACCACTCCACAATCCTAGTAATTACTCTCATAATTAATAATCTTTTTGTCATCTACCTATTGTACTTTGACTGCAGCGGCTGGAGCTGCATATTTCATAGTTGCTGATAAGACCGTTTTGGCAACTGCAAGAAAGAACTCCTTCAAGCAACCCTCCAACGTTGAAGCATGAATTCAACAGGGTGGCTTGGATTTTGAATCTGGTTCTTGTGCTACACTGGGCAATTATAGAAATCTAGATGTAAATCCTATTACCTATGTATTACTAAATAAGATGGGATTGCATTATTTTGATGGCAAGAAGGGATTTATATTCGTATCATGTAACGCTAGAATCTGTCATCCTCAGCTTATGAATGCATATCATTCGCCTTTCCTTCGTGCAAATGTTAGTCATTTAAAGGGACGTAGTAAGGTTCCACAATAGTCATTGCATGCTCAAAATCTATCCTAAAAATGGTAAAAGGGATTTCTGTCTTTAGGAATATATCCACAAGCACAGGTAAGTCCGTCAGACTATAGAAGCTTATCTACTTCTTACAAGATCTAATGAACAATCTTTTATTACAAGTCGGAAACTAATGATCCACTTCATGGGGACAACAATGTCTTCCTTCAATACAACACATGTCACTTGAGAAGCATCTGCAGATTATCCTTAAAAAAGATACTTTTCAAAAACAGAAATTGAGAAGTCCACTTGCGATTATATAAATTGGTTGATAATATGTCTGTCCGTACATACTTACAACATGAACTTCATTAAGGTGTAAGATTATCAGAAGTGAGTCTGGAAGTAATTTCTTGTCTTCTTATTGACATGATTTTTGTGGTTATGGAGAGAGGTAAATGAAGGGTTTTGATTGAATATCTTAATGGTAGCCTAACTGAAGTTCAGAGCCTGATTTTAATGAAAACTGAATATTCAAAAAAACCAGAAGAAAAGGCTATTTTTAGGAGGAAAAATGTCCTGAAGATGTGGATTCTCCAAGTACTATTGAAGAGAGAAGCGAGGCCACCTTTAGAGAATTGTCACAGATAAAGATTTGAGAATATATAGTAGTGGCATTGTCTGAGGTTTTATTTTATTCCCATTTAGCTATCATGTGCAGAATATTCATCCTGTTTGTCTAATTGTCTGGCAAAAATTGGGTGATTAGGATTCCTCCTTATCGAACCAAGGGTCAAGACGCAACCACTAAAACCAATGTGGGATTTGACTATTCTAGGCCATGTCAGCAAATAGTAGGTCCTTCATGGACTCACCGAGTTTCATGAATCTTCATAATGGAGTATATTCAGGGCGATCTATATGATCTTCAAATATGCTAGTTTATTGAATATCCGTCGAAACCAACCAGCTAGAGCCTAGAAATAACCAACTTGCATTATGGATATTTTTTACAATTTGATATTACCTAGTTGAGTCTTTTAAAAGGTTTTCTTTATAGCCCTGCCCTGCATATATGGACAATTCCAATATTATTTAAAACTTTACTTTAAGAAGTTAAATATTCATCTCCTCTGTTTCATATTTAGTTAGCCTTATAATCATCCCATTTATGCAGATATATCCGAACATTGGAGACAAAAGGCACTTACCATGGAGATGTCTTCTTGGGGGGTAAGGTTTACATTTGGCAAAGGTTTTCACGACACTCTCATATCAATTTCAATTTGGAGTTCCAAAGGACTTCGATTCGAAAGTATAACTTTTTCGACAGACACAATGACAAGGTTCACTTGTCCGTTCTGCTCAGCGCCAGCTCGCCGCGTTGCTTATAATCTAAGAAAAATTTTCCTACCAAAAACTTCGCTAAAGAAAAAAAAAGATACAGATTAAAGCAATAAGAGAAAGTTTGCTTGGCGTACCCACTTGTTTTGTGTCTGAAGTATGATGTGAAGATGTGGCCGGCGATGCTACACGTGAGGAATCCAAGAGTATTTATCCTACGATCAATATATTCACACATGTCATAGTATTCTAGTTCACACTAGTTCTGTTCATGTCACTCCAGAATTTCGATCTGCACACATTCACAAGCAGTAAAAGGAAACAGAAGATTGCTAATGGACGTGAATCTTCGAATGGCATTTCAATTATTGCCATAAAGTGATCCAAAGAGAAAAACACAAGTTGGAAATGGATGTGTATGAGACAAGAATCGATTCCCTATATATTTTTTTTTTCACTTTCAAGTCTCAAACTTTAACCTTAAACACACCATATAGTTGCCTGCATAACCCTACCCGGTGAAGGTTTATTTGCCAGTTGGTTCGGATCCGGATGAGCTCATATTACTATGGCCTATAGGTCATGTGGGGTTCAGGGGACTTTTGATATTGTTGCAGTCTTCCACCGCGTCTCTTCCCCTGGATATGTTCTTCTGCAATAATGCATAGGAATCACGTAAAGATGGGCACAAGAGGGGTTTTAGATGGAAAATTGTGCCTGTACATATGCACTATAATTTCCCACCTTTAACGATCCTACTTCCAATCCCCACAGTTTCTAAGTATCTATCTTTTAGATATTTCTGCTTCTGGAACCCCATCTGCGTTAAACTCTCTCTAGATTACGAGGGAGCAGAAAGAAACTTCCATGTCCCTCGTCTCAACTATAACCAGTATATAAAGCCTCCAAACTCAAGCAGTAGATTTTATCACATGAACTTACCAGCCCTTCTTTAAGGACTACTCTACTAATTACAGCTGTTAAACCATTGCTGGGCTGCTACTTCTGTTACTTATCATTATTCTCAAGGTAAACTTCTGTAATATTTTCATTTCAGATTTTTCATCTATATGGATTTTATATTCAGTCTTTGTTCAATCATCTAGAAATTAGGGTGTTTAAAGCTTCTATACCCTAATTGATGTAGAGAAGGAGTGTATTAACAAGTTGAGTAGATGACTACTACTTTGATGTAGAACACCAAGAATTATGAATAATATATAAACTGCTTATCCATATATCATTGCATGTCCTTTGACAGCGAAGTGTAATGTGAAGCTGAGTTGGTTAGAGTAGTTAATGGCCAACTCAGTTATGTCAGTTGATCAGTTCGTTTTCTTTCCTTCTGCTTTATCCCTCTCTTTCTCACAGTCTCTTCTATTTCGTATTGATACGTATCTGTAAACAGAAAAAATGAGCTTCCCTGGACGTGATTGGTTGTGTGGTGCTTGCCAGCATGTTAATTTCCGGAAGAGAGATGCATGCCAACTTTGTGGGTACCCCAAGTTTGGAGGTCCTGACCCTTCAACTTATGGAAGGAATAGGAATCCTGAAGCATTGCCAGGAGACTGGTTTTGCACCTCCGAGAACTGTAGAGCTCACAACTATGCCAGCCGATCACAATGCTACAAATGTGGTGCTCTCAAAGATGAAAATGCTGGCTCTGGTAGCTGCTTCCGTCCCCCTGGATGGAAGCCTGGCGATTGGTTGTGCCCTAGGTCAGTTCAAATTTTCTTTCAAGGTTTTAGCACTGAAAAACTCTTGGCGTAACCTTTCTTAGCCAATAAAGAAGTTCATTAGTTCCATCGCTGCATCATGAAATGCCAATAAAGAACACGAATTCTGTTACAACTTAACAGAATGACCCTATATTATCAAGAAATCGAATTCACATATGTGGTCTTCTTTAATTTTCTTCTAACAATGAGCTTTAGCTTAGTGGTATAAGAATTATCTTTGTTTTCTTGTAATGGAACAGCTGCGGATCGCTTAACTACGCTATTAGGGAAAATTGCTTCAAGTGCAAAACACCTAAGGATTATGGTAAGGGATTTAGTCCTGAGATATTACTCGTTAGAAAGTGCTGTTCAATGCCAGTTCCTTGACACACTTATTACTCTTATTTCAGGCAGTGCAGACTGAGAGAATTTCAGAAGGCCCACGTCACACATATTCTGTTCCACATAATTTCCTTTTCAAACAACGCAATTTATTGTAATTTCTCCTATGCTAAAAGCTCTAGACTTTCATACGTGAAGGTCTCCTCTGTTAGAAGCATAATCATGTATCTGCGCTAAGAACCTTTTCCAGCTTTGCTATTTATTGCTGGGTTTTCTAAGAAGCTTATGAAATCCATAAATATCATTGGCGAATTCAGACCCAATTCAAGGACTACCATGAGTTCTTAGTTTTACAAGGAAGATTTAAAATAAGTTAAAGATTCAAGGAATCTATGTAAGCAATTAACATGAAAAGCCAGCCTTTCTTAGAGACCAAAAATCCTGCACGTCTTTTAAGCATAAAGTAGTTTCCCAAACAATAAAACAAGTTAAAGTGGATTTGAATCTGATGCTCCAATTCAAAAGCAGAGGGATGCTTTTTAAGTAAATTCCTTCGAAGTCAAATTCTGTTATTTTCATTTTTCACTGATTAACTTGTCGCCGGGGGCATTAATCCTGTGTTGATTCCTTGTTATGCTCCAAAATTGGATCATCATTTTATGATTTTCCTTCAGTCACTTACTTAATTGAAACGTTGGTTTGTGAATGAGTATGGGTCAAAAGGCATATATGTATTTTTCTCCTCCCTTGTTTGTCCCTATTAGATATCACTTAGCTTTTAAAATATTCTCTGGGTCCTTAAAGATATAGCCTTTTGATGATATTCTTTGAAGATGTTAAGCAAGAACCCGCTTTTGGGGAACTAGTTCCCCCGGCACATTGCAGGAATCCGAAGTGCAGGACAAGCTATTATAACTACAAGTCTTTGTATTCTCTCTCTTCATAGAGCTTCATGGCATGTTTGGCAGGGGGATCAGGGATGAAAGAAAAGGAAAGAAAGGAATTTTTTCTTTGTTTGGTACGCGTAAAAAAAGGAAAGCAAGGAAAAGAGTATGAGAGATTGAAAACTCATAAGCCTCGAACCTTTTTGCTCTGTTCATAATCCGACTTGCTTTTGCATTCTCCTTCTTTCTCCTGTCCCATATAGTCATTTACTCCCTGTGGACTTTGGTCAAAGAATGGAGTGTTAGATTATACCGTGCAAGTAGTTTGAACTCGTGTTGCGTTTACGCCCATTTGGTTTTAAATATGCAAATTTAAATTAAAATAAAATTAAGTTTATCAAAATAAAGTTTTTTTAAGGCCTGAAAGGACATACTTTATTGCAGAGCAAAACAAAGTCCACAGAGCAAGAAAACAATTATCCAATACCAAACAAAACGAACATCATTTCTAAGAATAGAAAAAAGAGGGGCTGGGTGATGCAAATCCCAGGTTGCATCATACTCCCTCGTGAAAGCAAAGTTAGCAAGCAAATGACCGCCAAGTTTGAATTCTGTGGACACCAGCGGAACGAGCACCCAAGAAGCATAGTACGAGAACAAATGATATCTTTTATAATAGCACTGCACCACCAATCAGGACCAGAAGAATAATTGTTAATAACAGAGATTAAAGATAAATTGTCTGATTCAAAGACCCTTTCCTAAAGCAAGTGTCTCAGCCATAAAGGTTGATTGAATATGGGCTCGTGCGCAGGGGGGAGGAAATCGACGGATTTCAACTGAGTTGGCCCAATTTTGTCCCGTTTTTGTGTGTGCGAGCCCATTCTCTTCCTAAGCCCATTTTGCTCCTCCATAATTACATGTTAGTATTTATACTCTTTGGTCTTCATTTGTTTGAGCAATGTGGGACCTCTTTTTCTCTCTTTTCCTTTTGACACACACACACATGTATTCTCCAACAGAATAAGCTTTAACAAGTTCACTCAATGTCTTAAATAAATATCCCTCATGAATTCTAAAGATGACACCAATACCAGCAGCCACATTCTATTATTAACTTTAAACATACCATTAGTATTACATTTAAGAGCATGATCAACAGGAGGTTCCCATCTTAAACACTGTTTGCCTTTCAACTGTGAGAGTCCATTTTCATCAAGTTGGACTTGCTACCACCTTTTGGCCTACCAAAATTCAATAACTTGTTGTTCAACCTAAGATGAGATCATGCATGCATCTGTGCTCAAATAATTATACATAGTTCTGCAATGATTAGCCCAAATGCACTATATAGTCATAGCAAAGATGGCTTTCCCAAAATCATCTAGATCCGATTCAACCAGCCACTACCACAACCAATACTCAAATTTAGAGATCCGATCCTTATCTATTTTAATGGTTAAACTGCTACAGAACCAAATACCTGCTGACCATGGGAAGTGTAAAAACATATGTTCAATGGTTTCCTCATTATCATGACAATAATTGCAAGAATCATCCCTAACACAATGCATTTTGCGTAGTTTACTCTTAATTAGAACAACTCCCTTGTAGAGTCTCCATAAGAAATGCTTGACTTTACTTGTAACTTTCAGCTTGGCCTTCCACAATGAGCCTAGTACCTAAAATGAACAACTAAAATCTTGTGTACTAGACTGGTGAACAAGCTTGCGAGCAACATGATAGCTATCTCTAACAATATAGACACCTGATTTGCTTCCTGACCAAGCCAGCTTATCCTGATTCATGTGCATAGGAATAAGTATACTATAAATAGCATTTATCTCATCATCAATGAGCCATCTTTTAATACGATCTAAATCCCACCAGCCATTATTAATAAAATCTGCCACTTTACAATTTGACCATTCCCCACTTGGCATTGAAGATGAGAGCTTATGACTCAGCAAATTAGGTACCCAAGGTTCTATCCAAAAATTAATAGAAGACCTCGAACCAACCTTCCAGCATAAGTGATTTTCAAGAATTCTCCTACCCTCCAACAAACTATGCCAAATCCATGAAGCTCTAGGTCCTTTTTTTGCCTGCATAAAGTCACATTTAGGAAAATTGATTCCTTTCATAATTTTAACCCATATAGAGTTAGGTTCATTCAAGATCCGCCAACCCTATTTTGCAAGTAGAGCCAAGTTGAAATCCATAAGATCCTTGAAACCCATCCCACCATTCGATTTCGAATCTGCCATATGGGACCAAGCAACCCAATGATGCTTCCTTTCGTCATTTCTTTGAACCCACCAGAAATTGGCCAACATACTATTAATTTCTTGACGTGTTTTATTTGAGAAAAGAAAACAAGCCATTGGGAAAGTCGGAATGGCACAAGCAACATATTTTATCAATACTTCTCTACCAGAGAAACTATTAGGGCTCGGAGCCTTGTTACCTCCAAGATCAAATGTCACTCTCTTCACCTCCTCAGTAGTAATTGGTTGCAAGAGAAACTCATTATCTTCCTCACTAACCACTTGCTCCACAAAATTAAGAACAAAACTATAGTCCCGCGGGCCTTTAGATTTAAAAAGCTCCTGATAAAAATTCATAAAGGAATCCGCTATTTTGCTTTGATCATCAAACCACTCATCATTTTGGAGCTTAATAATTTTATTTCTTTGACGCCTAATTATAGTAGTCAAATGGAAGAACTTTGTATTACTGTCACTATCTCTAAGCCATTGAATTCTCGAACGCTAAGTTCAATACTTCTCTTCTCCATCCCATAATTCATCAATCCTCTGTTTTAAGCCTTTAGCCATTGCTGCTTTGCTATTAGTCCAAGGACCTGAGTAACATAAATTAAGTTCTTGCATAAGCTAAGCAATTTCCATGCTACTATTGCCAAATTCTTTTCTACTCCACTTCACTAGTACACTACTTAGCCTAGAAAGATTCTTTTTGAATGCTTGCATAGCCTCAATATTTTCCACTGGGTCTTTACACCAATTCTCATTAACAAGTAGGATAAATTCTGGACGGTTGAGCCACATAGATTCAAATTTAAAGGTTTCGGAGTTTTGACATCACAAAAATTTTGGTAAAGCATAATAGGGGAATAACCTGATCCAATAGGATCTAAATTAACTACCAAAACCTTTGGATGGCTATTCCTCCAGCAACCATTTCATATTGCACAATCAAGCCTTTGTTTAATGAACATATTCTCTTCTCTGTTATTAGCCCATGTAGAGACAGAGCCTTTAAACTCTAAATCTAAAAGATCACCTCGCTATAAAAAATCATGAAATCCTTGCATATGAGAATCCCTTCTAATACAATCATTGTCTTTCTCAGTAACAAAGAGAATTTCATTAAAATCCCCCATACAAACCCATGGGATATCTCTACCTAGACTAAGCTCACTAAGATAGTACCACTAATCAGTTCATTCCTATAAGGTTAGAGGGCCATAAACAAAAGTAATAAAGCCATGGAGATCTTCCTAGCCTTGAACAACATGCACATGTATCATGTTCTTATCTTCATGAATAACATCTAGAATTACATCTTCTTCCTTCCACAATAGACATAAGCCACCAAATAAACCAATAGGACCAACACAAGCAAAATGGTGAAATTTAAGTTTCCTTCTCAGCTTATCGATCTTTAGATTCTTCATACGAGTCTCTAAGAGGAAAACCATTAAGGGCGAAAATTTCCTAGTTTGGAATCGAAGATTCCTAACTATCAAGGTCACCCTTAGGCCTTGACAGTTCTAAGCAAGAAGACTCATGGCTGCCTGGTGGCTTTTGAGGGCAAGCCACCTAACCTCTCAGCACCAACTGAAGTATCACTAAAAGATTCAAAGCTAGCAGTAGAAAATACAACCTCACTTTTAGTTTTTCAAAGTTTAAGTTCATCAATAGAACCAATTGAAAATAGGACATCAATCCAAGCCTCCTCCAAATCATTAAAAGGTGCATTCGCCTACCCTTTTCTGCTTCTCCTAATCTTTTTTGGCCTTCTAGCATTCTCATTGGCCAACATGAAATTAAGAGTTTTATCAAAATTGCCTCCAAAATTCTGTGCTTCCTTCACCTCCTGCTAATCCTTTTATCCGGAGAGTCCTTAGCTTGCCTTTTGTTAATCATACCGAATTACATCCTTTCAGCGTATTTTCCTTGAGTTACGCATACACATTTGTACATACTAGACACTCAGGATAGAGAAATGTGTAATTTAATCCTAATAATGCATGGGAGTAGATTTTTGCTCTATTATGCATTATTTTGCTCCCATAGTAGATTATGAATTCTCATTATTGTTGTAGGCCTTATGTGGAGAATAGTGGAGCTACTCAAGCTCCTTTGTAGAGCTGAAAGACCAAGGAAAGAATTAGACCTTGTACATGATGCAGAACCTGAGAAGAAGGGAGCAAAGGACAAAGATGGCTTTAGAAGTAGGCGGGGCCACGATGTAACACATTAGAGCAGCGGCTTGAGCTAGACAATGATGCACAAACCCACGGTGCGGCACACTGAGGCGGCGACTCAACATCACACAGCAACTCACGAGGCTGCGGCCTGGGTAAGCCCGCCGCGACGCCACAACTTCATCAACAAAACGTAGAGCTTCATTTTAACAGAGAGACTCGAGGCTTTTGATATATTTTGGAGCTCCTGCAGCTAGGGGACACATCTGGACATTTTGGAAGGGTTGGAAGGCTTTGAGTGTGCTAGGTTTTGGACTCTTGGTGGAGATTGAAGCTAGGGCATGGGACATTGAAGAGATTTGAGCTTCCTTCTTTAGTTTTCTTTCATCTCCTCCTTCCTTTCTTTACTTGTGTTTAATGATTGCAATGATTTGGACGTATTTTCTTGCAGTTTTATTGAACATGAGTGGTTAGTTGCTCCATTTCTAGGATTATTTTGAACCCTTGTATGGATTGAATGCTTATTTCTCCTTTATATTTGTGATTAATATTACAATTATGTTAATTTAGCTCATTCTTAATACTTCTTATTGTTTAGCACCAATAAGATTGTCTTGTTCACTTAAATAATGCTTGAGAAAGCTAGATTAAGTAAAGAACTTGAGTTAGGTCATGTGAAAACTTGAATCTTGCTTTGTTGAGTGGAGAGTTTTGTTAATGAGATAGAGATATACTCATTAACCTCATATAGTCACTTTAGAATTTGAATTGAAATGGGGAGTTTAATTAACTAGTTAAGAGATTAATTAATTAATTAAATTAAACACTTATTTGGAGACTTGAGAGAGCACGTATAGGTAAATCAGTATCTTGACTAATATAATCTAGTACTAAGAGCAAATGTAAAAGGAGTTTAATTAGGTATTTATGAATATAAGGGGAATAAATAATTCTAGGTCTCTTTGAATTCCTAAAGTCCTTAGTTATCCTTGTTGCTATTTTTATATACTTTTCTATCCTTTTATTATTTATTTAAATAGTGAACCATTTAGTTACATTGCTCAAATCAATTGAAAATGTGATGTCTAATGTTTGACCACTGGGTTACATCGCATTTTCAATTAATTTGAGCGAGAAGGGGAATCATCCATCACTACAAAAATTATATCAATAACTATCACTTAATATATAAGGATATATAGTAGTTAATATTATTAAAAAAATAAATACTTAGAAATAAAGAAATATTTGATAAGATTTAAAAGGAATTTTGCTATTTTTTTTGGGGTGAGTACCAAAGGTATCTTTTAACCGATAGCTGAAAACCAATCCTTTCAAAATATAAAGATCACTAAAATGAATTTTGCCTCTTCTAATAAGGTATTTTCCAAACATACGATAGTATGCTTAAATGATCTAGTTATTTCCCAAGAAGTTCAGAACCTTTATTGATTATCCACCACTTTTTTTTTATTAATGAAACATAATATACGACTAAGTATTAATATGGGATACATAGTGCTAACATAATCCAAAATCAACAAAAATCAAATTGGTGCATCTTTGTTGGGTTTATATATAAAAGTTTATTAGAATTTGTTATTAATTAAATTTCATGATAAAATTGTAATCATATAAAATACAATTAATAAAGGTATGATGACATGATTTGTTGAGATCTTTTTTAATTACTAATATTATATTTATCATATAATAAAAATTATTTTCTTGTCCCATATTAAAAATATAAACCTTTGTTAGGGGTGTTTAACCAATCTGGTAACTCAGTTCTATTCAGCATACCTAGTTGGTCCCAGAGACTAAGCTAGGTTGGGCATCAAGTTGAGGTCAAATCTGGTCTCACTTGGTCCTGGTATATATATAAATTTATATAATTTAAGAAATTTATAAATATTAATTTTGTATGATTTTTTTATACATCATATGTAATAAATTCAATTGGCTATATTATTATTGTGAATATTTTTAAGAATTCAATCTTTTAATTTTATTTAAAATTTAAAATTAATTTCCTAATATTGTGTAAAAATAACGCATAATTATTGAGTATTTATAATTCTAACATATGTTACTTTTGATTATAATATTATTTTTTAAGGAAATATATTTTGGATGAATGTAATTATATTTTTAATAAATAAAATTGATTTTTTTATTTTAAATACATTTTAAAACCAGGCCAACCCTGGTCTCATATGTCAGGTTGGCCCAATCCCACCCAATCTTATAAAGAACGGATATCGGATTGACTATTAACTCGATCTTACCGATCTTTATGCACCCTTAACCTTAGCAAATAAATTATAAACATTAAGTTTAATTTTTGAATTTTTGAAATAATTATTATTTTTCAATTTGCATTTAGTTTAAAAAATTAGGATTTATGTCAAAACTTAATTACATAATAAATTTAGAAATTAATTTAATGTTATTATAGAATGAAATGTTTCCTTCCTTTTAAGATAACTAGACACCACATGGAGATTTTTCATTGAAAGATATTCCCTTTAAGATGACGTGGTGCTCTAGAATTTCAGGATTACATTTTAGCCCAAGCTTTACTCACCTACTTTTAAACATATAACTAGTGTTACACCCATGTGATACAGAATTATTCAAGCTATGTAATGAAAAATATTTTATATGTAATTTTAATTAAAATTTTTTTGGTAATACTAGTTAATTTTATATTTATCTAACTTGTGTTATATTAAACTGTTGAAACAAATTTGTCTAGTAATGTCTCATACGATGTATAGGTTCTTTTTGTAATTGCAATGAAAAATTTTAATTCCAATTGTCCTTTTTCTTAAAAAAAATGAAAAAGCTATAATCTAATCATTCAATACATTGGATATAATTATAAAAAATAGACAAACAATAATTAAATGAAATTATTGAAAACTTCTTTATAAATAATATTGGGAGTCATGCATGTTGGTTTCATATCCACATTAAGAATTAATATTTTCATATTCTATTTGTCGCATACTCACAATATAGCAATGTACAATTGACCATACGTGAATATTGGTCTTGAGGGGGATAATTCAATATTGCATAGACATTGACCATAACTCTTATTTATTATTATAACAAATGATAATATAATAGGAAAATGTCTTCTATGCATATTGAAAGGCAATATCGAATCAAATGGTAACATAAATATCTAAGGGAAAAAAACTTTCATCCTAATAATGATTAATTGTGTACCAATTACCATTATATAGCCCAATAATTTATCAATATTTCTTAACACATACTATGAAGTTTTGCATCTTATTTTTATCATTTGTGCAAAGTCCAAAATATGAAAATGCAATAAATAAAAATAATATGTGATTGAATATGGGTAAGGGTGAGCAAAACAAAATCTGTCGCGCCCGTAAAAATGCGACGGGAGGAAAAAAGGAACAAATCGGGTTTTCGAGTGAAAACCGATTTGTAAGGAGTCGTCACCAAAATTTTGAGGAAAATCTTGAAAAACCAAATTAAAGAGGAAAGGATGGTTTGTGTAATCAGAGTTGGATTCGGGAGTCGATTGTGCGTGAGGAATGTGTTAGGCACCCCACAACACCCGTTCCTTGGAATGATCACCTTACGTTGATTATGCAAATTAATATGGCTTTAAAAGTATTTTGGTCTTCTTTTTATCATTCACATGCAAGAACAAGGGTAGAGAAGAAATTAGAAAAATTTGAGAAATTTGGAAAACAAAATAAAGAAAATAAATTACATTAGAAATTGAGGAGATTTAAGAAAAAATGAGAAAAAGGAATTGTGAAAATAAATTGGAAAATATTTATTTATTTACAGAGGCGGACTTGACCCAAGATCAGAGCCTGTGACCTACGTACCCTGCGATGGGAATCAAAATCCACGTAGTTCGGGACCAAAATTGCGTGTCAGTTGGTTGACATTCTTTTAATTATAAAATTTTTGTGATGAGATAAAGTTAATTGAGAATAATTTATTTTTTATTTACAAACCAAACAATTTTCTGAGATTGAGTTGGTGTGTTTTAATTTGCAAAAGATGATTTAATTCCGCTTACTTACTCTTATTTTATTTTGTTTTGAAAACATTTCTTTTTTTTATTTTTTTTCTTTTTTTTAAAATATGATATATTTTGTACTTTAGGGAATTTTTCTTTTAAAAGAAAATTAATCCATCTGTTGCAGACTCACAGCCATGCCCGATAGATCGATTCCTTAATTACCTGCAAAAGTTCTAAACGTTGCGGCATAAATGTTTTATTATACTTCAAAATGCTATGTAATAACTTTATTAGCTAAAGTTGGAAAAACTTGTTGTATTATTACCATTTATTATTATTAATATTATTTTATAATTATTTTTGTAAAGAGAAATTGTCTGACTAGTACATTTACGTGGATTCGCAATCTCACGCAATGACATGGCCAACCACAGTACCTGCGGAAGTTCTGAAACCTCCGTGGTATAGTTATTTGAGAGACTATTATAAAATGAAAATTTCCTTATCATAATAGTTACATATAGACATATACATATTTTTAAGAAAATATTAATATAGCTATACATATATTAGAGAGACAATTTAAAATTCATAAAACAAAAGCTATTTATTTCAACGAATGCAAGCCATATGTCTAACTCTCATGTCGGCCTAGACTCACAGTCTCGCATGATAACATGGTTAAACAAGATGCGTGCATGGGTTCAAAAATCTCGCATGACGTGATCATTGATTATTTCTATTATTTATTAGAAAATTGATGTTCTGCATTGTTTGACATTTAAGCTTGTTATATTAATTTAATACAAGAGGATGAATTAGTAATCAAAAGGGACAACAATTATTGGCTCCAAGCTTTCTTAAAAGAGGATTTTTTTTTTTACGAAAAAGAAAAGCTCAACCACGGAAGCCCACACATGACTTGGTTCTAGCATTCACGGTATAAAAGCATTTCCTTATAAGTTACACAAATTTCAAACTAACATTATTAATAAACTTCCATCTTGAAATCATTATTGTCAAAGGGAATCACAACCAGGCATTAACGAAAGCATTTCCCAGACTAACCACCATTCTTTTGCAATGGAACAAAGCTTACCACAGAAAGAAAAATTCCCTAAGGATTAACCTTTCAAACCCATATAAAAGCACTCTAAAGCAAAACTGGACTCAAAAACACTGTTTAGCTCTTAGAAGGTTCAGAATTATTTCAAAGGCAAATAGCAGACATATAAAACCTCAATATTCACTTGAATAACGATGACTCCTGATGTAGCCCTTTTAAAAGAAACTTGGCCCATAAACTGAAAAAAAACTCATTGTATCATGTTTATGCAAGGAAGGAGTATGCCAAAGGGACATCATCACATTTCAGTTACAGAACCTATCATTGAAGTTCTCAAACAAAGTTCTCCATCCACTGACATTTTCTTCAATTCAAACTCCTGATTACCTATTGAGATTATTCCTAGACCGAAGCACAGTTCTATCATTTAGAGACATACTCACTGCGTTACCTTAGTTTTCCTAAGAGACCGTAACGCAATCATGAAACCTCAATGACGGACATATACGAAACTAACATCACACAAGGCATCCGAGAAACATAAACCACCGGCGGACAGAATGACACCACTTAGAGTTATCAATCAGACCTACAGCCCATGCTTTTTCAAAAATCAGAACATCATTGTTAACAACAGATATTCCTTTAATTACCCATAAACATTGCACACGCCCAAAATAAACCCGAGGTTCAAATAGCCCGAGGTAAATGTATACAGGTTCAATAAACGAGGTGAAATTTGGCAGGGACGGTGAGATTCAAGATTTGGGAAAAAGAATTGTATCGAACCAGAATCATGTTGCTTACTTTTCGACTTCCCCCGATGTCTTTGACAGCTGTAGCGAGAAAGGAGAAACTCGAAGCTAAATCCCCGAGGCTTTTCTCCGTCTCTCTTCAGCTCTCCTTGCGCCTTTTTCAGCTCCCAAATTTTTTGGCCCCCACTTCCTCGGGGTATCCAGATTCCTCCAGTTTTCGGCTTCAAATTCTCGGGCTCCCTCACGATTGCCCCCTTGCTTTCCTTGGCTCTTCAGGGCCTTTTATTCCTTCATCGCCGCCTTTACTCGCATACGGTTCCCTCTATTTTCTTTTCGTGTACGCCTCCTCTGCTCACGTCTTCACTCCCTCTGCTTTCTCTATTCTTTCTCTACTCCATGCTTCTCAGTTCTGCAGCCGCCTCTGTTTTCTGCTCAGACTGCTTTCGGCCTCTAGCTCCTCTGTCTTCGTCCAGTTTCGTGCACGCCTCGATCTCTCTTCCTTCTTCAATCTGCGCGGCTGCCTCTCTCCGTGACTCCCTCAATTTGCTTTTTCCGCGCCTTTGGCTCCATCCTCTTTTTCTGTTTCTGCTTCTCTTTCCCAGCAAAAATCTCGCGGCTCCTCCCTGCTTTCCTTTCTTCTGGTGCCTGTGCCCTAGTTGTTTAGGGCGTGGCCCTTTGGGGTCCAAGTCCATGAGCCCAATTGTGGGCTCGTGGTATCTTGGGCCTGAAATTACCCACTCCCTCTTTTTTTTTTAAGTTTTTTTAATTGTTATTATTATTTTTTGTTGTTTTGTTTTGTTGTTTTGTGTGTGTTTTTTATGTATTTGTATATTAATTTTATTTATTTAATTCTTGCAACTTTCTTCTTATTTTTTGTTGTTTTTTTTCATTTATATTATTATTTATTATTATTATTATTTTTTGTTTTTGTTTTTGTTTTTATTATTATTTTTTTTGTAAAATGCCTGGACAAAATGGGGTGTTCACAGAATTGATACATATTGAACCGAACCAAACTGAATTTGGTTTTTCTCAGTTTGGTTAGTTCATTTTTCAATTTAGATTTAGTTAATGTTTTAGTTAATTTTGGTAATTTTAATTCGGTTCAGTTTTAGGTTTAAAATACCTAAATAGATCGAATCGAACCGAAATATATATACTTTTTGTGAGATATATTTTTTTATTTCAAATGAATATGTGTGTGATCTGCATTGTAGACCTGTCCACTATACTTACTAATTTATTAGCTAAAGCCCAACCCACCCCGAGAAGTTTGAAGCATAGAAGAAAGCAGAAAGTATTGAACTGAATGAAAATTTTGAAACCCTAATTTGCTAATTCTTTATGCTCTTTGGCTCTGTGGCTTTGCCTCTCTACTCTTGCTGGCATCATAGCTAGTTACGCTCTCTATCCCTACCTCTCGTTGTCGTGCATTTGTAGTCTCGCCTTTCGCTTCTCGTGGCTCATCCTCATAACCTCGTTTGCCTTTTGCCTCTTGCAAGTCGCAGGCGGCAGCTAATCCTCATCTTTGGCTTTGCAAGTGCTCGCTCTATCTGTCACTTACCTCACATCTCTCCGTACATCACTTGCCTCTCTAAGGCATACATGTTTGATGTTTCCATTTCTCTCCATTTCATTTTTCAAAATTGGGAAAATTTTTAATTTAGAACCTTATGAGATCATATATTAGAATATGTGATCTTTAAATCATATCACTATACTTTCACAAGACCTTCTACGATTTATTTGTGTTGGATTATAAAGCACATTCTACAATTTATGTGTGTTGGAGGGAGCAAAATCATTTCACAATGTTGGGAACCTTTGTTAGTAATTGAAGTAATTCTGGTCTCCAACTTGGTGACTCAAGCACATTCCACTTTGTTGTTACTCCAGTTTGTGTAATTAGTTTTAGTTATAAGGAAATCTATCATCTTTCATTTATGTTAATGTAATTTTTTTAATCTCTATACTGCAATTTACTTTTTAATCTTTATGCTGGAGACTCAAGCTAGCTAACATATACATATTGTAGAATCAAGAATGTTATGGAGTTAAATTAATTTTTTTCCTCTTTAATTTTGGTACTAATTAATATATCTTGCTATTTATTTGTTTTTTTATTTAAATGTTGGTTGCAGGTTGGCAATTGGCAAGCTCCTTTGGCTAGTGTTTGTTTTTAGAATGGATTTGGACCATTTGGTGGTTTGAAATGTCATAGTGTATTTTTATTTTATTTTTTAAAAAAATGGTGGTTTGCATTTTGTTTTTAATAACTTGGATTTGGATTGTATTTTTTATGTTTATTTATGATATAACTATTATTTGGGTTGGTACAAAAAAAAATAGTTTGAGCTTTTGTATAGGCTTAAGCCGAATTGACAGAACTGAAATAATTCGGCTTAGTTCAGTTCGGTTTTTATCAGAACTTCGGTTAGGTTCGATTACCATTTATATGTCATTTCGGTTATTCAGTTTTTAGACCGATCTGAACCAATAAACTGAATGCTTACCCCTAAATACGAGTAGGTAAAGAAACAAAAGTAACATGTATAGCTATTTTTGAAACTATTTTTGTGACATTCCTTTTTTTTTTTCCCACAATTTTTTCTAACATTCTTCAAAAGAATTTACATGGATATATTATAAATACACACACATTAATTCTTCATGTGTGTAGAAGCAACGTTCACTGGTTCATATATTGATAATTGTTATCATTCTCTTTTATGTCCTATACCCACAATGAAAAATGAATATTTAGAGTTGATGCAATTTGTTATTTGTTTGTCAAATCCATATAATAACAGAGTTTTGCTTCACTCAAAAAGAGAGGGGTTCCCACTACTTGCAAGGGTCTTCCCCAATAATGTTGAGTTATATGTTCCTTAATTTATATCAAATTTTGTTGGTTTTGTATAAAAAAGAACCAAAAATCTTCTTAAATGAATTGATTTGTTTAGATGACAGAAAAAATAAATGTAAAAAAGAGACCTTTTTTTCGCAATAAAAGAGAAGAAAGAGATTAAATTTCAACATTTTAATTATTTTCAAATAATTCATATAAATTAATGGTTAAGCATAAACTCAAATTTTCAAATTGATCTTATTAATTATATAATTATATGTGTTAATTCAGATGGTTTTGATTATTCTAAACAACAATGAGCTTGAAAATCCAATATCAAAGGAATACAAGTAATATGAAGAACAAAGTTGGAGTTTCTTAAAGATTGAAAAGTTGTTTCACATATTTTTTAGGAATCCATTTGTAAAGGAAGATAGTTAAGCTTTGAAATTTACCTCACCAAATAGTAAATGAGATATCTATTTAAATGATTAATTATTAGCGCATTATTTCAAAATGGTTTTCATGAAAAAAACTACTCTATGAGGATGAAATCTCAATTTCAAAGATGTTTTGAAGTGTTCACTTTGTTTTCATGAAAATGTTTTAGTTTATGATGATAAAGTCTCAATTTCAAAGGTGTTTCTAAGTGTTCTCATCTTGTTTTCATGAAAAGGGTTACTTTATGCGCATAACTAGTAAAGGTTATGAGAATAAAGACTCAATATCAAAACTTTTCCAAGTGTCCCTTTTTCAATTTCATGAAAAGGGATTGAGGTTATCCGCATAACATAGCTGTGCACCATGTTCTTAGGACTATCCAAGTGGTTATCTTGATAAGGTGGGCACCTTATTCACATAAGGGAGTGAATAATGAAGACCAATTGTACTGTGCAGTCCGTTATTTGTATAACCTAGAGATGTTATCTGCATAATATGTGTTATAGAGCACTTGAACTTTTATCTGTTAATAGGTTATCCGCATAACCTAGGAAAGTTATCCGCATAACCCATATTTTAGTGCCCTTAGACTTTCCTCGGTTAAATAGGTTATCTGCATAATCTAGGGAAGTTATCTACATAACCTATGTTACAGAACTCATGATCTTTCTTCAGCAAAATGGGTCATTCGCATAACCTTGAGAGGTTATTCTGATAACCTCAGTTTTTATAAAAACTCAGTTTAAGAAAAACTTAACGTTATCCTAACAACTAAGTAGGTTTTCATGAAAATGTTTTTGAGCTAAAACTTAGTTATTTTGGATAAAAGTTATCCGCATAACCTAGCCAGGTTATCTGTATAACGAAAGGTCTATGTTGAAAATAAGAGTCAACGGTCACCCGTTATTCGCATAACCTAAAGAGGTTATCCATATAACCTCTGCCAAATACATTTAATACGGTAGGTGAATGGCTATTTTTCTTAGAGTAATGGCTAATCCTTATTTCCAACAGATAGTTTTGCTCTAAAACTATAAATATGACCTCATTTAAGTTGTTGAGTAATGAGGAAAAACATATAAACGCTAAAACCTTGCAGAATTGATTACTGATTCTTTCAAAGCTTACATACCCTCTTTTTAACTTATTTATTGTACTTAAATTTTCATATTCACTCTTTTGAGAGAGAATTTTTATATCTTGACCTGTACATTTCTACACACTTGTAGATAGCACTTATTGTGAGGATACACTAAAAGATTTGCTTTTACTCTTGAGTGAGAAGAGTGGGAGTGCTTGTTTAGCTCAAAGTTCGAGTTGGGATTGTACTGCAATTTTTGCAAGAACCCATTCAAATCTTGCAAGATATAGTGAAGAAATCTTAAATGGTGGTTTGGGGACTGGACATAGGTCAAGTGGAGTAGACCAAATCAAAATAAATCTCTGTGTCCTCTTCTCATTTACTTTACAAGTGCTCTTTTATCTTATACTCTATTTTTCAGCAACTTCTATAATTACTACTACTGTATTTCACTTTTTGCAGAAAAATCCAAACTTCCAAATTCATCCCCCTCTTAGGAAGCCAACTGAACTAACAATGTGTATACTGTGGCCATTAACTATATGTATGTTGTGGGACGATCGTGATTATATGTTCATTGAGTAGAATTTGGTATAAATTCAAATTTCAAATTGATTTAATAAAATATTAATTAATATTATGAAATTGAGCCGTTATAATTTATTAGAAATTTTAAATTGCCTTAAAAATATTTATAACATATTAGATCAACTAAAAATCTCATTTTCTGATCATTTAAACACCTTATCACTTTTTCTTAAATCAAAATCAGTTTTTAATTGCATATTTATTAAAGGTTTCATCAGTTGCAGTAATACTTCCATTCCAGACTCTAACTTTCCCTTGTCTTTTTTTTTTTGTCATCAACGGAAAAACTCTTATTCAATAAAAGTAAAAAGTCTCAACGAGAAACATTTCCATGAGTACAATAGTTTATATCATTTGAAATTAAAGAAACCAAATCGGATGGAAGAACAAACTCAAGTTCTGAAGAATCCATCCCCTTAGAACAAAATTTGGTAAGTCAATCCGCTATTAAATTACAGGAACGATTAACCCTGACAATTGACAAATGATTAAAATTTTAAGCAAGAAAAAAGATATCTTCCACACAAGTGAGTGATTCCCATTCAAGACAAGGAACTCTTCCTTGTCTTAAACATTGAAACCTGGCCTTTTCTACATGTGTGAGTTATATTCTTAAAGATGCACATCATTTAAATCCATATTATATTATTTGATATGTGAAACATAGTAACCTTGTTACCTATGATAACCAAAAAAAAAATATAAATTCCAAGTCATTAGTTTGATTTCAGGTTCCATGAATAAAATAATGGTCTATTCTAAATTAGTATATAGTCATTTCCATTGATAATAATCTTTCCTCATGTATTGTATCATATCTAGTACAAAACTACTATTTCATTCTCATCTGGCCTCCCTTGTCAAATGTGTGCCTTGCAACTACACACCAAGGAGAAGCACTTTATTGAATTTGCAAATAATCTTCTAATGACAGATGAGTGAAGGCACTTTGGTATTTAATATTGATTTGAGTTATATACTGTCATAAGTTTACACGAATTTTGTTTCAATTTGTTATGATTTGTTTGCCACAATGCTGATGAAGGAAGGCTAAAGTTGAAGCCACATTGTCCTAATCCCATAGATAACAAATGTTGTATTGAAAGATAAAGCCTCGTGAAATCTGATGTGACATTCCATTGCTTCTTCATGATTTATATAACTATTTTTGCCAACGCTAATATGTGTTTTATTAGAATTTGCTTTAAATTTTTTACTTTGTAAAATTGTTTTTAGTTTCTATGAAGATGTGAAGCTTTTCAATTGTAGTTTGTTATAGGTTTAATTGACTTGATTTACAAGTCTAATTGCTTACTTTGTTGGTGAATTTATGTTTATGAAGCAGGTTTATTTTTTCTTATGTTTTAACTATACATTTCATAAGTTTTTATAATTAACATATTATAATTGTTCCCATGCAATCATGAGTAAAAACTTTTTTAAGATATTGATTTCAAATAATTTTATACAAAATTTTCAGCGTCTTATGATATAATCACTTGATTTTTTCTTTGTCATTTGATATGATGTTGTCTGCTGCGCTTACAATGTTCTATGGTTGCTGGCTGCCCATAGTACTTCGATCAATTTGCACTTCTAAGATCAAACATGAATATCATTAAACATCGCTAGCTCCTTCCATAAAAATGACAGATAGGGGTGGAAATAGGGTTAGGCAGAGCTATACTTTGGCTAAATAAGTCGGGCTTATATTATAAATTTAGAGCCTGAATCTGACCTATTAACCTATATAAGATTTTATTTTAAGCTCAAGCCTGAACCTTCTAAAAGCCTGGTCGAGCCTGAAGTCTATTTAAATGCCTATTAAAAAGCAAAGTAAAAAAAAAACCTATCAACATTAATTTTTAAAAAGAAATGCTTCAAACTTTACACTTCCAATCACTAAATGCATGGTCTATATGTATTTGTCTTATAACCTATATGTTTAAGTAATACAATGGAAAAGTAACTAACCCTTTTACTTTTATAAATCTCACACAGCCCTTTTCTCTTATAATTTTGTCAATGTAAAACTTTTTCACATATTAACTTGTTTACTCTCATCCACAAAAAGTGGCAATACAAAAAACAATGAGTAAGGATGTCCTAACACATATAACGCATGTCCCTACACCTATTTCAATTTATGAAAAAAATAATGACATTCATAAAACTAATTTATATTAATTATATTATATATATTAAATAATAATGTGAACACTTTATTTTGTCCTGGCATTTTAATTAGGAAAATATATATAATAATAATAATAATAAAGTATAATAAAACGAAAAAATAAAATAAAATTCTCTTTTAAGCAGAAAAATTAATGACTGTAGTGTAATTTCAAAACCCAAATTTCTCTTTCTACAATTTGGCATCTGAAAATGAAAAAAAAAAACAAACAAACAAACAAAAACAAAAAAAAAGAAAGGAAAATGAGACAGAGAAATAAAAGAATTTAAAAAAAATAATAACAATAATAAAATAAAAGAATTTTAAAAAAAAACTGAAATAAAAAAAAATATTTGGGCTGAAATGCTTCAGCCCCAAAACAAATCACGAGCCCAAGTGAGGGCTCGTGGGGGAGTAAGGGCGTTGCCCTAGAATGAAAGGAACCGAGGGAGAGGATTGAGAGGACAGCCGCGGGAGCAGAGACGCAGAGAGAGTAGAGGACAGAGGGAGCAGGCAACCGAGGGCACTAAACGCAGGGAAAGCTGCAGGAGGCATGGCCGCGAGGGAAAAGCTGCGGGAGGGAGACGTGCACGAAGGGAAAGCCAGGGGGAGTCACACAAAGAAACTGAGGAGCCGCAGAGATGGAGCCGAGACTGAGAAAAAGCAGGCGGCCAGGAAGAAAAGCTAAGGGAGCGCGAGGAAGGAAAGATGGAGACGTGCACGGAACTGGAAGAAAGGGGACCACTCGGGGACTCTATAAAGACCGAGGAGGGAGCCGAGTCAAAGGGAGGAGGATTTTTCTGGAAGCGGAAGAACCCTAGGAGAGAAAAATCGAAGGAGGCCCAGTGAAGTCACAGAGGGGGGGCTGTGCGAGACAGGGGAAAAGCCGAGGGCAAAGAAAAAAAACAGAGGAGATCACGAGTGGGAGCCGGAGAAATCCCAAGGAGGAAGGAGATACTGGAGACGGGGGGAGCTCGGTTCTTCTTCTATTATTGGTATTTAGTGTTCAACTGTTCAGACATATTTTTCTTCTTGTTCATTTCCCCTGTCTGGTTGGCATCTCTACATTTAACCAATTTATTTTAGGCTACACTTAGCATTCTGTATGCAGGCCATATATAGTATTGCATTCATTTATAAGCATCTTCCTTAGTCACCTAAGCACTCTTGGGATTATTGCGTTTAATGGCAAGTGGTAATATAATTTCCTGTGTATACGTGACCCGTGTCTTCCTTGAAGGACATAGGTGTTTGGTTTTGTAATTGTCACATGAAGTTTATATATATCATTCTCAGGATGTATGATACTTCAAACTTTTCACCGGTCATTTTAGTTTTATAACTTGTTCTTTAGGCTACTACTTAAATCTCTGTATTTTTCTAACTTGTCAGATGTAATGGTTAATTGATTGTTGCTTTTCTGCTTTGTTAATTGATTCAGAATGAAGCATTAGGCTCGCTTATTCTTTGATAAATATATTTGAAATGTTTTCCCAAAACATGCAAAGGCTAAAGCTGTAAGCTTGGGCTTCCAATTGATCATAACTTCTTGTGGCCAAAGTGGCAGAAACAGCTTGCCCTGATATGAACCTTCCATCTCATTTTTGTCAAAACATTTCCTATAGCTTTGTAGAAACTAAAGAAAGAGATAGAGAATACTTTGGAAAGGGTTGATATAGGTAGATCGGTCTAGCCTGTTCTGGTCATATGCAGTTGTTATTTTAATGCTGCTTTTGGACTCATGAGTCAGCCTGTCTACACAATTTGGAACCTATTGAGTGTTCTTCATGGCTGATATAAACCACAAAGTTTGTCTTAATCATCTCATTGTGCAGAGATGTATTTTCTCAGAGGAAACTATTATGTTTTTCCTTCCATTTGCAAGTAGCTGATAACTACCTTTCTTTGGATGAAAAACCTTTTACATGGTTGTAGGTAGTTGCTTAATTTTTCATACAATACTATGATCAGTTACTTAGGCTATTGGGAAATAAAAAGTTGTGGTTGGCAAAGGGAGATAAGTGAGATTTCGTATGCCTACATTTTTCCGCATTATAAAGACGATAGAAGTTGGCAGTCTATAGTATTTAGTAATTCATCATCTTAAACATGAATGAATTGTGTGGGATTTCTCATTCTATTGTTAAGCTTGCAATTGTGTATTATGTTTCTTGCCGTCTTTCACTGTACGACAACTAGATGTTCTGAGATAAATCTGTGAGAGGAAAACATGTCCATTTGAATTTTCTACTGTTGAAATACCGCCTCATGAAACGCACAATGGGTAGATGTGAGGCTTAGGTATAGTTTTCTTGAATGTTTCGGCGGTGAAGGTTGGTAGATGTGCTGACTCAAAAACTTCCTTTATCTTGACTTGTTTTGTCAATTTAAAAATTTGTCTTACCTGAGGCAAATAGACGTATCACAAGGTTTTTTTTTAGTAATGGAAATATTGGGCATTTATATTGATAATAAAAAAAAACCTCTATTGCAAACTTTCCCTTGCCTTTGTGCTCCAAGGAGTAACATCGTGAGTATTTAGGTTTTAATCGGCAAGTTCTAAGCGATAAATCGCCATATATCCTAACTGATTTGTTTAAAAATAAATAAATAAATGAGATAATAAAGTAATAATAATATAATGGTCATACTTTAGATTCTTTCTTTTTGTTTTAAGTGAGAATGTGTTACTATAGCTTTATTTACTGGTATGATAAGATAAGGAAATAAAAATGATTTATGTAAAAAGAACTTATTTTTCTCGATTTTACCCTTCAGGTTTTTATTTTATACTTTTATTATTACTATTTATTTATACACCTTTCGCCTAATAAATAAGTAATACATGTATATAAGTCACATTTTTTTCTTGCTCTTCCTCTTTATGAAAATATGCTTTCATGATCGTGTTTATTTTTATAATTTAATACAAGAAAACAAAAATAATTTATGCGAGATATTCATTTTTCTCCAATGTTATCTCTTAAACAATTTTTAAGCCTTTTGCCCCGAGTGGTAGCACCGTGGGTATTCAGACACTGATCAGTAACTTGTGAGTGATAAAGTCACCACATATGCTGATTATTTTTCTCTAAAATATATGCAAGAATCCCATTTTTGAATTCTTTGAAGGATCTTTTTTATTTTATAATGAAAAAGGAAAATATATTTTGTACCAAAAAAAAAATATTTGTTGTCTTGTGAGCTTTTTATACCTTTTGTCTAGAGTAGCTCTACCGTGGACATTTAGGTATCAATGGGTACATTGTGAGTGATAAAGTCACCACATGAGCCAATTGATTTTATTTTGTGAAAATAAAATTTGTTTTCAAATATTTATTTTCAAATCAAAATAAAATGTTCGAATAACACATAATTTTAATTATATTTTCTAAATTGAGAAAGAACATATATTCTTTCTCTTAGGAATTGATTTTATTAAACCAAAAAAATATATAAATAAATGAAGAGAGTAAATAATGGAAATTAATCTGTCTTTTACAAATTAAAGCACACCAACCAATTCTGAAAAATTGTTTTCTTTGTAGAAAGACAAGTTATTTTCTATAAACCTCTCCTTTTAAAGAATATATAAAATAAAAAAATACCAACCCAGTGACACGCATTTTTAATCCGAACTACGTCGACTTTGATCCCTATCACAGGGTACGTAGGCCCCAGATTCTAATTCTGGGTCAAGTCTACCTTTGTAAATAAATAAATATTTTCTGATTTATTTGATATTTTTTCTCTTAGTTAATAGATAAATAAATGTTTTCTGATTTTACTTGGTGTTTTTTCCTTAATTTAATAAATATGTACCAATTGATTTTTCCAAATCTGCCTTTGTAAATAAATAAATATTTTCTGATTTATTTGATGTTTTTTCTCTTAGTTAATAGATAAATAAATATTTTCTGATTTTACCTGGTGTTTTTTCCTTAATTTAATAAATATGTACCAATTGATTTTTCCAAATCTGCCTTTGTAAATAAATAAATATTTTCTGATTTATTTGATGTTTTTTCTCTTAGTTAATAGATAAATAAATATTTTCTGATTTTACTTGGTGTTTTTTCCTTAATTTAATAAATATGTACCAATTGATTGTCTCAAAATTTCCCCAACTTTTCATACTTTCATTTTATTTTTTATTTTCATTTTTACATTTTTCTTATATTTATTTTCGCATGTGAATGGTAAAAGGGCAATCAAAATAAATCAGTAAAAAGCCATAAAAATTGCATGATCAACCTAAGGTAACCGTTCTTAGGAACGGGTGTTGTGGAGGTGCCTAACACCTTCCCCATTCACAATTGTACTCCCGAACCCAACTCTGATACGCAGACCAATCCTTATCCTTTTTTATTTCAGTTTTCTAAAATTTTCCTTAAAATTTTGATGGCGACTCCCTCGAAATCGGTCTTCCGTCGAGTGGGCCGATTTCTCCGTTTTCTTTTTATTTTCGTTTCCCGTGCCATCCGTGTCGCATTTTCAGGTGTGACAAATAATAATAACAACAACTTAAATAGGCATAACCTGATAGGTTTTAGGCTAAATTTTACTTAAATAAGCCAATTAAATAAGCTTGCTTATAGGCTTGAGTAGGGCTGTTCATTGGGCCCGGAGGCCCGGTTGGCCCGGTCATTTCGGGCCGGGCCGGGCCGGGCCAAAAAGTAAAAATTGTAAAATGGAAGGGGACCGGGCCAAAAAGTGCACCGGGTCGGGCCGGGCCTAGGGCAAGTCACATGCCCGTCCCGGCCCGGCCCGGTATATATATATATATTTTTTTTTTTAATTTTTTCATTTTCCTTTATTTGTTAAAAATATTGAATAATTTTATATAATTGTTTTTCCTTCATATGCCTCATGTAATAAATTAATTTTATAATTATAATATATACGTTTTATTATTCCAATTTTTAATTTTATTTCAAATTTTAAATTTATTTCATGACTTAATATTATATAAAATAAGTAATGTATAATTATTGAGTATTTATAATTTTGATAAATGTTACTTTTTAACCTAATATTATTTCCTATAAGAATATATTTTAAATTAAATTAGTTATATTTTTATTAAAAATTAAATTTACTTATTTACTTATTTATTTTTTTAATATTTTTTTAAAAACCGGGCCAAACCCGGCCCGGTCCTGGCCCGGTGAAGGACCGGGCCGTATCGGGCCAGGCCGGGCCGCGGGTCCATTTTCTTGGCCCGGAAGGTGTTCCGGGCCGGACACCGGGCTAAGGTGATGCCCGGCCTGGCCCGGCCCGTGAACACCCCTAGGCTTGAGTTTGGCATATTTGACTAAATATGTTAAAGTATGTCAAATCTTATATAGGTTAGACTGTAGGTTACTTTTAGGGACCTTATTCCCACCACTAATGGTGGACATCTAAAATTTTGGTTTTTACATGGTATTATAAATTTGTTTTCATATTTGAATTTATTTTGAAAGGCTGTAATATTTTAATTGTTTGGACAATGGTGCAATTTACCTTTTATATTATTATAATTTGAATATTAAATATTTTAGTTGTTATTTATATAATTTTTTTATGAATACGGTATTTATATAATTAAAACTATAGTATATTATTCAAATATATTAACATAATTAAAATAGTAATTACCTGTACGGATTAAAAATTTAGTTTTATATAAACATAATATTTTTAAGTAAAGGGTATTTTTTAGAAAAATAATTAATTAATTTTTTTGTAAGTATCAAGGGTATCTCCTAGCCGACAACTGAAGATAAATCCCTTCAATGTGTAGAGATTAGTGAAGTGAGTTTTGTCTTTAAAAATAAAAAATTAATTAATTTATATCCTATCCAATATAATAACATGCATCTTCAAATGTAATATGATATTATCATATACAACATAATATTTTATATGGTGTTATGCTAAATGTTGCAAAGTATTAAAATATTATCGGCCCTATATTATCCGGTTTGGCCATGGCAATAGTTTAATTCACAAATGATTAAACTGATTTAGACCTATAATTTTATTTGACGTGGAATGAAGAACAGAATTTTGTCAAAAAGAAAACTAAAATGATTTATATTTTTTGGCCAAAAAATTGATTTATATAGAATTAATCAAATTTGCCAGTACATGAATGAAAATATATGAGTGACGAAATGAAACTGACAATTAAAAACTCATTTTTTAGCTTACTGAAAAAAAACCCCATTTTAAACGGATATGTAATTAAAAAAAAATAGGGAAGAATAAATAAAAAAGAAAATGATCCAAACCTTGTCACCAACTTAAATGGATAATCATGTTGCATATGTGGAGATGAAATGAAAACCAACTTCAAATGCTTTCAAGAATCAAATATCGGTAAAAGAGATAATAGACTTTAAATGCGATGTTCACGGTAATATGCCCATCTCAAAATATGACAAAAGGGAATGATATTTATAGGAAAAATTGGGAAATGAAATCATAATACAAAGAAATCAATCAAATGAATGGACACATAAATTTTGGTCACAGAATCCCTTCTTTTTGGTTAAAATGAAATAAGACTCATAATAATTTGGGAAATTAAATCATAATACAAAGAAATCAATCAAATAAGATTCATAAATGAATTAAATGTGTTGGTCAAAAAAGAAATTGAATTAAATGTATAATTAAGGATTAAGGAATTCAAATTCAGCATGGAACTCAATTTTTTTTCATTTCATATGGGCAGCACAAAATTCTCACAGATCACCTCAGTGTATGTTATAAGTTTTGATAATTAACATATTATAATTGATTCAATGCAACCGACGAGTAAAAACTTTTTTGAGATATTGATTTCAAATAATTTTATATAAAACTTTCAACATACCTATTATATATATAAAGATATGTAGATTTAGAGGAAATCTAGAGTATAAGATATAAAGAGCACTTGCAAAGTAAAAATGACTAATTATATATATAAAGATATGTGAATTTGGAGGAAATCTGAAGTGTCACGTTAATAAGAAATTTTGGAGCGCCACATCAGCAAAGAGTTTTGCATAAGAATTGTAATATTACGTGTAAGCTGATATTTTTAGGTCCTTTAATCTCATTAATAACTGATCCATCTCTTCTTCCATTAAACCATATCCCATAGAAATAAACTTTTTTTTGCCATTATTGCACTGTTTTCTGATTTAAATATATTTATATGCTAATTGTATTGATATATAATGCCAATTAAATGACGGTTTCATTTTTCTTTGTCATTATTGTATTGTTTTTTGATTTAAATATATTTAGAATTTAGATGCTAACTTTATTAATATATATAGTGCTAATTCTATGATTCCTTGGACCAACAATGATATCTCACGATTATAATACTCTAATTTTGATTCATTTGTAAATCTTACAAATCAAAACCATTTATCCCCGAGTCATTTGCATGCGTCTATTATTTTTTTGAATAACTTGTCTATTATTGTAATTAATTAAAATTTGAAAATTAGTGTTTGAATAATTTGCTATTTAATTCCTTTTAATTTGATTACAATTATTGTATTAATATTATGATTATTGCTTTTAATTTGATTATTATTTTATGCCCTTTTTTATGTAATAATAATGTTAATTTGATTGTTAGGAAAAAATTTGATTATTGTTGTTATTGTTTTATGCAATTTATTTTAAAATATTTATTGATAGTCATGAAATCAGTCAACATTTTTTTTATTTTACTATATAATAAAGTATTTACTTTGGATCTTTTATTTTTTTCCTTATCTATATTAATATTAAAATTAACATATAATCATTATCATTTAATATGTTTTAAATTTCAAATAATTTTTTCACCTACACGCATGTGGGAACAACCATTTTTATCATCTCAATCCCTTTTATCTCTTCTTTGTAATAATCTTTGAAGCATTTTCAAAGACTAAAGTGTTTGCTCATTTGTCTCAAGCGTTACCAAAGTCTATTTACATATATATACTCCCTCCGTCTTCAATTATAAGAGAATTTTGGAGCTCTTCATTTATCCCAAACTATGAGAGATAAAGATAAAATTTATGAAACAATTAATATCATTTTTCTTTTATAGTCTTAAGTAATTAAAATTGTGTTAACAATTATTAGCAATTAATTAGCCTCATTACAGACTTTTAATATAGGTAATTTTAAAAAAAATTAAAATTGTAGTATAATTAATAAGTTTAACTATTAAAACAATTTTTCTTGATATTAATGAAGTAGTTATTTGTTTTTTATAATTAAATATGGTGGGAGTATATATACAAAATCAGCAGATCAAGGCACAAATATTAAAATATAGTAATGCCACCTTGGATGCTACAATTTCCATTAACTTTTTTTATACATCCACACAAATAAAGCAATTAATATCATTTATAAGAAATAAATAATATCTAAATCCGATTAATAGGAAAAGGCCTGAGACGCAATCAATTAAAAAATAAAGATAAACAAATTTTTGTTACACCCCTAATAATTAAATTCTAATAATTTCTTCATATCCAACCATATTTTAATTTGAAATTATATATTAAGATGTATGTGCAAGTAATTCCTTAGATTCATTGGGCAATTTATTATTTCAATTAGATTAAAGTTTCAACATCTATGACGATTTTAATTTTTGTGAACGGTGGGATCAAAGTATGATGTGTATATGATTACTTATTGTTTGTGATCATGTTATATAATATCCAAGCTAAATTCAAGTACATAAGGCGGTAAATTCAATTTTTTTAGTGGCGGTAAAGTGAACATTTGGGGAATTATTTATTTTAATCATATTCTGATCTATAATTTTGCAGCATCCAATATCCATAATCTTTTATATATGCAATCTGTAAAAATAACCTTAGATATTGTCATGTGTATTAGTGACTCATGTTTGGTTTGGCCACCATCTATAATATGTTTGTTAAGAGCTATTTTAAATAGCTTCTTAACCGCAAAGGATAATCACAGTTCTTAGACAAATTTCTTATGTTAGCTTTTTCTTTTTTCAGCATTAATTCCATTAAAATAAACTAGAAAATTTATTTCATAATTTTTCTTCAGTATAAATTTATGACGTTTAAAACTTATTGCCATTTTAACATCCTCCAATTTAACAGGTTAACAATTTCATGTCCCAATTCTCATGCATGTTACTCTTTATCTATGGTCTAAATGATTGGAACCAATGGCACCTTTTCTTACTAATTTCAGTTAGATATTATTCTGACATTTGATTTGAAGAGTGCGAATCTATGTTGCCAAAAAGGAGGTCTACTAAATTAATTCTGTCAATTATGAGTCAAATAATATTGCCCGGAAGGATGGTCATTCATGCAAATATATATTTTATGCTTTCCCGCAATCTCTTTATCTCAGTGATATTCTTCAATCCTCACACCAAGCACACTAGATCTCTGATTAGTCTATGAGCAATTCAGATTTTATATTACTGTTTATTATATTTTTTATTTTTCCTTCCCTTTCAAATTGTATTTTTTATATCTATTTTTATTTTCATCTTTAATTTCCATCCCCTAATACACTGATTTATTTAAAAATTCTCACTATTCTTTAATATTTAATATTGTTAGCCAACAATCATCACATGAGACTCTGTTTGTGCAAGTCAATGGCTATCAGATACAGAGTTGTACGCGCCATTAACGAAGTCAGTTTCTCCTGGAGAATGAGTTAGGGTGGTTCAGCTTTGGAAAATGTTAGGTTTTGATATGCCAGACGAGATTCAATCGATAGATATGGTTTTGCAGGACGCAGGTTTGTATATGAAGTTGTTGTTCCAAGGAATATTTGAGGAATAGGGAGCCATCAAACTACAAATAATTGATTGTAATATATTTTTCATAAGGTATATAATGCAATCTTTTAAATTGCCATCTAGAAAGGATGAAAATTTTCTTTTTGGTTTTTTCAAGAAATTAATGTTTATTTATAATATTGTTGAACCAATGCATTTTATGTTAACTTATAGGTTTTCTCTCATTATTTTTTCATAGTTTGAGTTGTTACATAATTTCATATTTGCTTCTTAATTCAAAATTTATTTTCATGCATTTTGGAAAAGGAACAAAGAGTATCATAGCCACACAATCGAGAATATGGTATCACAAGATACTATGTCTGAATACTCAAATAGCATTGTGAAACTATGGTGCTAGATTTTGACCTATTGATTAATTGGTTAATTGTATTCTTAATGAATTCCTATCATTCGTAGAAAAAAAAAATATAGATCCTAAACCATTGTGTGTTCAAGCTGTATATGGGAGTACAAACAAATATGCTTAAACCTTTGAAGCCATGACACGTCAATACGAGAAAGATTTAAAACAAGATATTAGGATTTTTTTTTTTTACGAACAAGATATTATGAATAAAGAAGTGACACCTGCGGGCGAGGGGGGCAGGGAAGAGGGGTTTCCTTTTTCTTTTGAAATTTATATGGGAAACAGAGGCTAAAGGGTGTTACACAAGTTTAGGTCTTATGAAAGTAATCCTATCAACCTCGACCACGAAAGGAGGAAAAAAAGGGGAAAAAAAGAAAAAGGACCACCGAAGGTGTGCTTTCAATCCAATCTTTGTATTGTAGCAATGGGTGGGACTCCTATGCTTGTGGAGTTAAGAGAATATAACTCGAAGAATGTGAATGTTGTGATTCATAATCATGGTGTATTATACTGATCAATAGAATTTTAGTTAGTATTTAGTTATCAATATATCATGTATTTTTTAATAAATTAATATAATACTAATATATAAATGGTGGTTTGTAATAAATTCACAAATTACATTATTTAAAAATTCCATTTAAATAACCTCAAATCAAGCATTAATTTAAAATTTGAAAATTTAATAATTTACGGCTAATCAAATTGACATGCTTATTGATAACCATGAAAATAACCATGAGAATCACCCATATAGTGATATTATTGAAAATATAAGAGAGTTGATTGAGAATTCATAAGAGGTAGAAACGTCTCATTAGTCTATGTTGAAAGAGAGGCTATCATGTGTGTTGATTTAGTAACTAGAAATAGTATGAGCATGAGTATGTTTGTTGAAAATAAACCATGAAAAGTGCTGATTTAGTGCATATTGATAAGTCGTTGAATATGTGTAATATTATATGTTTAATTATTACTTCGATGGGAAAATACATATATGCTCAGAGTTAAAGTGATTTCAAGTACTAATGTTAGGTTGAAGGTTCATAATCATTTTTTTATTTGTGAATTGAAATTTGAGTTATTATTAATAATCAAATTAAACAATTTAAAAATTGAATTATGAATTAAACATGTTAAATGAGTTAATCCACTGTAAGTCATTATTTAAATGGATCAATTTATTATAAAAAAAAAATTATCTCAAGTCATGAATTGAACTAGTAGCAATTTAGTAAAAATTATTATTTAACATTTAACAAACAAATAAATATATTTTTAAAGTATTTTTCTCAATTTTCATTGGTATTAAATTGTTGTAAATATTGCTTTTAGCACATAATTTTCCATATCCATGATAATAAATGAAGATTCAATATACAATATATTTAAGTGAATTGGTACATGAATCACTTCTTACATATGATAAGACTAATCTTCTCTGTTTTTGTCATAAAAAGACTAATATTCTCTTCTAATGGTAGGTAATTGTACTTGTTTATATGCTTGTACATGAATGCTTATATATAAATGAGGTGTTAATTCATGTAATATTCTCTCCATTTTATCCCATTGGTGTATTCGCACATTGATATACTCCTCGTCCTAAATATAGAATAATTTCTAAAAGAAATTTTTAATTCAAAATATGGGTATCTTGGGGAGTTGTTTGCCGCAATAATTTTTTGCCATTCATACTTTTAATATATAATTAATATATGAGAGATAAATGTTATGAGAAGTATAAGAGATAATATACTCCCTCCGGTCCTATATATAGGATATTTTATCCTGGTCTTAAATATAAGACCCTTTACAATATACGAGGTAGTATTTATTATACATTTCTAGAAAAATATCCCTATTTAATATATTTAAAGAGAAAAAGAGAGAGAGAGAGATTAAATAAGGGTAGTTTGGAAAAATGTTGGAATTTTCGGAGAAATCGAGATAGTTAATTAGTTTTAATTCCAATTCTTAATCCGCATGATTCGGTTAAAAGGTCTTATATTAAAGACCAGAGGGAGTAATTAATAAGGAAAAATAGTGAAAAATATTAAAATTTCTTGATAAATTTAATGATCAAACTTCCTTTTTTTAAGATACACGAGGTAGTTAAAAATGTCCTATATTTAGAACTAGAGAGAATATTTATTAATCCCATTTTTTTCTTATGTCTCTTATCTATTACTTACTCTTTTTAGAAATTGAATTTCAATCCAAACTCTTTAATGAGAATATTTTAGTTATTGTATAGTAATTATTTTACATTAATTAAAACTTTCTAAATCCATTTTCTAAAATCGTAAATAATAATATATATGAAACTAAAGAAGTATCTTATAGAGTGATTTGTTAAAGTATTCCATAGATCATACAGGTGCATTGCTAGTTGTATTTTATGATATGATCACTTTTATTTTTTGTCATTTGATATGATATTGTCTGATGCATTTATTCTGTCTTATGGTTGCTGGCTACCAAGATTATTTCATTCAATTTGCACTTCTAAGTTCAAACATGGATATCAATGTATGATCCATATATATTTATCCTATAACTTATATGTTTAAGTAATACAATGGAAAAGTAACTAACATTTTTACTTTTATAAACCTCACCCAATTCTCTTCTCTTATGATTTTGTCAATGTAAAACTTATCTCATATTAACTTACGTACTCTCACTCATAAAATGTGGCAATACAAAAAGTAGTAAGTAAGAATGTCTCAACATATATAACGCATGTCACTACACTTATTTCAATTTATAAAAGAAATAACAACATTCACAAAACTAATTTATATTCATTATATTATATATATTAACTGATATTAAATAATAATAATAATGTAAATAGATTTAACCTGATAAGTTTTATATTAGACTTTACTTAAATAGACTAACTAAATAGGCTTGCTTATAGGCCTAAGCTTGGCTTATTCAACTAAACAAGTTAGGGCAGGTCAGATCTTATATAGGATAGACTGTAAGTCATTTTTAGGAACTTTGCTTATTTCCATCCCTAATACATCTAAAATTTTGGTTTTTACACGGTATTATAAATTTGTTTTCATATTTGAATTTATTTTAAAAGGTTGTAATACTTTTATTGTTTGCACAATGGTGCAATTTACCTTTTAAAGTATTATAAATTGAATACTAATTATTTTAAGTTGTTATTTATATAATTTTTTATGAATTCGATACTTATATAATTAAAACTATAGTATATTATTCAAATATATTAACATAATTAAAATAGTAATTATCCGTGCAGATTAAAAATCTAGTTTTATATAAATATAATATTTTTAAGTAAATGGTATTTTTTAGAAAAAGAATTAATTAATTTTTTTGTGAGTATTAAGGGTATCTCCTAGCCGACAACTGAAGATATTCGATGTGTAGAGATTAGTGAAGTGGGTTTTGCCTTTCAAAACAAAAAATTAATTAATTTATATCTTATCCAATATAATAACATGCATCTTCAAATGTAGTATGGTATTATCATATACAATATAATATTTTAGATGTTGTTATGCAAAATGGTGCAAAGTATTAAAATATTATCGGCCTTATACTGGATATCCAGTACGGCCATGACAATGGTTTAGTTCACAAATGATTAAACTGATTTAGACCTTTTCTTTTATTTGACGTGGAATGAAGAACAGAATTTTGTCAAAAAGAAAACTAAATTGATTTATATTTTTTGGCCAAAAAATTGATTTATATTGAATCAATCAAACTTGTCAGTACATGAATGAAAAGATATGAGTGACGAACAGAAACTGACAATTAAAACCTCATTTATTTAGCTTACAGGGAAAAAAAACCAGTTTAAACGGATATGCAATTAAAAAAATTAGGGAAGAATAAATAGAAAAAAAATAAATAAAAAAAATGATCCAAACCTTGTCACCATCTTAAACGGATAATCATGTTGCATCTGTGGAGATGAAATGAAAACCAACTTCAAATGCTTTCAAGAATCAAACATCGTTAAGAGAGCTGATGGAAGGAAAACAAAAATGATTTATTAGGACAATGGATTATCAAAGGGAATAATGGTAATACCTCTCCAAGTCCAAACATCGATAGAACCTTATATCCAGTTCATTTGTCCATTCATTGCACAAGTTCTTTATAAAATATGGATAAAAAATACTACGGGACCAATTCTTAGCAACCAAAAGTTTTTCCTTTTAAGTCGGTAGGAGGTAGTAAAAAAAAAAAAATCTTCACCATCAAATCTTGAGGCAAGCTTATACCACTCTCAAACAACTCCATAGTGCAAATATAGAATCACTATATTAACAAAAAGAAAAATACTCTATTCGATCTAAAATATAAGCCCGATTTAACTAATTGTATAAGAATTAAGAAATGTAGTTTTACTAATTAAATTTATCAAAAAATACATGGTTTTTCAATAATATCCATATTTAATTAACTGCATTCAAAGTATGTTATTTCTCGAATATTTAATTGCAGATAAGGGTAAAATAGAAAAAACCATTTTATTCTCTATAAATTACTAAATGAGACTTATATTTTGGATCAAGATAAACTTTTGAAATATGACTTATATTTTGGATCAAAGAGAGTATATGATAAGAACCAAATCATAAATATATGAATAGTAAATGTTTTACAATAACAGATGAATTATTGAAACAAAAAACTTCATACCAATATGAACCATGCGATGTTCATAATGCTCATGCGTTTACAGAATATGAAAAGGGAGAATGATATTTATAGGAGAAATTGGGAAATAAAATCATAATGCAAAGAAATCAATCAAATGAATGGACACATAAATTTTGGTCACAGAATCCCTTCTTTTTTGTTAAAATGAAATAAGACTCATAATAATTCAGGAAATTAAATCATAATACAAAGAAATCAATTAAATAAGACTCATAAATGAATTAAACTTGTTGGTCAAAAAAGAAATTGAATTAGATGTAAAATTAAGGATAAAGGAATTCAAATTTTTTATGGAGCCCAGTTTTTTCCATCTTACCAAACTAATGTTGCAGCACAAAATTTTGACTAGTGTACTTTACTTTAATATATATATATATATATAAAGATAGTAGATAATTTGATGGTTAAAAAACATATAATAATTCAAATTGTTGGAAAAAGATTTAATAAGTTCAAATTTAAATTTGCATTACGTGGAAATCTTCTAATTTTGAATTTTAAATAACCAATGGCTTTTAAATCTTAATTAGTGTATATGGGAAATTTTAATAACCAATCTCCTTTTTTTTTTGGCCATCTAACCAATCCCCTTTATTGGCATATCAATCACGCTAAAACTGTAAAGATTAAGGGTGTGTTTGGTTTAACTGAGGGGATTGGAGGGGAGGAGATTAGAGGGATTTTAATGAAGGGAATTGAAGGAGATGAGTTTGAAGAGATTTTAAAATTCTCTTGTTTGATGAAATTCGAGGGGAGGGGATTGGAGCGATTTTAATGAAATCTTGTTTGGTTCATGAAGAGATTGGAAGAAATTGGAAGGGATTGAGTAATAAAACTTAAACTCAATCCTCTCCAAAAAAACCCCAAATTGGGGGAAGCAATAAAGGGATGAGGGAGGGGATTGGAGGGAATTAAATTCCCTCCAAATTTATGAACCAAACAAGGGGAGGGGATCCCCTAAAAAAAACCCGAATCAAATATGGCCTAAGAAATCTAAATATCTTCATTTTCATAATTAATAAAAGGGGAATTATAGTTAAGGATCAATATGGTGAATTAATTATAAAGAAGGATTTTAATTAATAAAAAGTATTAAAATCTGGAATATTTAGTAGTAAAATTAGGAGAATGAGTAGTAATAGGTTTTATTTTATAATAAATTTATTAGTTTGATCTCAAAATGTAATTACTCCATTAATATATGAATTTATAAATAAATAAATTTGAAATAATATAATGTTAGTGTGAACTAAATACTAATAATACAATTTTGGGAAAAACCATTTGATTTAAACAATTTCTTGATTCAATAAGAATTTTTTGTTTAATCATCCATCATATTATACGGCCGTTTGTTGTGTTTATATTTATTTGAATTGAACCATTTTTTTATTGTAATTATTTCACGTTAAGGATTGAGTGGAAAAATATTTAGAACAAATGATAGGAAATAATGCAAATTTGAACAGGTTTGAATATAATGGTGATTAATGATAGGTTAAAGTATATATTCCCTCCGATTTTACTTATAAAGAAAAATTTCTTACTTTTATGATTCTAAATTTAAAGAAAAAAATGAATTAATAGTACATTAAATTTTTTATTTCTAAAAGCTACTCTTCCTGTGAGAAAAAAATTAAATATATTAGTATTTTAAATTAGTATTAAATTAAATAAAAATAATTTAAAAAAAATTAAAATGTGAGACAAATTAATTAGTTTTAACTAATTAGAACTATTTTTTTAAAGTATTTTTTTTCTATATAAATGGGTATTATTTTGTTTTTAGATTGGCAAAGATATTAAAGTCTAATAATAACGATAATTAAAATGCTTCAACGCTTAAATCAAAATTTCAAATTAGTTAGCATTCAAAATTTGAAATCAATCGCGTTCAAATCAGAAATTAATTATTTTGGCTTAATACCTAGACACCAAATCGAGAATTTTCATTGGAAGATATTCCTCTTTAAGATGATATGGCGCTCTAAAATTTCAGGATTATAATTTAGTTTAAGCTTTACTCACCTACTTTTATTATATATATATATATATATTTAGATTTTGAAACATTCGAAACGTGACTGAGTACGTAGCAAGTATAGTAGTAGTAACCATATAATCATCTAATTACATATTTATTTAATAATAATAATTTTATTGAAATCACGATTGGCATTGTTTGATTCGGAAATCCCTTGCGTGATTAAAGGCTTCAGGTCGGGGGGAAATTAAAAAAAAAATTAAAGAAATTAAAGGCTTGAGATTAAGGAATCCCAACGGCCTCCTGTGGAACCCATGACCGAGGTAGGAGATTCGTAGTTCCCTTTCATCTAGGTTTGGTTGTGTGATAGGCGGCTAGGGTTTTGACTTTCTTTTTGATATAAAACTCTCAAGACCTTGCTCTTGCCTCCAAACATTCTTTTTATTTTCTATGAGGGAATACAGTTTTTGAGTGTTTGGACTGCTAAATTAGTGATTAAAACCTGAAAAATTCCAAACTGCCCTCATTGATTCAATCTCCACTTACATAATCTCTGGGTTTTTCGTGTTAATCTTGAAATTCTCTGATTTAATCCCTGAGAATTTGGTGTTCTGTGATCAAGTTTTCCGTATATTTGATCATTCATTCCGTCAAAATAAATACCAATTCCGTGAACCTTCTAAAGCTATTGAATCTACTCAGCATTACAGTCTCTTCTATCACAGGATCTATTCTGGGAAGGGTTGTGTGAATTCTATACATTTTGTCATCTGATTGATCAGAGGAGAGCAAATTTATTTTTCACATTATTTATTTGATTGGATTGGATCAATTTCATCTCTGAGAATTTGCTATGAGTTTTCCTGATCATCACTCTGGCTTCATGCTATCGTCGCCGCCATTTGCAGCGGATGACGATTCCAATGGAAGGTGGCCGCAATTCCCAACCAACAACGAACTATTCGATTCACATTCAGTATTTGATCAGCTTCCTCCGTTCAAGAGGCCCAGAACATCCGAGACCAGCCACTTCGATCCCTCGCCATTCCCGCCCATGAATTCCAGGACGCACCACCCACAAAATCCTCCATCAAACAGAGGAGGAACGAGCCACATTTTTTTCAAGACTCGCATGTGTGCGAAATTCAAAATGGGTACCTGTAGGAACGGCGAGAATTGCAACTTTGCGCATGGCATTGAGGATATGAGGCGGCCACCTCCTAATTGGCAGGAACTTGTTGGCTTACGCGATGAAGAACGGCCGTCTGGAAATTGGGACGATGACCAGAAAATCATACATAAGATGAAGCTGTGCAAGAAGTATTACAATGGGGAGGAATGCCCTTACGGTGACAGATGCAATTTTCTTCATGAAGACCCGTCCAAGTTCAGGGATGATGCTGGGAGGTGCAGGGAGAGCTCAGCTATAAGCCTTGTGGGTAATGGATCGCCAAAGTCGCACTTGAATGTCTCTAATAATTCAGACAATAATAGGGCCATCAACACAGGGTGTGATGGTCTTAGAACAAATGGGAAGGCTCCATTCTGGAAGACTAAGTTGTGTAGCAAGTGGGAGACAACAGGACAGTGCCCTTTCGGTGATAAATGTCATTTTGCCCATGGACAAGCAGGTTTGTATTTTAGCTATAATGCGGAGGCACTTTAAATTGTGCATACACTTCTATTTTCATATTTGTTTGATTATGTCCTAGTCTTGTTAGTCAAGGCATTACTGAGGGCACTGGCACTATAAGCTTTTTTTTTTTTCCTTAAAAAAAAAACTGTATTCATGTTTATGTCCATATATCCTAACCTTTTGAGTAAAAGAATTGACATCCTAACCTTTGAAAAGGAATCTTTGTCGAATTAGACTGTCAATGATATTTTGAAGTACATTTGATATTCTGTATTCATATTTATGACATTATATCTTAACTTTTTTGAGTAAAGACATTAACACCTTAATCTTTAAAAAGAGAATCTTTGTCGTTTGAGATTTTTTTGTGATACTTTTTAAATTTAAATTACATGTGACATTCAGTATTAAAAGTTTGCGATCATGTACCCTAACCTTTTTTTTGAATCAAGACATTGAGATCCTAACCTTTAAAAAAGAATGAACGTTATATTTTAAATTGCACTTGAACATTTTGTGTTCATGTTTGATACTATTGCTTGTTGATAGTTGATACAATTACTTGATGATACAATCAAGCTAATATATGTTAACCCATGATATGTGAGTACAGAGCCCCTTCTGTTGAATTACATTCATTGGTCTCTGCTATTTAAGCAATTTTTGTTACATGTTACAAAAGTTTGCAAGATAAATATGTGTATAAATATGTATTCTTTTGTTGTCTTTTATGATATTTAAGCAATTTTTGTTACATTTAGAAAATTTTTCCTCTCTCTGCCCTGCTCCATAAAATCATTGCATTTGATGTTGGGATTTTCTTATTCGGCGAGGTTTGATAGGATGTGGCTAGATTGTGTTTGTGATTGACATTTGGTATTTGATCATAAGAATAGATGCACTAGTACTCTGATATACTTTATTTGTTGAGATTTGGACCTCCATTTTGACATGGTTTACTCCGATAATGTTCTGAGTTTCAGATTTATCTTATGACTGAGACATCATCTTTAAACATCATTCTGGATAATCAGATATTAGATGCCTTCAATCTCATCCGAGTTTACTTCTGTAAATATTTGGTTCTGAAATTTGATGTCAAACTCATCAAGTAAAATTGTTTGGTTACCAATGTATTGGCTTCTGATAGTGTATTGTGTCAAATCAGAGTTACAGGTACCTGCTGGACGCTGTGAAGCAGAAGCAATGGGAGCTACATCAATTGCTGTAAATGATGTATCTCCTATCAACACTGCAAGTATACTCGATTCAAAAGAAGAGGAGCAGAAAAAGAAGAATTTGCTGAAGTGGAAAATAAACAAGAAGGTCAATCGAATTTATGCTGATTGGCTTGATGATGTACCATTGCCAAGGTAGTTGTTTGTTGGATAGCTCAATTTGAATCTTGGAAAGTTTGCTTTCCATAAAATTTTGATAATATGGGGTCACTCATGCTTGGTGATCACTTCATAGGTTTATTTGTTTCTTCTTTTTCTGTCAGTGGTTTCCAAAGTTATTTTTTCGTTCAGAGGGTCCGTTGGATTCTCCTTGGGGGTAACATGATTCTCTGATGTAAGTTTTGTGGGCAGGCAATGAACAATCCATGTTATATTCCATTTCTATTTTATACATGAAAATGTGATTATTCAAATGGTGGTATAAAGTCTCCAAATTTTGTTGTTTTATTAAAGATTCTACCCATTCTAGCATTCCTTCAAACATGAAATCTTATCCATTGATGCATGTTACTCCTGGAAATGCAAGGATGCAAATTAAGAGAATGCTTTTCACAGAAATTAAAATCAATATTCAGGCAGTAAAAGAAACTAATATTCCTTGAAATACAAGTATTCATTAAAAAATAGTTATATATAAAAATGCAAGTATTTAATACAACCTCTCTCTCTTTTATATACTCCCCTATTTCTTGTTAATTGTCACATTTGAAAAAAAATTTTTGTTTCTATTTATTTGTCACTTTTAAATTCCAATACTTCATTAATTATTTTTTTTTTATTTATCTCTTTATCTATTCTTTCAAAAGTCAAAGATAACATTAGTAGTTCTTTCTTATCTAGCATATTGAGGAATATATTAATAAATTTAAGGAAAATTCTAACATATGAATTATATTACCTCACTTTAAAGAAAAGAGGGGGTATATAGAAAGAGAGTCAAATTAATTGTTAATTAATTATATATGAAAATGCTAGTATTTGTATCATCATATTTATGTTAAATTAACCCCACTATATATTTTTAATAAACAAATTTTCATTTTTCACTCTTTTTCTTTTTTCTCTTTTCCACATTCCCACCCCTTTTTCGGTGAACAAAATAATAATTTTTCTAGAGTATTCTATATCTTTAGTTTTTCCTTTCATCTTTTTTTAAAGATTTTCTTTTTTTGTTATGATATTTAAAACTGTTAATCATATATAAGAAATTTACATTTACAAGTAATAATATTTTTCTTACTCAAATATAAAAAATTACACTCAAAGGAATGTGGATATTTCTTCAATTTTTATTGTAAAAATATTTTTTATGACTGTAATAATTTGAATTTGAATTATATAAAGAATCTGAATCACAGATATCAGTATTCCTAAAATTAAAATATCACAGAAAAGTTATAATAATTTTGAATCAAATCAAGAAAACGTCATAAATATCAAATTTTGAATATTTTAGAATTATTTCATGATATTTGTCAATATATCAATATATATAATAAAATATATAACAAATCATAAATAGAACAATTTAGAATTTTAACAATACACGGAATTTTTTTTTTTTGCTAGAAAAAAGATCTTTCATTAAGAGCAAAATAAAAATGCATAATTTTTAAATTCTAGAAATTTTGTAAGATATATATTCTTATATGTTCAATATAGTATACAAATATAAACTATAAAGTAATTACTTTTTCCGATCCATATTATAGGGTATTTTGTATGATAAGTTTCTGGTCTAAAATATAGGGTGTTATATATTTTTATTTTTATTTTATTCCTATTTTTAATTCTTTCCTACTCTTCATTTATAATTCTACAATAATAATAAAATAAAGTATTTAATAAAAAAATATAAAATATAAATATTTTTTATATTAATTAAAAAATAATTTTTTTAATATATATATAATTAATATAAAATATTTTATAACGTGGATATGAGTAAATAGTTGTCTACAGTCGCATTCCCACACTTATTTCCATCCAATTTTTTAATTTCATCGCTGAAAAAAAAAATGAAAGGAGATTGTAATAAAGAAAAAGAAAAAGAAAGCCAATAAAGATATTTTTCGGTTCCAGTCCCAAGCTTCTCAATGATGACAGTTATCAGTGCTGAAGTTAGTTGGCATCATCATTCATAACTCACAACATAATTCTTCAGCGACGGTTTACCTTCCATTCTTCTTCCCTATTCCTCAATGCAAAAAGATGATTGAGCTTCTTCCCTTTCCTTCTTTCTCTCCCATCTCCTCCATAATCTCCCCATCACTTCACATCTTTACTCTATCTAGAGCTTTCTCACCGTACAAGACTTCCCTTACCACTATGTCTATCGACTTGCACACTCGTGCCTACGCTGGCAATACACCCTTATCAAGATCCCCCAAACCTGGCGACCCCTTTTCACCCACCGGCGCTCTTGAATCCTTGAAATTTCAACTTTCAGTGTCCACTCAACCTTCTTCCACCCCACATTTCAAGGTTTTGCCTTTCAGAAACGGAAGGCCCTTAGCCTCTTCGACAGCTCACTCTGGAGATTCACAGCAGATTTGGCATCTGGGTTGGATCAATTTGGGTGATCTCAAGGGGCTCTTGGAAATTTCTGGTGTACAATTGAGCGGGGACTCGTTGGTGTATGTGGGCTCGTGTTCAGAGGATGACGTCGTTTACTGGGCAATTGACGTTTCTGCTGAGCGTAGCTTGTTGGCTGAGTTAACGAGCAAGAACTTTTGTTTTGTGGAGTTGAGATCGCTTTTGGTAGCCACCGATTGGTCGGACTTGCCAGCGATGGGAAACTTGGCTCTTGCTGGTCAGGTAAGTTATGCTCTTTTCCCTCCCTCTTCTTGTAATTTGTTTCTGTGTCTTTATCGGTTCAAAAGTCAATGCATGATTTTTCCATCCCCGATGGTGGTATTATTCTGTTGGCTAGCTACTTATGAGTGAAGAAATTTATCACAACAACTCAGTGAATGATAGGATTTTCTTTTCATGTTTACCAAAAGAGCCACGCTTAGCCTTGGTAGAACTTTATGAGTTTGCCTTCAGCTGTTTCAAAAATAGTGCCTTGAGTTTGATGACTGAACTGGGGTAGTCCTGACTTCTGAATTATAATTTCTGAAATAAGGTAAGCCGCTCACTGTTCCATTTGTGTTCTAGCATAAGTTTAGTTAATCAGAGGTGGTTGTAATCTTTCTTATAACTCCAAACAGTCTTTGTTAGATCTTTTACTGTACTCGTTTTGTGAATTTCTCAGATTTTTTGGTGTTAAATATTAAACATGTACAAAAGGCGCTTGCCGGTATACAGCTTTCTTTGTTATCATTTTATCATACGTTACTCCATGTCACACGTAGTGATCATCATCTTTCTAATTACTGGGTTAGGCCAGGCCAGTGCACTGCTAGAATGGCATAATATATCGCAATTTTGTGGACATTGTGGAGAGAAAACGGTCACTATAGAAGCTGGGAGGCGAAAGGAATGTTCAAACGGATCATGCAGAAAGAGGATATATCCACGAGTTGACCCGGTTTGCTATTGTTCTTAGTGGTGATTAATCAATAGATGGTAAATTGTTTTGCTGACTTTCTTGGTCATGTGATCTTATGCAGGTGGTCATTATGTTGGTCATTGATCGAGAGAATGACTGCGTCCTTTTGGGCAGAAAATCAAGTTTTGTACCAAGAATGTGGAGCTGCTTAGCAGGTTTCATAGAGGTGGGTGTCTTCATCAACTTTGAGACTAGTCATTTGGTTGGGACTCTAAACCTCTGCATTATAACATTAAAATATACAGCTTATTCCCATTAATAAATCTGAACCTGACTAAATAGAATGGAAAATCATTTGAGTTTCTGTGCAACAAAAGCAAATGGCATCGTAGATGGCCATAATTAGAACAAAGAAAAGAAAAAGGTAAAAAAAAAAAAAAAGAATCAAATGACAGTCTTCTATCTTGGATTTTACAGAACTCTCGTGTATAGTCTGAAGATGTTGAATTTTTTTTCATGCTTTTAATTGGTAAGCCTTGTGGGTGCAGACGGACATAAAAACTTAGTAGGTCTTGAACTGTGGAAAGTTCAACTTTCTCCTTAGAAGGGAAAAGAGATACCACTAAAACCAGGTGTCATTGGCTTGACTTGAGGACCCATTTTGTGCATGGATAGTTTCCTTCTTGTTTCAGTTGTAATCATTTTTCATTTTTGAACATTCTGTAAACTTATATGCTCTTGTTGCATTTAGCCAGGAGAAAGCTTGGAGGATGCCGTGAGAAGAGAAACATGGGAAGAGACAGGTGTTGAAGTGGCAGAGGTTGTATATCACAGTTCTCAGCCATGGCCGGGTATAACCTATGATGCATGTTTTAAAGTTAGACTCCAAAGTTTTATGTTTCTATACTGTCGAAAGAGGGGAGGTGAGGCACTCTTTCTTCTTTCATCTTTACCATGACATGCAAGCCTAATCACAGGTAATCTTGTGGTGATTGGATAATCTCCATAATTCATACTCTTAACCTCATATGTTCAGAATTAAAAGCTGTAGCATAGATTAACATATTAACATAATCTAATACAATGGATGACTGGACATAATCTTGTTTGTGTATTTCTTGTGAAAATTTTTAATTATGTATTTCTCTCCGTCTGTCAATTAATAATGTCTTCTCTATTGGCTTTGTTCCTAGTTGGACCAAGTAGCATGCCATGCCAGCTAATGGTTGGGTTCCTTGCGTATGCAAAATCTCTTGACATAAATGTGGACAAAAAAGAGTTAGAAGGTACCTTAATTGCTTATTCATTTTTAGGTTCCTCAGTAAACCCAAACACCTAAGAAATCTTACCAAGTCTTGTTCTTTCTTTTTTCTCCCTTCTGGCTTTTGTATTCTGGATATGCAACTTGGTTGGGTAGATGCTCAGTGGTACAGTAGAGAAGCTGTAAGAAAAGCTTTAACATTGGCAGAGTACAAGAAAGCTCAAAGAACTGCAGCAACAAAGGTAGAACAGATGTGCAGGGAAGGGGAGAAAAGTCGCAGCTTGACTGCAGATTTTAACGTGGAAAGTGGTGAACTTGCTTCCATGTTTGTGCCTGGACCCCACGCAATAGCCCATCGCCTTATTTCCTCTTGGGCATTCCAAGATATGTCTAATGGTGTTGCTCATTGCCATTAAAACCAACGTACTATTTCACCCCCCAAAAAAAAAAACCCAACCTACTATACGTTTCCCGGCCTTTTGGCCAAGATCAAGTGTAAAACCGACCTACTGTTTCTTCTGTCTCAAATTGGTAGAATTGTCTGGAATTCGTTAGTAATATTTTCTCTTCAATTTGTTGTAAAGATTTTTTGTACTCCTTGCTGGGAGATATCTAGTTAGATTTTGCAATCTACTTTACTATTTTCTCATTTAGAGATCATCATTCAATATTGCCAATGGACATACTATATTTCACCCAAAAAAAGTACATACTATATTTCTTTGGTTTCTTGTCCTCGTTTTAATTTTAATGATAATATCGTGTTTGGTTTAAATAAAATCAAAATAATGAATTAGTTATTATAAAACAAATAAAGGAGTCATTACAGTACAACCTTATTGCAAAGGCAATAAGATGGAAAAAATATAACTAATTATAAATCAGTATTTACATATTATGTTATTATTTAAAAAATTATCATAACTACTTAAAATTTACTCAAAGATATATTCCATTTGAATATGTTCACTCTCAAGTTGCTGAGAGAACACGAAGTGGGCTAATTCTGAAGATCAGGACATGTCACTACCAAATGGGAAGAAAAGTTTGCGAGTTCCCCCATTGAAATGGTGTACACTTTGACATGGCCCAACATCGCACCCACCAAGCATGTGATCCATCACATTCTCCAATGGATTCAACGCCCACTGACATTTCCCAGAATGCACCCAGAGAAAAGGGGAGCCCTCCCGTTACTTGGACAGCCGGTGTCTTCGAAAGTTGGGGTCTTGAGCTAGAGCCCTCATTTTACTGTGCTATTTGGATTCGTTTCTTGCCTCAGCGAACCGAAAATGGCGACTTTCTTCCGGAGGCTGGCAAGAGCCACTCCGATTCCATTCACAAATGCCTTTGGTGGCCATTCCAAATCCAGTCACAGTAATTTCCGTATTCCTTTTGGTGCAATTGCGGCGATCTCCGGTGGATTCTCCTACTTGTACTACTTTTCCACACCCAACCTGGTAATTTCTTATGATATTCTTAATTTGCGTTTTCTTCGGTTATTTTTATTGTCTCATTTGATCGCTTACGCGATGTGCAGCAATTGCTAACTAGTCGATATGTACTGTGAAATACATTATGCAACTTAAATTGTGATTCTAGTGGTTTGAGTTGTTTTCTATGGGTCAAATTGCGGTTGCTTATTTTTTGTGTATATTTTCGGATTATTGGCGTCTTGTAAGAGAGCTTATAATATATGAAGCAGTTTATTGCACTTACGCCCATGTCACTGATCATTCGATGGATGAAAATTAGTGTCCCCAAAGCTCGAAGGAAATATGGGAAGAAAGAATGAAGGAAAAAGAAACTATGGGTATAGAATTCTAAAATGTCGGATGTGATTGACGAATTTAATTATTTGGAACAATGTTCTCCCATAGTAATGAATAATATCTACTTAATATTTGGTTCGAATATTTTGTGAGTGACATTGTGTCATAAGGTTCTTTTATTTCAATCTTAAATTTGGATCTTGTTCAAAATAACTGCATTTGGTTTGCAGTATTTTATTTAAATCGTTTTGTACTTCTCACAAAAAAAAAAAGTCGCTTTTATTTGTATCTATTTTTGTCCTGACCATAGTACTCAAGTGGTGTCTCCATTTGCAGGTTCACTTGGAAGAAATAAAAGAGGAGGGAAGTCAGAATATTGGTGAGTATCCTATTGCTCTGAGGGTGGGCATATATCACACAAGCACCAGCCCACATGAACATAATGATTCATGAATAAAGTTAGAGTACAGCCACTATTCAAGAAAATATGTGGGAACTGTTTAAGAAAGTTGCTGTTAGGTAGATGGATAGTACTTTCCAGATTATATATTGTGACATAGATATTTCTTTTTCTTTTTTTTCCCCTGAAATTGTTCTTGGTTCATGTCACATAATAATTGAGTTCCTCTTATTTCAAGTGTTTCATAAAGAAGATTGACGATTTTTTGTTGTCATTTCAGCTCTGGTTCCTGATAAATGGGTTGAATTTAAGTTGCAAGACACTGCCAGGGTTAGTCACAATTCCCAGTTATTCAGGTATATACAAATTATCATCTTGTTTTGCATATTGTTAAAACAACTTAATATATGAAGTTAAATGCATCAATCACTTTCTTATTTTTCAATGTGATACTGTTTTTCTTCTGATTTCTCCCTGACTTTCTTGATTCATGTCACTAATTATTCGATTAAAAGTTATGTAATCCACATGAAGTGTGCCTTCTGGTAACCAATTAGCAGTTTCCTTAGTGTAGTCATTATGCTAATCCTTTATGTGCATGTTAGGCTAAAATTCAGTCTTTTTGGGGGAAGTTTGGGTATGTATCAGTATCTCCATGGAAGAAGAAATGAGCAAAACATTTCAGTCTAAATTGCGAACAGTGATTTTAAGCCTAAATTTTATTCAGAAAAAAAAGGCCTGAATTATACCACCTGAGTATCATATTTTTTTTAAACTATACGTTCTGTTAAAATGAAGCCTTGGTCCTTATCACAGCCCTTTTTTAGGTTTTTGTTACTTTAGTTGATCGTCAGTAATTCTGTGGAACCATTTGCGGAAGCTAATATGTTTATCTTATTATGCATGACAAGGTCCACGGCTTAAGTATAGAGTGCTATCAATTCATCAAATATTAAAGTTTATTATAAATTGAATATTAGAAATAGCGAATTGAACTCAGACATTTTCATAATTATCTTATTTTTATGAATGTAATGCGGTGCCTCACTTGGTGTGATTCTGTGGTCTACTTTTTCTTTTGGCATAACTATCTTCTCCTCTGTATTTCAGGTTTTCGTTTGATCCCAATAAGAAGTTGGGTTTGGATGTTGCTTCCTGCATTCTTACAAGGTCTAATATGTCGTTTATAATTCCTATGTTTTCACTATAGTTACTGTAGAATTTTAAGCTGTGTTTCACTGTGATGTGGCCTCAAATCATCCCTGAAATTGCAGGGCACCATTGGGACAAGATGATGAAGGAAAACCAAAATATGTCATTCGTCCGTAAGTTTTTTCCCCCAATAGTGATTACTTCATTGTTTTTATCTGTCTTGGGAAGATCATTTTCTTTGGTTCTTATAATCTAAGTTCATTTTTTGAATTGTGTAGTTTTTCACTCCATTACCATGTCCCCTTCCACTATCTTGTCAGAACGTAACATAGATTTAACTTATTCTAGCTCCAGACGTTAGAATAGCAATATGTGAATGTATATTGTATAACATTGCCTTGAGGCTGAAAAGTAGAAGTCTGAGAAGAATAAAGTGCTAAAATTTGATCTTAATTTGGATTTCATGTTTTAGATACTTTAATTTCTTGCTAACCATTGGCTTTTCGTAGAGGTTAATTTATGAAGGTATTTATGTATCATCCCCCAGGTATACTCCTATATCAGATCCAGAATCAAAGGGATACTTTGATTTGTTAATCAAGGTATGTCACTTATTGGGGGCATTACAGTTCTCTTCATGTTCTTTCTTATAGTACACAACTGAAAGAGCTGCTTCAGTGGTTTAAATTTCAAATTGTTGCAGGTGTATCCTGAAGGAAAAATGAGTCAGCATTTTGCAAGCTTAAAACCAGGCGATGTAGTTGAAGTGAAAGGGTATATCATTTGCAATAGCATTAAATTATTAACAGAATACTTTTCATGCCTTACCTTTCTATTTGCATGGCATTACTTTTTCCAGGCCCATTGAAAAGCTTCGATATTCTCCCAATATGAGGAAGCATATTGGCATGGTAAGCCTTTTGATCATGGCATACATTGGCAGTGGTGAAATCTGGGATTCATCATTGAACTGTTGATTATCACCATTTAGATTTGTTAATGATATATATGTTTCTGCAAGTTTGGGAACCTGGTGGAGTGTTCAACTCATTGTTGTTAATTGCATGTCATAGCTTGCAGTGCAGTGCCTGCCATGCAACACTTACCTTGCAAAATTCAAATGGCATGTGCCACATGTATTCACTCAATAACAGCTTAAATGAATCCCCACACCTCTTATTTTTCAAACCCTTTTCTTTAAAGAAGAATATGATATACTTGGATACTATGTATTGGACCCATAAATAATGGGCTGGGAGACTTTGTGGGCTTTGTATGGTGGGAAGTGTGTGAGGTGTGAGAGAGAGGGATATAGTAAGCTAGGGAAGGGAATATATATGAGGTAGTCGGCTAGAGTGGGGGGTTAAGCAATCAGTGAGTGTGTGAATGGGAAAGACTAGCCTCTCGGATAGCTAGGATGTGTGTGTGTGGGTGTGTCGGCTCTTCTATTTTATGCCTGGTTTCAGAATTTATAGTTGCTTATACTGTATTCTTGGAGTGTTTGTTATCCTTTGAACATCAATATATCCATCACTATGTAAATAACCAAGGTGTAGAATGCTGCTCAGAAAGCTCCTTCAATAAAAGTTGCCTGCCAGTTTTGTTTGTCACACTTTTGTTTTCACTACTGATTAAATTATAGAAAGAACTTAAATGCAATTCATTTGCTTGACTGCGCATGTGAGGAATAAGGATAAGATATATGGTTACATTTAATTTTTCTTTCATGAAGTTTTAACAAAGTAACCTATGATGAGGACATTAGCATCTTGCTTCTCTCCTAAACTTTTAGACTCCTAAACTGTTTCAACTTCAGCATGTTCTTTATGTGTTTGATACTGTATTTATGCTTGATACAGTGGGGTTTTGGATAATTGGTGGAATGCCGTAGTTCTATTTGGGCATTCTTTTTATTTTGGATTTTGTTATTATGTGTGCACTGGATTGCATTGCAATATTGCAATGCACAATATAGTGTGCTGCACAGCATGGTTTATAGAGCCCTTTTGTAGCAATGCAATTTGCACCATTAACAATCATGGTTCCAATAATCCAATTCCCATATATGTGTGTGTGTGTGTGTGTTTGGGGCCTGTACTGATCCCCCCAAATGCCCTTTGTTGTTGCTATTTACTCATTCTCTTGTTTGATGGCATTCAATTATATTATTTTATGCATGCATAGCCTGTAGCAATGTCTCATTTAACTCATTTTGGAGCTATGTATACTTGGTCCTTATTAATTTACTTTTTATTGTGCCACTCAGATTGCTGGAGGCACAGGAATTACTCCAATGCTTCAGGTAATAGAAGCTATATTGAAGAATCCTGATGACAAAACTCAGGTAGGCTATGGGTCTCTTTATTCGTACATTCTACATCTTTCCATGATGTACAGCCTGCCTGTCTCAAATATTTTCTAAAATTATAATGTGCACTAAATACATGATCAAGTTTTTTGTTTTAATTTATTGACGGTTTAGGAAATTTGACTCATCTTCCAATATACATTGGGGATCATTTTCTTCATGCAAAGTTCTTTTTCTTTTGTTATCTGATAAGCATGAGGAAATCATAGTTTATGGTGGCCTTTTACCTTCACAGATATCGTTGCTGTATGCCAATATTTCTCCAGATGACATCCTACTCAAACAAAAGCTTGATGTTTTAGCGGCTAGCCATCCAAACTTAAAAGTAATGCTACTTTCTAAGTAGTTATTATTGTTGCTCCAAAGTCGAATCTCATTAATCAATTAATTAATGTGGTCTTCTTGGCAAAATTTACAGGTATTCTACACTGTAGACAATCCAACGAAGAATTGGAGAGGTGGTGTAGGTTACATATCAAAGGACATGGCTGAGAAAGGCTTGCCTGGTCCTTGTGATGATACTCTTATCCTAGTAAGTTTTGCTTATGCAAATACATCTGCAAAAGATTCTAAACAAGATTTGGCACTTGCTCTGATCCCACTTTTCATACATTGAAACAATTCAAACCTCCAAGGATATTAAAATATTTTTTCTTTTCTATTTGTTGTTTAAAAATACATTAAGTTTCCATATTATGAGATATTTGAAACTCCAGTTCAACCTATTAAGAGCTCCTTCTGTGGCAAATTAGGACCCATGGCAAATATTCCACTACCAATGTTAGAATACAATAAGAAGTCCCACATCTGAAAGTAATGAAAAAGATTGGGATTATATAAGCTCGTGGCAATTTTAACTAAGTAGCTTAATCTATTTTGGTATAATGGACAAGTCTAATTACAATCAGATGTTAAAACTCAACAACCTAAGCTTCAAGGCTTATGCAACTAATCTTGGTCTCCACCGAAAGATTTAGTATAATCGTTGACTTATTCCAAGATTTAATTATTTGAATCTTTCTGTGACAGGATAAGTTATGCTTTTCTTATACGAGTTCATCTTTATGAGTTTCAGTTGATTAGTTTGTTTCCTGGTCAGGGAGTGATTTACTTTTGTTATTTGAAAAGCTAGTTATTATTATTATTATTATTATTACAGAAGATTTTGCAACTTATGTTTCCTTGTCCTGCATGTTCAGGTATGTGGACCCCCAGGTATGATGCAACATGTATCTGGTGAAAAGGCTAAAGACTGGACACAAGGAGAGGTATAAGATTGTTGTGTTTTAGTTGTATGCATGGCCTAGTTGTCCGGATCTAAGTTAGTGCACTTGCTGGTTGATTATCTGCAGGTTTCTGGGATACTCAGAGAGCTTGGATACACTGAGCAAATGGTTTACAAGTTTTGAGAACTATAAGATTGTAGCATCTGATGCTAACACTCGTGAGCACAGAGTTTGTAGAATGAAGTGATTTCCCTGGAAAAACAGTTGGCTGCGAATGAATTCAAACATGGAATAAATCCTGAACTGCACACACCATAGATAGAGAACTGATCATTGACTTTTCTGAAGTGGGTTTTGAATTCTGAAAATTTTGTAGTTGGCAATTCAGTTGTTCATGGCCTGAGCTTGGCTGTCAATAAAGGGTATTCCCGTCTGGGGTAAACTCACTCGCCCCACTCCTTTGAACATCTTTTTTTAAGAAAATATAGATGCAGCTTTTAATGTTTATTCTAAATTATTAATAAAAAATCAGTTCAATAAATCTTTTATTTTTTAAGAGAGGAAAATGTAATTAAAAAAATAAAAATATGGATTTCATATTTTGACTTCCTTCTGCAGGGAAGAGTCATTTACCGCTTTTAATTTAATGTCTAGTTTCAGGTTGAGGCTTCCATATTAGATTAAGTATCATTTTTTGTTGGTCATAAAATTTTGCTATGATATTAAATTAAAGAATACTTATCATATTCTTGTAATACTGAAAATTACAAAGCATGATATTTTATATTTTATGGGAGATTTCAATTTTAAATTTAGGGTTCAGTTCAGAATCAAATATTTCACCTAGAAATAAAAATCCTGTTTATTTCGCCACGGCCAGAAGTCATATTTATGAGTCGACGTGGCAGGGTCAATGACATAAGCACCTTTATTAGGCTTTCTAATTGACAACAATTGGCCGAATTAACTTTAGTAATCCCTTGCCATTACCATTTACCAACCTATACATTTTTTTAGAAAAAAAGCCAGAACTTTATCCAATTGAACAATGGCTTGGGAATTGGCCCAAAAAACAAACACAAACGAAGACTTTAGATGTATGGCGCCTTTTTCCCTGCTGAAAGATGTATGGCAATGATATCCTAGCCCTTGTGCTTATCCTTCTACCATTTCCTCTTTGATTGTGCTCTCCACGTCCGATTAATTTTATCATATGAGAATTTTTTTTATGGTATTACTGTTAATAAACTGTAAACGTAACTATTATTATTATTATCATTATTTAGAATATCAGACATTATTCTTATTTATGTATGAAATTACTTTTATAATTTTTATTTGCTTTCATTTTACCTAATAGACGGTACAGTTATGTAGTCTTCGATTACCAATTCCAAATTCTCAAGGCAAAACCTTTGAAATCTGTCCCACTTTTGAAACTACTTGTGTACGTTAAAGTTACCAGCTTTAGCCTAAAAATGGCAACATTTTAAGGTATAGATTTCCACCATCTTTGGCACAAACCATGTGAGACCATTGTAATACTAAACTATGTACTACTTTTATATCGTATTTACCTTTGCTACAACCCCAATTCTTAACAAAAGTTTTCACTCACAGACACTTTTTTTTTTTGGTGCTAAAGTCTTAAAAAAGAGAAAAAATGCAGGGAATCAATAAAAAAAAACTATTAAATAAGGCGACAATGAATCTCACCACATCCTAAAGCATTCATTAATGAATTTCTATTGTACTTCATTGCACTTATTTGCAAAGAATCTGCAGTTTTTATCCCACCAGATCCCTCAATAAATTCCCCTATTAATTTCCTTCCCCCTATTAATTTCCTTCCCATTTTTCCTTTTTAAATATTTTCTGTGGGCCACTTTCTCAAATTGTCATTCATTCTCCATACCAAGACACAAACAGTCCAATAGGGGTTTAAAATCACCTTCAACCATGTCTCTATCCCTCTCTCTCTATCACACACACACAAAATGGCTGAGCTGAAGAGGTCAGTGACATCTTACAGAAGAACTGGCTCTTCAGGAATGGTATGGAATAACAAGAATGTGTCTGAGGTTAGAGATCCTAATCAAACAAATGCCAACCAAGAAGATGATGAACATCATAGAGTAGAACCCAGAAATCTTAGGCAGTCTAAGAGCGTGGGAGCCACCTCGGATTTGATCGGCCGGAGCCAAACGACTAGAGCAACCATGTTCAGTAGTAAGGTCAAGGTGGCACCACCGTCCGAGGATCCGCCTTCTCCTAAGCTATCTACCTGTGGATTCTTTTGTTTCCCGGTTGTTACCACCCAGCATTTATATGCTAAGTCTAAAAAACATAGGTGATCTTCATTTTTCTTTTGAATTTGGTCTTCAACTTTCTTCTAAATCCTATTGAAAAATGTGGCAGATACCTTATTGTTCTGTTCTGTCTGATGTTTTATGTTCAATTAAATCTTTGTCTAACTGCCCTTGTCTCTAGTCTCTTGAGTTATCACTCTGTTCACCATAGTTTTATTTTACCGTTCTGATTAATAACAACAAAATTAATCACATGTGATACTGATCGTCCTTTAATATGTCTATATAAACTGTACCAATCCAAATTACGAAAGGAAAATCAAGAGTGATTGAATTGAGTAATGGGTTTGATCACTTTTAAGTAAGTTTGAAATTGAAGCTTTTTGGAGTTCAAAGGGTTTAAATTTAAATTATTCAATATTAGATAATTATCATAACGAAAATTATGAGTCTGATTGTTTATGTTATTCTTTTTGTGCCTGTTGTTGTTTAAGGTTGTCACATGTGGATTAACGAAGTTTTGTAAAATATTATAGAATAACTAAAATACCCCAATTTAAAGAGTCTTAGAATTTGATTTCCAATTACGTAAATTAAAAAAGAGAAAAATGAATTAATAAATTGGGATATATTTAGAAAAAAAATTAATGATGTATTGAATTTGGGAAATAACAATAATTTTAAAACAAAATAAAAAAAATTGTAACATAGATGTGAGGCAGAGGAAATATTTTTGTTGAAAGGTTTCACATCGAAATTCAACAATTTTTTACACAAAATGAAATTTTCATGTCTACTTCTCAAGAATTTTCTGTATATCTCTACAATGCTTTTGTGCTGTTTTGTTTTGTTTTTTTTTTTTTTTTAACATTTGAGTGACAGATTGTGATTTTTGAACATTTCAGAATCCTCAATCCAAAAAGGAAGAGATTGACCCAAAAAAACGAAGTAGCGTTCATATATTATGACGTTTAATTAAATAGCCTAATACGGACAACAAAATAAGTTGCTTGCCTATTTAACTTTAGGTCCAATATTTCCAGATTCCATAAATTTATGGGAAATAATGATCAGTGATGTGTGAATCCAAATATGAAAAAGAGATAAGTATAAAGAATTAATAGGCCTTAGATTTGGATTTCATCATCTAAACCTGAGGGAAGCTAATCGAGTTGGGTTAATTAATTAATTAATTAATTAAGAACAGAACTTGTAATAAAGATATACGTACAAGCAATCTGAATACAGACAATGTCATTTGTCAACTCTGTAACATGCTCATATATACACAGACATTGTACATGCATATATGCATACGAATATGCTTATGACACGATACTGTATCAAAATTTCTTATTTTTAACTTTTGAGATTATATTTAAAAATCATTCTTAGCTGACCAAGTCATATTCGTGTGAAAAGCAACCTTTTGTTATTTGACTGTCCGTTTGGTTTTTAATTAGCTAAAAATAAGTTTTGGTAGAATTAGTTTTGTAATGTAGTTATGATAAAAATTGATTTTGGACTAACATGTTTATGTTTGGATGATTTATTTGAAAATTGGTTTTAATAAAATTTATAATTTTTTTTCAAATTGAGATTAAACTCTATCCTATGATTAATTTAATTTTCTTGGACTAAAATTTAATTTACAATTATTTAATTGGGAACAAAGTATATCTGATATAATATTTTTTACAGGTCATAATTTATAAAAATTAAAATTTTGAATGGACATTTTGGTCAATAGATAGAAGAAATTTTATGAAAATTTTATTTTTTTTTAATTTTTCTTATTTTTATTAGTTTATTTTTATTTAACTTTAAAATAAATACCGGTAAAAATGAAGAAGTAGAACAAAAAAACATCAACCAAACTGCTTCTCTTTCAACTCGTTTTGAGCAAAAATCATGGTGATAACGTGGTCCCTTTTTTACACCCAAATATTAACAAAATTTTATTAAACTTATTTTTGGCCCCTAACCACGTTTCCAACTGACTCCCAAACACACCCTAAGTGATTAGAGGATTTAATTTCTAACATTTATATACAGAGTAAATATAGCTGAAAGGAGTTTATCTTTTTATTTTGAGAGAACTTAGTTTCCTCTAACCAAAAAAATTTATAGTTCGAGACCAAAAAAAATGAGAGAAAACTAATTTTTCGGTCAAATTTTGGCAACATAGGCCCTTAGCTCAAGAACCTACGCACAAGAGAGGAAGGAGGGAGAAATTCAAAAGCAAAAGCCTATTTGAAGATAGACAGAATCAAATTCTGAAGCTGTACGTAACGGAATTTTGCAGTCATGGAATAAAAACGAAAGGCCCTCTCTCAAAAGCTAATTTCCCACTCTTTAAAATCCACTCACTAAATCACAAAAGCCACCATGCGAGCGACTCAAAGTCATTGAATCTGCAAATAAACTAATGGAAAGGGACGAAGCTATCTATACACTTTTTCAAAATGAAACTACTCGTATTAGGATGCCCCTATACTTCAAAACTCCCCATGAATTTTTCAAGTTATATTATTCATCTGTATCAGACTACCACCTTCTTGCTTTTCTGGAAACATTGAATGCTCCTTGAAAGATACATGCTTTCCCTATCACTCGGTTTGAAAAAGGAATCATGGTAGGAATTCAATCCCATCTCTATTCCCTTGATGGGAAACAAAGTGAACGTTAACTTTGATCAAATCAGAGAGATTTTCAGAATCCTACAAGCCTCACACCATTAAGATATTGTTTTATATTTACATATGCAGAACAACCGTTGAGGGACCACACACTCATAGGGAGGAATTAATAATAGGCAAAGCATAACCACTCGCTACCACAAAGAGAAGAAGCAAACAAAAACAAAATGGCACTCGCAATACCAACCTATGCATTTGTAATTTATATTCCCTTTTCTAAGAGGATTGTTAATTCTTGTTAGCTGATGCACTCATAGTAATGTTGGTTGCACTTTGCATTTCTACCATATTTCATCAAGTGTTGCTTTCAGAGCATTTATGTTCTACTTTAGTAGTTGCGAGTCATGAACCATTTTCCAGTTATGCCTACATATCCTGCCTAGGCACTCCCTTTATGGCCATAACATCTCCCTTGAGGGACAAGTAAAGCATAGATTGTCAAAAAGGAAGCACTTTGTTAATCTCACAGTAAGGGAATAGTTAACTTTTTCATTTACGGGTAGATACAACAAGTCTAGTAAAGCTAAGTTTGCTTTACCATTAATTGGATCAAAGCATGTAGAGGTCATATATATAAAGGAGTCTCATTTACCTTCTTAACTTGCACTACTCTCTTTCTTCATCTGTGTGGTTCTTCTCAGAATTTTGGAAGTTGCAGAAACGGGAGTTCCTTGCAGCCCAAAACAGTGAGTGAAAAGTTCTTGCTTTGTTTTTGGACTGAAGGGAGCTCCTAGTTCTTCAATTTCTATCCTTGCCCTTTGACTTCTTCTGTATCAGCAGCTCAAAGGCTTCAAGTTTCAAGAACTTGAACATATCATCTGTAAGTTTTATCTTTACCCCTTGTTTGGGAAGGTGTTTTCCTTCTTACTCAGATGGAATTCTTGCTAATTAACCTCAAAGTCAGAAGGTTTTTCCAATAGAATTATACTAATTTCTCACATACAGATACTTGATTGTTCAAGAGCTATCCACTATGTAGAAATGTTGTTTTTAAATTTATTGTTATTGTAGTACTTGATCCAGCTTCATAGGCTTGCGTTGAAACTATTTCATGTTTCTTAATTTCATTTCAAATTTTCCGTGGAATTATAGCTAGGGATCACCCCAGGTCCCCAAACCCTTCTCCCCAGAAAAAAGACCAAAAATGGAAACCAAATAAGAAACTTAAACAAGCTTCATAAGCAAGTCTTCTTTGCCATATGAGCACGTATAATTTTTGTCCCACAAATCATGGTTTATATTATTATTGCACGAAAGATTACTGGGAATTTGAAGGCTGACATGTCACTAGCTCTCGTGCTGCTGGAATTGAATGGTTCAACTGGAACACAAAATGATTAATCGAGGGCATAACATAGTTTACCTGTAAAGGGGATATATATATATATATATATGTGTATGTATGTATTCAGAACCAAGTTCTAAAAAGCAAATAGGATGCAAATCCAACACAAAAATAGAGAAAGCAGGTATAAACACAGGTTTCTTATCCATGTTTTCACCCCGTGTGTTTGGGAGAAAGCGAAACGCAGTTTTAATTCAAATTCGAAGCAAAACAGAGAAAGCATGTAAGCAAAAATTGGTTCCTTATGTGAGCATATTGAATTAAATTTTGATTGGGGTCACCAAAATTCGGCCAAGATCGATTTCTTGAGAGAGTTCAAGTCTGAAGACTGAAGCATCTCCTTTATTATTTTCTAAATGGGAATGTCCATTATCATCATGGACCGGATCTTCGAAATGCAAGAAGACAGGCCTATCTGGAGGTCAGATAAAACTGTTTGATTTGAAGAACCTCTGTACCATGTTTCATGCTGATTGTAATCAAAAAAGTGTTTGGAGTGGTATTATTGTATATCATGCTAAGTTCAGGAACATCTTTGTGCTATCATGTCCCAACCCATGGCCTTTTTAACAAATGTCCATTTTTTTGGCAAATTAATATGAAGCTGATGGAGACCTATGGATTCTCTTTTCTCTTTTATTGGTTCGGAGCATCCGATGTCCTACACTTACTCTACTTTAACTGGAGAATCAAGATCAGACTAATGTTAAATATGGCTGGAGCTCAAATTCAAAATCACTGATTAAGCTGGTACAATTTTTTATCAGTTGACTATTAAACTTATGCAATCTTTTGTTAGTTAAATAAAGTATTTGATAATAAATCTTATGAATTTTTAGATCAATATAATAAAAACTAATCCCACATCTTTATTTTGGTCCAACAAATTGTCATTGTGCCATCGAACGATTTCACTTCACATAATTGTGTCACCCCATGTGTCACTTCTCTGCTATCAAGATAGAGAGTTTTACATGTGGATCAGTGTGTGAGAATTTTTTTCTTTTTTTATTAGACAGAATAGAATATCACAAATCATATAGGAATCTAATCTTTTCATATAACTCTGGATAATCATTATTAAGTAGCAAAATGGAATATTTATGGAATTGTTTTTATTTAGTGAGTTATTCTAACAATTAAAAATTCAAAATTGTTACTAAACTGGAATACAATCAAAAGAAATAACAAAACTATAACAGGAAACTTTTCACTTGTTGCCTAAGTTTTTTTTTTGGGTGAAACCTAAGTTGATTTTATAATAATTTTTGACATGTGAATGAGATAGATTTTTTAAGGCACTTTTGAAAGTTAAAAGCTAAGCCAGATAAGCTTATTGCTATAAGGAGAGAGTATATATAAATTTAAAATATATCGACATATTTAATATTTTAAGAATTAAAAACGTACTGAGATATTTTATGAAAGCAGTATTTGGGCTACAGAAAAAATATTACTATCTCCAGTCCTATATATAGGATCTTTTATCTTGATCCTAAATATAAAATCATTTACAATATACGAGGTGGTATTTATTATGTATTTTCAAAAAAATGCCCTTATTTAATGTATTCAAAGAGAAAAAGAAAGAGATTAAATAAGGGTAGTTTTGAAAAAAAATTAAAATTTTTAGAGAAATTAAGGTAGTTAATTAGTTTTAACTCCTTTTCTTAATTCGCGTGATTCGGTTAAAATAGTTTTATATATAGGACTAGAAAGAGTATTATCTTTTAAATTTAGATATTAATTTTATAATCAATATATCAATATAAAGTCCTTTCATTCATTAGTTATCATCTTACTAATCACTTATTGTACGTTGAAAAAATCTTATTTAAATAGATAAAATCCAATTCAATTCAATGATCCTTACATTTAGGAAGGATTAGTCTTTAGTTATCAACGTAGAAATATCATATACTTAAAAAAAAAAAAAGGGAAATACTCTAAACATGCAACCGGTTGGATGCACTTATAATTAAACTATTATTCATGAAAATAAAATTCGATCTCACAGTAAAACATTTTACTTTCACTAAACCTTTCCCCTTGGACGTACACATCATAATCAGTCCATGAGCTCGTGAGATGCTTTTTATTTTGAATCTTTCAAAAGAAAAAAAAAATAATAGCCTTATATTTGTTTTAATAAAAATGGAATGCATAATTGAAATAAAAAAAAAATGTTTGAAAGGCTATATTCGAAATAGCACCAAGAAAATGAATCTCCCCCACCCCACACTGGTCTCGTCAAATCGTCTTTTATGATGGAAGAATAGCGAAAATCAGATACCTCGTCGCCGTCATCCCGCTTCGATTGCTCCGCAAAAGCCCAACGCACGCACATTCTCACCCAAAAGCCTAATTTTTTCATTCATTGCCGGAATCCCGGAAACCAAGGAATTTCCTATGCTGGAGTTTCCAGTAACTGAAATCGCTTTAAATGGGGTTTCTTCGTTTTTCTCCTAATTGTTCTTCAGTTTTGCTTGATTATTGAATTCGTAATGCGTTTTAGTTTAATTCATAATGTGTCATCCTCCCTCTCGGGTATGATCGTTGTTAGGTTGTCCGCATGCGTCGTAATGATGATTCTTATTCCTCTGTGAACTCAATCTCCTACTGGTGTGTCAGTCTAGTCTTTCCCAAATTTGTTTATTCTGAATCTCACTCGAAAGGAAATCATCTGGGATTTGTTTGTTATTGGATATTAGTGAGTACGGATCAAGAGGAGATTTTTAGGGGAAGGAAATTTCGTTAATTCTACGGCAAATTATTGTTTTGTTCGTAATTGCTTGCTTGCTTTTGCGGAGCTCAAAGAGCCAAATTAGAGAGGTCTGGTGATACTGTGTAGGAAGGTTCTTCTAGTTACAATGTCTGGCGGATCACCGGTTGGGGGAGGTGGATTTATGAGGCAGAGACACAGCCAAGGGTATTCGAGCAGTGGTGATGAGCTTGACGACGATGCATGCTCGAGGCTGCGACCTTCTTCGCCTGCAAGTCCTAGAGCAAGGACGTGGATCGAAGTTCTGGAAAATTTTCTTTGGCTTGCTTCAACGGCTTTCATCATATATTTTGGTGATCGGCATTCCAATTTGATATATCTCCTCTGCCACGACGACAGGATCAGAAGGTAATAATTCTCCTTGCCACTACCCCTCCTTCCCCACAAAACACTCATGTTCCTTCTTTACTTCTCTGCCAAGTACATGTTCTTTTTTGGTCCCGATATATATTTCCTTCCCGGACAATCTTAGAGTTTTACTCTCTCTCTCTCTCACATTTCTTTCTCTGGTGGTTGGTGCATTGTTTTACTCAGCTTTTTTCTTTTTTTGGGTTGATTGTGTTTTACTCAGCTAAAGTAAATGTATCGAGACCAAAAAAGAAAGCTAAAGTAAATGCATGTTTATTTAGCTTGCGTATGTTTCTTTAACTCCCTATTTCATTGTAATGGAAGGGGAAATTTTCTTCTTCTTTTATTCTTTTTTCTTTTTTCCCCCAATCACAGTTTGGCAAATCAATGGAAGCCTGGATGGGGACACCACACCACATGCATGATGGTTTCAATTCTAAACGTGCCTGTGCAATTGATTATTATTTGAGCTAAAAAAACATTATTTCTTTGTTTCTATTTTACTCTGTTGCTAATATAAATATTTAGAGCATACTACTTATGCACTATCATTATACAAAAGATGGTTGCAGTAAATATTTTCAAAGCCTGGACATTAATACATTATTTACTGTCACTATTGATTGGAGGTAAAATTGTTCAGGAACATGTTGGAAAGGATTGCTAGCTATGAGGTTGAAATCTTGCGAACTGTTCCAAATATGAATAAAGACTTTTAGCTCATTTAAGTTTTGCCATATTGATCATTGCTTGAAGATGATCATGTCAATTATATTCACCATACTGTGAAATGTGAAAATTGGGTTAGGGATATTGGTCACCAGTGCTAAATTGTGCCTTAATATTCAACTGCCGGAACTATACATAAGTTGACATGCTATTAGGGATATTATTGAAGTTTTCTATGTTAAAAGGTGTAGAAATGATAGAGAATTCATTGTTTACATAAATAGCATATGATGTAGTTTTGAATTTTCATCCTCCTTCAGTAAGGAGGATTGAGGTTTGAGATTTTTGTCCTCTAGACTTTTAGTTGATGGAAAACTCTATCATTAGATTGTTGTCTAATTATCATATTTATCTCCTTTTGATAGATTTGGTCTTTTTAACAATATTGGCTGTTTCAATTAGAAATATGCCTGTTGCACTTCTAGTATAATATTTATATTTATTATTATCCTGTAGCAGGTATTAAAAATTTAACAATTTGGACATGATAAGATTTAGCTTAGAGTGCCATTACAATTACAGGATCAAGTTATTGGTTATGGTCTACTTTTCTGTTCATACATTGGTAATTAAAATCTTGCATATAAGCTCTGTGCCCTGATCTCAATGCCCTTGCTTCCCTTCAGTTGGGGCATGAATAAGTAGTTATAAGCCAAATTTCACATTGGAAACTGAACTACTCAATTATAAAGAAAACAACCGTTTTAATGATGTATAAGATGATTATGATTATACCTGTTTGAAGACATCTGAATTTGAAATAATGAGGATATCTGCAAATTTCTTGTTGCTGTGAATTCTGAGTAATTATAATTCTCAGCTTAAATCAGTTTGCAGGAGTCATGGTTCTCTCCTTAATTTTCTTGCAGACTGCCTTTATATCTTGGGATGATAGGTGTTGGTCTGAATGCTCTGATTTTCATTTATACAAGTATCTTGGCATGGAGTGTCCGAAGACTTGATGAAAAATGGGGACTTAAAAAGTGGGAAGTAACGAGTGCCACCTTCTTGCCATTTGTAACCGTATTTGGACTCATCTCATTTTGCTTGTAAGCAATTGTCATTTCTGATTTCCATTGCATGGTATGTATAACAATTTGACTATGCCCCCTTTTACTGATTTCGGTCCCCTTCCAGGTTCTCCTTTGCTTTGTGGCCAATTTGGAGTTTCTTGACACTTCCTCTTCTGGTATATTAACAGTTTTGCTTTACTCATGGCTACCTACTTGTTTTGTTTGCTACCAAAAGGCAAAGTTGTGATTGATAACCACTTTTGTTGCTCTTATACTGCAGTTTACCCTTTTCATGGCTTCCATGGTAATAATCCCGTACCTCATATTTGGGATGTTCCGGCCACAATACGATGAGCTTCGTACAGATTAACCTCGTATGATTCAAATGAGGAATATTACTGACATAGGTGAAGAGTTTCTAACCCAAAAGTAGATGATCTGTAGCCACGGCTATGTAGATTGAAGTTTTGTCTGTGAGTAATGGGCTGTGTGACGTGCCATGTTATCCAAACTGGTGCTAACAGCCAACAGCGAGAGTTCAAAGTCTCTTTATCGTGCAATCACATTGCTTAAGAATTATGGTATACCAGCTGATCTTAGTTGCTGGACTGCTGGACTTGTTGACGGAGAAAAAAACGATTTAGTTGCATCAATAGGGGATATGATGGTATAACGAAGCAGTTTTGCAAGATTAGTTGTGGAATGCTAATTGCAGTTTTGATTATTGATGAATCTCTTCGTCAAGGTTTTGTTCTTATGGCCAACGAATCTCTTCAAGGTTTAAGTCTTAGTATTCTCCTTGATGCTAACTAAATAATATTTGGGGGGAAGTAACACTATCTCGCTTTTAATTGGATTAGCAAAAGCCTAAAACAACGGATAGTTAAGTGTGTAGAATAAATTTGTGTATTGATAGTTTCATACGAGTCGTCGCCATCTTCCTTTCCTTCCTTTCTCATCATACTTTTGCGTTTCATATAGAAGGTCGTCCCACGGAGTTACAACTTTTAGGCAACCTCAACCTCTGGTTCAATAGGGTGGAGCGGAAGGAAGAGATTTGCCTGGTTTCCTTCGAAGTTTTCCTATTTTTGGAGATTTTTTCATGAAAAATTTCTTATCTCCCTTAAACCAATTAAAGAAAAATCTCAATTTTTTTTATCTTTTTTTTTTACTTATTAAACTAAATTAGAAATTTTTTTTATTTTTTATCCCTTTTCAAATGTTTCCAAGTAAACAAAGAGTTAAAGATTTAAATTGCGCAATCCAGAAGGTACTACTTTCTTCGGTCCTATATATAGAATTTTTTATCCTGATCCTGAATATAAAACTTTTTACAATATATAAGGTGGTATTTATTATACATTTTTTAAAAATGTTCCTATTTAATGTATCTAAAGGGAAAAAGAAAGAAGTTAAATAAGGTTAGTTTTAAAAAAATGTTGGAATTTTATGAGAAATTGAGGTAATTAATTAGTTTTAACTCTCTTTCTTAATTCGCATGATTCGGTTAAAATAATGTTATATTAAGGAGCAGGGAGAATATTTACCAATCAAATCAGATCATTTGGCTTGCTACGGAATTTATAAACTACTAGTGTATTTTTAATCAAATATATGTTTGTAGATTAATCACAGCTTTGATTCGATAGGGAAGAGACACAAGGCATTTGTTGGTTTGATTTTGAAAAACGATGCGTTTCTCTGATTTGATTCTCGCATTTCCAGAAAATGGAATATATGTGCGCACACGCGCGATTCTTAGCTAGGATTTGATTCTCGCATAATGTTCTTGAGCTTTACATATTTTCTGTCAGTGCCCGGTTAAATTAAAAGCAGTCCCTCCAGAACTATTCAATTGGCTTTTGAGTTATGCTTGAAGTCTTTCTGATCATCACTGTCATGTGTCTACTCCAATTAATGCGTTTTGTTTCAGGCTTGATGTGAATGAAGAACTGAGAATGTTCGGTGGGGACGACTAAAACTATCGTCACTTGTAATCATGGTCCCATGAAGAGATCTCCTTTTGATGCGGACGAGAGAGAGAGGGAAAAGTAATTGCAGATATTAAAAGGTTTGTCTCTTTGCCTTTTTTTTTTTTTAACCAGATACGTGTTTGTATGATTCATCCTTTTTTTATTTTTGAAGACCGATTTTCATAACCATTTTTTTTTTATATAGTTGTTAGCATACAGCTTCGATGTCATTTCATTAAGGCTATGTTAATTTATTCCACTAGCTGGCCTGAGCTGCATCTCCATTGACACTTGCGTCTGACTGATAAATGAGTGGTTTTAAGTAGATTGAAGACATGGCCTTGTTGAAAAATTATATATACAGAGAGATTCATGTCCTGAACATCTGAACTGATATTTTTTATTTTCAAGAACTTTCGAAATATGCCATTCTCTAGATTATTTATTTTTTCATGTCATAAATGAGAACTCTAACTCTTCCTTTGGATGAAGAGAAAATAAGAGAGAAAAAAATTAGGGAGTTTTTGCTTATTTTCCTTTCTAATATTCCCTTCCATCTATTTTTCAAAAAAAGTAGATTACCATTTCTATCACCAAGGGGGGTTTCAAGACAATGTCTTAAACCATTTCATTCAACATGCCTCAAGAATTGTACACCTAATCCTTTGATGCTATCACCAGCAACCCTAACGCCCCGATAAGTACGTACTGCAATAATCAAGAGGAGAAAATTTAGTCTCAAGAAGTGATGGAAAGTGGGTGGAACGAATGTGAACCAAAAAAGCAAAAAAGAAAAGTGACACTATTCATAACTTTGACAATGACACTATAAAGAGATTTTCTATTACTTTCCGCCTTCGGATTTTTCAATTATAATAGATTTCCAGAACCCCTATGTTAAGAAGATGTTTCAGATTTTGATTTAAAGAAGGATGATCTAAAACTGCCCTTGATTCTTTCTGTGTGTAGTATAGATAAGATTCTATTATTTCATAGGTATTTTCTTTTTTGAAAACAATTAACTAGACAAAAACAGACAAACCTTCAACACAGGCTTTTCGGTCATCATTATTGTCATCCAACCAACGTAAGGTAAGAACCTGCAGAAAATGATTTTTTTAAAAAAAATAATAATAAATACAGTTAACAGTTTAAAATGAAATGGTGCCAACACAAAATTAGTTTTAGTAATTCTCTAGTATATGGATTTCCTGACTTCAGAAGCAATTAGATATGAAATTAGCCCGCACTCCAGCAATGATTTATTCAAATGATCTATTTTCATGAAGATGGAGACAATATTAATCCCTCAAGCCCCCCATACCTCTTTCTTATACGCATAAATCTATACAATAAACCATTGTATATCACTCACGCTCGGTCTCCACGTTCCAAAGAAAGACATGTAAATATTAGTTTTTTTTTTTTCCATAAGATGTTTGAATTACCCAACAGCTCTGCCCATTATATGGTGTTTCTGCAGCCAAAGCTGACCATGATTGTACAAAAACCTATCATCCTCATGGTTATTGTCTCCTGACACAGTAAATAAACATATCAGAAAATGAGAATGCTGATTCACAGACTATTAGAAAGAGTTACGCCAGCCAAAAGCATTTATACACACCAAGAAGAAAGAAAACAACACAGAAACTGACAAATTTACCCAAAGCGTATTGCATGTGTGTCTCTCTAATGACAATAAAAGATAAAAATGGAAACTAGATTTACATCATCAAACATCTATAGCATGGCACCTTTAGTGAGGATATAAGCTTCTCCAGTATCTCGGCGTTCATGAACCTAAAAACAAAGAATATTTAGAGTTCACATTTGCTGTATAAATAGAGTGGAATTCAAAATTTATTGCCAGATATAAGCACATCAACAATGGATATTAAAAGCAAAATGGGATCGGTAAGTGTAATAAGATTTTGGTTCCAGGAATATCAATCTGAGTAAATGAGGACTTTAATATGCAAGAGAGTACGGGACATTTCTCTACTCTTTTCTGAGCAATATGAGTTCCACTTATCAGAGACACAGGCTTTAAGATCTGATGAACTGAAGGGAAATAGATCATCTAGTCATCAAGATACTGCAAAAATCCTTAAGGATTGGTAATTAATAAAAATAGACAAGTACCCCTACTTCTTTATCTATTTCCAATTAGCTGAATAAGATACTACATAATGCAATATGAGAACTGAATAACAATGTTCATTTTATTATTTTATGATGAAAATGAAATTTGGGAATGAGGATTTTTAAAACTAGATGGAAAACTGTTTGGGTCTGGGGATGTGTTGCCCTGCAGGGGCTATTACGATTCTTTCTTATGATGCTGATATTAAATTATTGATTTTGATTTGAGCTTTTTCAGTCATTTTCCCTGGGATTTGTTATTTTACTACATCATTAAGTTTATATAAGTAGAATGTCCCAACCATGGTGACTCTCATAGCAGGCAAGTCAGTGGCACTGGGTAGGTCATCAGCATCCATAAACTACTCCATTCTTCCAAGATATTACTTAAAAGCATTTATATATCTTATGAATCAAATGTATGTGGCATAGAAAAGAAACTAGATAGATATCTTCCAAAGTCTCTTACCTTAATTACACGGTGAACTATTGGAATATCGCGTCCCTGTACAATTCACAGATATGTATTAGCAAAAACAGAAAATAAATACAACCATAGATCTACAATTAATCAAGTAGATGGCAGAGGTCTTGCCAAGAAGTGATTATGTTTTCTATTAAAGATAAGTTTACATCTACAAAATCAGAAAACTTAAGATTCACAATAAAAAATGCATAGAATACACAAATCTAAGCATCAAACTTGAAGAAAATGAAAAGGAAAATCATACCTCTATATTGAAAACTACTATTTCTCCGGTGCGAATGGGCTCCTGGCTCATATGCAAAAACAAAATGTCACCCTAGAAGAGAATCAAAAGCTTTTGTCAGATAAAGCATTTGAAGCAAGACATATAATTTCCATATGTTTAAGTAGACTAAGCATCGTGACTAAGTCATGGAAATAAAGAGAAAAGGAAGAGTCAGGAAATAATCTTGTTGAAGAACCAAAACTCAATGACCTATCTGACAGTTCCAATTAAGAGGAACAATGAGACGCTGACTTGGTCTGTGAAAGTAGAAAATGGAGGGTGTAAATTATGGGCAATTGGTTGGAAAATTCATATATAACATTTCAAATTCGGAGGATGATCCTTCAAGTGAACTGGCCTATGCCAAATCTGAAGTATATTAATTCAGTCACAGTGGGTAAGCTAATAGGTTGTATGAAGTTGAATCCAAGTGCCACATCCAACGAATAATAGATAAAAGAATGCATTCTGTTCTTTTTACCTACTTTATCAAAATTTCCATGATAAGGGTAAGGGCTATATGACTAAGCTGCTAGCTTTTCCAAAATGAATGATAACTTATCATGATATATATATTTATTGAACTAAACTGTGAAACAAATTGCCACTAGAAAATATAACCAAAAATAAATAGCAAAGTAATTATTAATTAACATCTCATTTATTACACTAATTATCCAAATCTGCATTTGTTTATACGTAATCTGTTTGATGGCTATTGGTACGACTTCTTCAGCAAACTACTAAGAAAAATATACTGATATACTCACTCGCTTGAAACCAGGTTCCATGCTTTCAGAAAGTACCACAACTACAGGTGATTCACTGCCAGTTATACACATTAATCCTTTCCATATCATTAGCGCTGATGACACAATTAAGCCTGAATAGACAAGATAAAAAGAAAGCCAAATGCAAATTGCAGACTTGTCAATATTAATAAACAGAATTAATTGCAGTCCTTTCATGTTGGTATAGCAGAGCAACACAGAGCATACACGATTGATGAAATAATGTGATATATGGCTCTGTCACTTTCTAAAGTCTAAACCAAAAAGATCTCCACTCTCCAGTCTGGAAGAGAAAAGTCGTCGCATTTTTCATTGGGTTTTACTTTTTTCAAAACGAGATTACGAGAAAATGTAAAGGCAATGATCAAGTAATCAACCAACATCTCACTTTATCATCATCATCCGGGTAATCGCAACTTCATCGAATTAAACGATTCCAAGAGCATGGAACAGATCAAATATTATAATACAGGTCAATGGGTGAAAGAAGACCCAGTTAACTGACGAAGCAGTTCTGCAAAAGAACGATGAGAGACGTAGTCGCAGCCCCAGAAGAAGAAAATGGAGAAGTAAGGAGATGGGAATAGGAGGGGTGGTAGTGCATACCAAGATTGACGACCTGGACTAAAGCCTGTCTGAGTTGAATGGACACGAAGGAGTTCGCAGAGTCTCCGATCCACCCCATTTGTCTTTCTGTAATTGGAAAGAAACGCAGAGTGTTGAGACTCCAAAGAGCTCTGAATTGAGTTATGCGGTTATGCCTCTACCTCTCGGAATTTCTAGCTATCATGCAGAAGTTTCCGGCTGATTGGCGGACTTTTAATCGCAAAACTGCGGATTCACCTTCAGGCACACATATGCGTGGCTTTATGAATGTGCATGTGACACGTGTATTTCTATGGTCCCATGCTGCCAAATGTGCATGCGACATTTTATTTTATCCTTTTGGCTGGAAAAGAAATAATTATGTTTCTTGTAAAATAAGAAAAAGGAAAAGAGAAAAATTATGTATATATTTCTTGGTGAATATTTTTTTTTTTTGTATTTTTTTGTTTGAAATGGGGGCTAAGGCCCTTAAAAATATGTCTTCTGTTAAGAAAAATGGGAAGAACAAAAATGAGAAAAATAATATTCAGACAGTGCATTTTTATTTTATATTAAAAATTAAAAGATATCAAGACTAGGAATTAAACATTCCATAATAACTTTATGTTTAATTTCTATCTTCAATATAGCCTTATTAAATATCCAGAGAAAGTATAAACCATATCATCTCTAGCACTAAACATGACCTCAAATGCTCCCGATCATTGGAAAATACCACTAGATCGCCCTAAAGATGAGCTAGCCCTTGATGGTAAGAATAGGAAGTATTAAGATGCCAACATTCAGAATCAACTCAAGAATGTAGAGGAGAAAGATAAGGCACAAATGTTAGACTTGCATGTTATGAATCCTTCATTGATGGCTTATGATTCTTCCTAAGATATTGTTCTATTGGCTTCTTTTCCTTTGGTGGTGGAATAGGGTCAGGTCACACGAAGTGCTAAGAAGATTAAGAACAGTCTTGGTGTTTCAAGTAAGGTTTCAACTCAGCACTCTTGTGGGGAGTACTAGCCGGCTCTTCCTAGCAAAGGACTAGAATCTAATCCCCTCAAAACTTCCTTTGTTGATATATTGAAAGGGGTTGGGGATGAGAAGGTCACTATTGAAGTTCTTATTGAAGAGGTAGTCTCAAACTCGAAGGATACACAATTTGATTCTTCCCACGATATGGAGCAGAAGGAGGAAGATTTTAGAATCATTGAGGATCCACATCACAATTTTCTAGAATTTGTTTTCTCCTAGAAAGTGAAAAAATGGCTTTATGCGACTTGGAAGAATTCTGTGATTGTCAAATTTTTAGGGTGAAGCATTGGGTTTGAAGCTCTCAAGACTAGGTTACAGAGCTTGTGAGCTAAACAGGGGATTATTACTCTTATTGATATTGGTAATGGTTACTTCATTGCCAAGTTGTCAAATACTTCCGATTATGAGAGAGCACCTACAGGGGGACCATGGATGATCTACGATCACTATCTAATAGTCAAGCCATGGGAACCCAAATTTAACTCTTATCATGATACTATTGTTATCGTGGCAATGTGGGTTCACTTTCCACTAATTCCTACTAAGTACTATGACGAAGAAGCGTGATGTCACATGGGTAACCGACTGGGTAAAACTCTAAAAGTTGATATGAATATTACTTGTCAGTTAAGAGGCCTTTTTGCTCGTGTCTATTCTTAATGGATGTCAATAAACCCTTCACTTCTGGGTTTAAGATAGAAGAAGAGAGTTTTTACTTTGAATATGAGGGGCTTCACTTACTCTGTAACAAGTGTGGATGTTATGATCATCAAGCAGAGTTATGCCCGAATCATCAAGTTGGTGAACCTTCTTAAATGAACCATAGCAGTAATCATCTTGGAGTCACAAAGGAAGGAGAGATGAGAAAGGAACCTTAACTAGAAGTCTGGAGGGTGGTTCAAAAACCACAATGACAAAGGAGGAATAAAAGTAAGTCAAAAACAGTGTCAGCGAACAAACCTTCAGGCTCAAGGATTGTTGCTCTAACCACTGAGGATGAAGATGGTACATATGTTCCAGACACTGCCAAGGTGGACCACTAAGTTGTTGATGTGGTATACAGGAAGTATAATCAAGGTGTACTGCACATCAAAATTCAAAGCAGTATGAGACGTGCAAACTCAAGGGTAAGCAAAATTGTGCCTACTAAGGATCGTACATTGGTGGCTACCAGAGGAGTGGATAGTACTCAGATTAGTGGCAAGTCAGTAGAGAAAAGACCTAGATCACCTGTGCAGAACGAGTATGAGCACGCGCTTCCTGTTACTACAACAAAGAATGTGCCACTTTTAATATCTATGGGCTAGGAATATGAAGGAGAGTTTAAAAGACCTTTTGAACTAAGATCTTCTAAATTCAGCCCAATAATGAAGGCATTTTAATAAAAGAAATTTTACTAGCTGAGGATGAAATGTTAGATGCTAGTAATATGGGCCTTAATGATTGTGCAAGCCCATCTAATGTGAGAGAAAATGATATTGGTGTGAACTCCCTTGAGCCATTTGTTCCTAAGACTACTTAGTCTGTTTGTTGATTCTCGACTTCTTTCTCCTTGGACCACTATTTCATGATTTTACTCATGTTTAAGTTGGGTTTTTGGAACATAAAGGGGGCCTGTGATAGGTCTTTCCACAGAAACTTAAAATTAGTCATTGATGTGCCAAGACCAATTTTGTTAACTCTTACAAAAACGCATTGTGAAGATTGAAAACGCCTAGAGAAAATCTCTTCTCTTAGGTACGATGGTTTGTATGTTGTGCTGAGTATAGGGAAGTCCAAGGGTATTTGCATTACTTGGAAGTCTTCTTTGATTTCAGTGACAATAATTGAAGATGGAAAGCAATTTATTCATGTCTTTTGCTCTGTGAATAATACTTCTTCTTTCTTCTTGACTTTTGAATATGCAATTCCCTACTTTGGTTTTAGGGAATAATTATGAATAAATTAGTTGCTCTGGCTGCTACTATAAATCAGCCGTGGATGGTTATGGGTGATAAAGATTGGGTAGTACTAGAGGAGCGACTTCACGATGTCTATGGTTTAGAGATCAAATGACTGTTGCGGGGCTCCATGATTTGGGATAGGTGGGTTTGAAATACACCTAGAAGGGTCCTCACCTACATGGCTATAATAGATTATATGAACGTTTGGATCGGGGATTGGGTAATCATGCTTGGCTTCTTCAATTCCCTAATAGCTCGGTTCATGTTCTATCTCATACAAAATGTTCTGATCATAATCTGCTTTTAGCTATCCTTGGTTGTAATCAAGCACGCAGACGAAGAGAGAAACCTTTCAGGTATGAGGCGATATGGCAAACACATGATCTGCTCTATAATACAATGAATGACAAATGAAGGCAAAACCTTAATTTAAATGATGCCCTTGAGTATCTGAAGGAGACTCTCTCGGAGTGGAATAAGGAAGTTTTTAGGTATGTTGATAAACATAAACAATAGTTGTTGACCCATCTTAATGGAATCCAAGCTTCTACATCTTATCCCCATTCTGTATTTCTTAGAGATTTGGAGGTCAAATTGCATAAGGAATTGGAAGAGGTTTCAAAACAAGAAGGACTCATGTGGTTCCAGAAATCACGTTCAATATGGATTAATAAAGGTGATAGGAATACTAAGTGCTATCACCTTAAGACCAACATTAAAAGATGTTGTAATCACATTACCTTGCTAAGAGTGGATGATTGTTGGACTGAGGATGAAGATGTGATTATCAATCATGTTCTTAGCTTCTTTAGGCTTCTGTTTACTGAAAAGAATTAGGTGCATTCTTTACTTATCACTAGTATGTCCTTTCCTATTATTCATGATTTAACTAATGGGCAGTTGAGTTCTATTCCTTCTAAAGATGAAATTAATTTCTATGGGACCTAATAAGACTCCAGAGGTGGATGGGTTCTCTCCTATTTTCTTTCAATCTAATTGGGATGTGGTTGGAGACTCCCTCTGTCGATTTGTGCAAGGAGTGTTTGTAGGACATATTTCATTAGAATAGGCTAATAGAACTTTTATTACTTTGATCCTGAGAGTAGATATCCTAGAGGTTATCTCTCAGTTTAAACCTATTTCCCTTTGTATTGTTCACCATAAATGTATAACTAAGATTCTGACTAATCGTCATAAGTGCTATATGGATGAACTTTTATCACCTTTTCAAGCAAGTTTCATTCCTAGTAGACACATACAGGATAATATTATAGTAGGATAGGAAATTCTTCATAACATGCAAAAGGTTAAAGGGAAAAGAGGTTTGATAGCCATGAAAATTGACTTGAAGAAGGCTTATAATAGAGTTAAGTGGGATTTCCTTTTGGATACTTTGAAGGTGGTAGGCTTCAATTCATAATTTTGTGATATCATTTACCATTGTATCTCTTCCTCTAGTTTTAATGTTCTATGGAATTTATCTTTAATTGATTTCTTTCAGCCTTCAAGAGGTCTCCAGCAAAGGAATCCTATCTCCCCCTTTCTATTTATGTTGTGTATGGATCGCCTATCTCATATTATCATGGATGCTGTGGAGTAAGGTGTTTGGTAACCTATCAGGACTTCTAGATTTGATCCTACCATTTCTCATTTAATGTTTGATGATGATTTACTTCTCTTTGGTGAAGCCTCTGTCTTACTGTTAGATAAGCTAGCTTCCCAAGATGGGGGGTGAATTGAGAAGCTTGAAAATTTTCTGCAAAATGTCAAGAAAGTGAAGAAAGCAAAGTATGATGGTAAAACAGAGTATAAATGAGTAAACTGTAAAAGTAGCAGTAGGGAAGAGAAGACTCAGATATTTATCCTGATTCGGTCTCTCCACTTGACCTACGTCCAGTCCTCAAGTCACCACTTGAGATTTTCCACTATTTTGCAAGAATTCAGTGGGCTTCTTGCAAATGTCTCAGTACAAAGATGATGCTCTGTTTTTAGAGCTCACTCTTTCACTCTATGCACTCTTACTAAGTGCTTCCCCAATTCCTTGTGATATCCCCTCACAAGAAAACATTTCTTCTAGATGAAGATAAGATTATTTACAATGAATAAACTTTCTTAAACAGAGTGAATATGAAAGTTGGAGTACAAATATTGAAGTGTGAGAGTAAGAGACTTTGAGTAAATGATTTGGCAGAGTTTCAATATATACAAAGTTAAAATCGTTGCCCACAACTTCAAATGATGTTATATTTATAGATTTAGGTCTCAACTATACGTCAGAGACAAAATCTATCCGTTGGAGAAGTTATCCAACGGTTACTCTGAAAAACTATCCGTTAACCAACCGCATTTAATGCTTCTAACATTCTGAAATTCGAATTTCAGTTGGTCAACAGACAAATTTCGCAGAAACCGAAGGCTAAAGACTTCAACGTTGAATATCGGAAGTTTGTCTGTCATGAAGCAAAGTTCAAATTTTGATCTTTGAAAAATGTTTCTATGTTGTGACATACGAATTTTCATATTTGAAGACGTTCTGTTAAGTGTGAACAGTATTTTCAATTTGCTATAGTGCCTTTGAAATTCGAATTTTGGAACCCCAAAATTTCTCTGTCCGTAACTGGTTTATAAGGTACAGTAGTTCATCTAATTCAAAATTTAAATTTTCAAAAGGCAAAGTTCGTCCGTCAGAGAGACTTCTTTTCAGACTTACTTCAAAATTCGAATTTACAAATACTGTCATTCGTATGTCAACATATCAATATATCAGACTCACAAGCTTTATTTCTGAAATTCGAATTTTCATGTTCAAAGTTCGTCTGTCAGTGAGCAATTTTGAAGCCCAATCTAAACTTGGTTTCAGATGAACTTTGACATAATTTCAGACGAATTTCTTTAGTTTTCATAAGTTACATTTTGTCTGAAATTCGAATTTTCAAAACCCAAAGTTCGTCTGTTACTGAAAGTTCCTTTCAGACACTTATCAAAATTCAAATTTTCTCAAGTCAAAATTTGTCTGTCAGAGAAACCTCTTTCCAGACTTGTTTATTTTCAATACAAAATTCGAATTTCCAAGGCCAAAGTTCGAGTTTTCAAGCTGACATACCAGTATAAACCTTTCAAACTTTCTCTGTTAGTGGGTGTTTTTCAAATATTCCATGATTTAACATAGAATCAAAGTTTTAAAACATCTTTTCACCAAATCAAAGTCTTTTACTCAAATCAAAACATTACTAAACATCCTACATCTATTCTTGCACCTATTTCTCCGGAATTTCTTCACTTGAAACCTTTTGTGCACCTTTGATATCTTTATTCCAAGCTCTTGAAGGTTGGTTTAGAATCATCAAAACTCTTGATTCAACACTTACAAGTTAATGCTATAATGGACTGTTTAGACAAAATTTTGTTCTTCCTCCAAGGCTAAAATCAATAAAGCTAAATCCTTTATGTTTTTCTCTAGGAATACTAATACACAACTTAGGAAGGAACTGAAGGATATCACGGGTTTTAAAATTACTGATGATATTGGTGTCTATCTGGGTGTTCCTCAATCCAGAAATTAGAGAAGGACCCAAACCTTCAATATATAGTGCAGAGGGTTCAAGCTAAACTTGCTAACCAGAAGGGCAAGTGCTTATCTTTGGCAGATTGATTTACTCTTACCAAATTAGCCATTAGCACTATTCCTTTATATTCAATGTAGGTTATTGAAGTGCCTACTATTGTTTGCAAAAAAAATTGAAAGCTCTAACGGGACTTTATTTTGGGGGACTGATAGGCAACAAAAGAAATGTCACTTGGTTGGATGGTCCTTTCTGTGTAACTCTAAGGAGCATGGTAGGATGAGATTTTGGTAGCTAGATCCTATGAATAAGGCTTGTGGAACTAAAATTCTGAATTTTCTCACTAATTCTTGGATTAGTCTTGGTTTTAAATTGATTGATTCTTGTATATCTTCTCCTTGTCATAATCAACTTGTTAGTAAGGTACAAGATTGGATTCTTGATGGGCGCTGGAATGTTCAGCATATGCGTTCTATTTTTTCTTAGGATGTTTTATCAAGAATAATAGCCTTGATGCCACCATGTGATAATTCAATTGAAGATCAACTAGTTTAGGGGTGTAACATTAGTGGGGAGTTTTCCACTCAGAGTGCTTATTTCTTGATCGAGAAACCTATTCCTTCCTCTTCTCATAAAATTTATAAAGCTATATAGAAATTGAGAGGAGTTGAAAGGATACGTGTCTTCTTATGGTTGGCTGTTAAGGATAGATTGCTTACAAATTATAGAAGGTATAAGTAGACTCCTCGTAGTCCATTTTGTATCTAGTGTGGTCATGTTATTGAAAATATTTTGCATGCTTTTTGAGATTGTGTTCATGCTAGAGGTGTTTAGGAAAAACTAGTAAGGCCAACAATGAAGTTGTCATTCTATAACTCCAATTTAAAGGAATGGTTCTCCCTTATGGTCTGTTTGGTTCAAAGGAGGGAAAGGGAGGAAAGGGATTTTAATGGAGAGAAAGGAAGGGAAGGGAAAAGAAGGGATTTTAATTTTACCTCGTTTAGAAGGAAAATGAGGGATTTTAGTGGAAGGATTTTAATTTTACCTCGTTTGGATTATGAGGGGAAAGGAGGGAAAATAATTATAATTTAACTATTATACCCTTAATTTATTTAAGTTAATATAAGAACAAAACTGACCAGTATATTGTGTGACCGAGTAATGAAAAAATGAAGAGTATTTTGGTCATTTTGAACACAATAACACATTTTCCCCCCAAATTACCCCAATTTGGGGGAAAAATATATAAGGGGAGGGGAGGGAAAATTTTAATAACATTTTCCCTCCCCTTCCTTTCCCTTCCCCCCATTTCCCTCCAACCAAACAAACCATTAACCTCCATAAAAATGTTAGTTTTTCTGATGATGTAAACTAGAATCTCACTTGGGGATTCACAGTTTGGAAGCTGTAGTTATGGAGAAATCATGCCTTTTTTAACAGTCATTTTGTGAGGCCTTACAACCCATGCTCGTATGCCTTACAGATGCAAAAACACATCTTCATGGAAAAGAGTTTAAGTGGAGCATTGAACCCTATTGGGTTAAATCCTAATAGACATTGGAATCCCCCACCTGATGGACGGATCAAGATCAATACTGATGGTGCAATTGACGATGGTAATCATATAGTAGGTTGTGCAGGGGTTTTAAGGAATCATCAAGGTAACTAGGTAACTGGATTCATTCAATTTTTGGGCAATTGCACCACTAATTGTGTAAAGAAATAGGGTGTTTTAAAGGGCCTTAAGATTGCCTGGGAGCTTGGTTTCAAATAAGTCTTATTGGAGGCTAATGCTCAGGTGATTGTTAATAATATTCAATGGCAACAGCATCTTGGAGCCCTTTCACGGGTCAATAATGTTATGCTTGAAATTCAAAGAATGCTACAAACATCAATGGTGTGTAACGATCGAGTGGATTCCTCATGAAATTAATCTTGTAGCTGATGCATTAGCTAAATGGAATATTCAACATTGATCTCCGTTTACTTTTTTGGATAGTGAGTTAGATTTCACTAACTCTTTGTTGCAAAAATATTGTACTAGATTTTCATCCCCTCTTATGTAATTGTTTAATTTCCTTCTTCTTCTATAAAAGAAAAAATTTCTATATTCAATATAATTTTAAGATTTTTTATTTTTCTAAAAACAATTACGCGTGCCTCTATGTGTAATGATAATTTAAAGAATGAATGATACTATTTCTAACTTATAATTATTGTGAATTGCTATAAGTTTTACATCTTATATCAAATATTAACACTTATAGTAATTGATATTAATAATGATGACTAAACAAACTTTGTACATTGTTTTTTTTATAAAGAAAAGGACAACAAAGACTTACAAGGACTTGTGAATAAAATAAAATACATATAAGATTTTAAGATTTAAAACATCACAAGGATTTAGGTTTTTATATGGTTAAAAAAATTGATTTTCTCAAAATGTCCCTTCTTTCCTTCTTCCGATGCCCCCCTTCCTTCTCCAGTTGTTGATAGCCAACAACAAAGGAAAAAGAAAGGATGAACGAAGAAGGGAATAGGCATTTTGAGAATATTATAACTTTTTTTGAAAATTTTTGTTAGGTCCTTTTGGATAATTTAAGAGGTCTTGGAGCCTCTTTTTTTTCGATAAAAAGTCTTGGAGCCTTTTGCGTATTAAAGTTTCTTCATAGGCCTTTGTATGTCATTTTTCCTAAAGAAAATAAAATTGTGAGGCCAATGTGGTGTGGGCCTTCAATAATCTGCACAATTCAGAGATCCAACTTCACTCCACAAAGCCCAGACCAACACAGAAGGACAAGAGAATGATATGTGACAATATATTTATATTACCAAAAAGCTTCTGTGACTTAAACCTCTAGCCCGCGGACAGTCCCCCTCGTCTTCGCAAGGAAAAACGAAAACCCTAGCCTCTCTCTTTCGCAAAATCAACGACGCAAACAATAATGGTAACTTTCTCTTCATCTTTGCCTCATTGGTTTTCTTTAGTTTAGAATCTGTTGTTTCATTGCTTGAATCCGCTGTGGTTTATTCATTGCTTGGTGCTGCAGACTGGAGAGGCTGTGAATCCTAAAGCTTATCCTTTGGCCGATGCCCAACTCACTATAACAATACTGGATCTTGTTCAGCAAGCTGCCAATTACAAGCAGCTCAAAAAGGGTGCTAATGAAGGTCTGGATTTTCTATCGCTGCATCTAGTCTGCTGCTGCATATATTATTAATTTTTGCTGTATTTGCTCTTTTTCTGTTGTTATTTTATCAAGTTCTTTTGCTTGCCCTTTCATAAGAAGCAATGTGTAAAATGATACTCTATATTTGCTTCAGCAACCAAGACGCTGAACAGGGGTATTTCAGAGTTCATAGTGATGGCAGCAGACACTGAGCCATTAGAGATTCTTCTCCATCTTCCTCTACTTGCTGAGGATAAGGTGACTTCACTATAGATGTTCTTAACTTTTCTGCCAACTCTGTTTTTTCTTATGCTGCAATTAATGGAGTAATTAGCAGTGTTTATTCATGTGTTTCTGGGCCTTCTGGTTATTCTTCTCTGGATTGATCTGTTACCAAAAATTTTTGTTGATTGGGCTGGAACTTAATATTTATGATATAGATGTGTATTTGTTAACCATGCTATTCTTGTATATTGATTAGTATTTCTCATTGGCGTATATCATGATTTTTTGTTTCTGAACTTAATATGGACTAAATAGTTAATATAGACCTATTTCGAACTGAGAGGAACTTGGATACTGTTAATCCTCTTCTCTTGTGAAAGTGGCTTTCCTTGTCTATGGATATCTTTCAAGTTTCAATGCAGCTCTAACACATGTTTTGGGACATGGAGCCTGTAACTGCTGAATTTGTTAGTTTAGTGTTGCTTACCAGCTCCCAGGATTCTTGAGAATTGATCCTTTTTTTTTTTTTTTTTAGGCTAGCAGTTAATAACTGCGTTCCATCTTATATAAATTTAGAAATTAAGATAAAGATATGCCAGATAGATGCAGAACGAAGGATGTTTAGGAATTATCTGATGCCCAATACAATGGACCAAGAAATATGTTAGGGTCATTTGGTAGTTTGTACGTAACATTGCTCTGTATTCTACAGTAATATGCCATTGTAGTTACTGTTGCTTGGGACTCTGGAGTTGTTTATTTAAGATACTTTAATTACTGTTGTATATTATTGTAATCACCTCTATAGCCTGTGACATACATGTTATGGTTAACCTTGTGTCTTTGGCAGAGTTTTTATCATTACAGAATATAAACTTTTAGTTTCATGGCCGGTGTGATCCAATGATCAATCAACCATATCTTGTTGTTAGAGTGGATGGGTGAAAAATAAACTGACGTAATTTTGGTAAACTATGGGAAGCTTGAGATGTTAATTATAGTTTGAAGTATTGTGTGTCTCAGCATTCTTGCCGGGTTCATTCGAATTTAATATCTTTGATTTTATAAATATGTTAGTGTTCAAAACTTGTATAGCCATGATTTTAAGTTATCTACTTGAATTTTTCAGAATGTTCCCTATGTATTTGTCCCGTCAAAACAAGCACTTGGACGAGCATGTGGGGTCACACGGCCAGTGATCGCATGTTCTGTGACAACTAACGAGGGAAGTCAAGTGAAATCCCAAATTCAACAACTAAAGGTGATTTACTGTTAGTTACAAACTTCATCATGTGTTCCCATATTTTGAATTGAATGGACATGTATTCTTATTGTTGTCTGGAATGCAGGATGCTATTGAGAAGCTTTTAATCTGAGAAATACTATTCGGTATGATGGGCTTCTTGGGTTGTGCTGATGCTCCTTCAGAGGCTTTGACTGGACGAGTTGTTTGTGTTATCTAGGGAAATATAGTTTGTTTGTCAAGTCGTTAATGTCTATTCTAAAAGATTATGAGTGGTATTTTTTTCTTTTTTGGTTTTAGTACGAGTGATGCTTTGAACTGGGATTTTAAGTTTTCCAATGTGATTTCTGTTATTGTGAGAATTTATGTACCTCTCTTCTTAATCCAATGAGGTCCGTCTAGATTTTTGTCGTATGATTTTCTCACATTCGAGGAATTTTCTTGAAATTTGTGGTAAATGAATTTCTAAGATTATATACGTATCTGGGAACACTATTGAGCTGTAGAGGATAACTTCTTGAAGAGTTGAATTTTCCATCTTAATTAATTTTTATATATACCAACAAAATCCACAATGGGTGTATGCTCGAGCAAGGTCAATATTTATTAAATATAAATTACAAAACTTATCGTAATTTACAGTATTTGTAAGCTTTTTTAAAATAATTTTTGTAAACTTAAGATCGTAATTTTTCTTCGCTAATGGAAAGAGTTGAGGACGGTCTTTTGAGCCAAAATACTTGGCGTTCGTAAGTTGTTTAACTTTCTTTTCTTTTAGAAGGATGATAAAGGCCGGAAATGCATTGGGTACCCATACGAGATTGCTCATTATTAATCTGATATGTCAATTTTGAAGCTGAACGCTTCAGATTTAATTTAGTTTTTTTACTATCTTTTTAATGCATTTTTATTTAGTCTTATCATTGATATAATTTTATAATTATCATCTTTTTAAAAAAAATAATATTATCATTTAAAAAATTAACATAAAAAAATTTAAATCTAAATTATTCAAATTAAAACTAGACTGCCTACATTTCATTACTCATCATCACCAAATAAAGATCCATAATAGTCTGGTTCAACTGTGTCCCATGAGGAAAAGGCCATAAGCTGTAACGGATTCATTACATTAGGTTTCCTCACCTCCTAAGTTACAAGTGTTTTTTCACATGGTAGTTAAGAAAAAGGCTAAAAAATCCAAGTGATTATTTAACTTGAAATAAAAAGTTAAAAGTGATTTACAAAAAACAACCAATTAATTTAATCAGTAAATAAGTTTTTTTTTTGGCCAACAAATAAGTGGTTAATTCAATGTGATATATGTAACTTAAAAAAATAAAAACTCAAGTTAATTTAATAGTCAAATATGGTATCAATTTCCCTTTCATTTTAGCTAAAATTAATTGGGGAAATTATAGTTTAGGATCAGTATCTGGAATTAATAACAAATAAGGACTTTTGACTTATAAAAAGTGGTAAAAACTGAAAATTGAGTAGTAATAAAATTATATTTGCTATTAATTCCAAAAATTGGTCCTATAACCTAAAAATTACAATAATAAATATTATGCTACAATATCACCGTGGGCGTGCCGGAGTGGTTATCGGGCATGACTAGAAATCATGTGGGCTCTGCCCGCGCAGGTTCGAATCCTGCCGCTCACGCTTCTCATTTTGGACTTGTCCCCAAAGCATTCCACCAATGCTAATTTTCACATCCATTGAACTCCCACTCAGAATGAAAATGTTAGCTTCACCTTCGTACGTAGTAGTGGCATTTAAAGCTCTCAACTTTTCTCTCATTTGTCGAACCATCACCATTCTGGACCATGTCTTTCATTTGTGGTTCACGCTCTTCTCATCAATCTCTTCATGCTCCTCTCCTGGTTGAAATCAAATCCTCTATTCTTCTTGTCAATGATGCCTCTTATCATGGCCAAACTAATACTTACTGTTCAAGAAATAAGGTGGGATATACCAGTTAATCATTTCTCAGAGGTATCCAAATCTGATTCTTCCATGTCAAATTCAACAGTCCGTATCACCCCCACCCACCACCCCACATTTGCACATGTAAGATTCCGCATAATCCTCCTCACTGTGCTCCCATCATATTCATTACAGCACAATTATTTGAATACCACTAACGACTGACAATTACCAATGAGTGACATCCTGGCCTTCATCAATTGCAAGGCTTTCCAAAAGCCTAAAGCCACAAAAGAAGTCATGTAGCTCGTATGCAGCTTAAGAGTTCTTTTCCCCTCCATTTATGCTTTGATTCTGTGGTAATAATCGTTTTCCAAGTGAGTTAAAACACATACCTGCTATAATTAAGACCAGCATGGCAAAATATTACTACAGTAGATGAATGCATGCGTGTGTGAGTAGACTCAAGATTTAAAGGAGCAGCGTTTCTCTCCAAGGTTTCTCCTTTTGGAGTATTAGGAGAAAATAGAAGTTTTCATGATGGGTACTACTAGTTGTACTAAAATAAGATTTTTGAGATAAAATGTTTTTGCCTCTAATCGAAAGAATTTTGTATCTAACTTTGTTATAGACAAAGAGACTGTTTTTAATTTAGTCAATGTTAATTTTAAAGACAGATAAAGAGACTGTATTAAAGATAAATTTTTCTCTGGATAAAGTAGTCTGTAAAAACAGAATTTTTGTGGATAATCTGACATTCTCGTTGAAGATTACGCTAAAGTAATTATATTTGACCTTGCATTAGCCTGATTTCACATAATGATAAAACTTTATCTATAACCCCTTCACACCTATGAATGTTAATGCAATGCATACCCTCTTCTCTCACTAACTTAAATTTCAGGTAAACTGGAGATGGTCAGCCGCAGGCATCAGAGTTATTAAAGGTTTTCAATAGAAATGAATTTTATTAGAAGTAAAAGCTGGAAAGTTTGACACAAGAGAGAAGGAAATCTACTAAAGCTGATATTAAGACAAATTACACAATGATTGAGAAAATAAAATGAACTACTCTTGTTATACAAAGATCGCAGCATTTGATAGCAAAACATTAGAGTCATAATAAAATGGTCAATCTAAGCTCTTATGCTTATATTCATATCAATCATTCAGAATTCACTACATCCAAAATCAGACTCCTATAAGGAAGGAGAATAAGAAATCTTCCAAAACAACTAGACATGAAAGAGTCCACTCTTATACACCAACTCATATTTCTTCTCTGTGGGATTCACTGATCCTGGTTCTTGAGGAATAATTTTCTTGACCACAATAGTAGATTGATGGGCAGTAGTAGCCGCTGGGCTCCATTGTACTCTCATCCTGATCGTTAGATATGGCCAACACTGTTATTACCTTAGTGACCTGCTTTTTAAGCAACAGCTTTGATAGGCTTGAGGGAACATCCATCCCAAATTTTTCTAACACAGAAAAAATTAATCTCAAATTTCATCTCAAAGCTCCATACTTTTCACGAAAGAAATTATTGTATTTTTTTATATATCAAAGGCAAAATAGCCCTGTTCATCCCTAAAGTCTGATTTAAGATTACTAATTTCCTGTAGTGTTAATTAAAATGCCCAAAGAAATAGAAATTTACTTATATATATATATATATATATATCAGACATGCAGTATGCATATATAATGTGAAGAACTTGCTTGCAAGTAACCTGTAGATAGGTTTGCTGAAGTTGCTAGGATATGTGAAAATAGAGTTAATTAGAAAAGTCAAAAGGAATAAACGAATTCTAAGATACTGCTTCAATGTATAATTGCATACTAATGATTACAAGAAAGAATTAGTTAAAGAGCGGATCCACAAAGAAGTTTTCCATGTTGCATGTTGCTCTAAGGACTGCTCACTGTATAATTATCTTGGTATTGTCCGTTGGTATTTGTGGCACTACAGTGCACGTACAGTAGATAACATAGCTAAGGAATTATGAGATGTTAGAGCCACCAGTTTAAATTTAAATCATAATTGCGTTATTGAAAGATGAAGCATGGTACTTGATGGCAAAATCTCTTCAAAGTTGTGTGGTTGAAATGCTCTTATTGGAGTTTTCTTCAAATGGTTATTCATCTATTGTATTTTCCTGTAAACAGAGGCAGGAAAGTTCTATGAAAAATGATGGTTCAATTCGATGTTGATTAATGGGGTGCTAGAATACAGTTGTGGGCTAAGTAAATCAATGGATGGTTTTGAGTCTATTGAAAATACTGATATGAATGAAGACCTGACTATAACTGATATGGATAAAAATCATTCATACTCAGGGGGATAGTGCAATTGTAAATACAATAATATTTTTCTTATTCTCCATAATCAACATCATTTTTTTCAATTTTCTTAGTAATATTTTGACAATTGCTTGCGTATAAAATAAAACATTTGAATCAATCCCAGAATTATTCACTTGCAATTGACCCCACTAACATAAAAGTTCTGAAGTGGGAATGATGTAATTTCCCTACTTCCCCATGCGATATTCCTATTGAGTTAATGTTATATGTTGAGTTCTCTGCCTTTAAAAGGGGAAGCCCAAAGCACAAACTCAAGTTGTGAATTGAAGCGTAGAAGAATTATAGCTTTCTAGCGTTCTAATTTAGCACTTCTTAAAATGGTTAGTACTTGCTACTAAGTATTGAGTTGTGATCACTGTCTGATATATTACCTTAGTTTTCTTGAATGATTTATTTCCCATATCTCAGGAGGAGAAGATGAATTGGACAGTTGATGATGCCGTGGACTACAAAGGTTGTCCTGCCGACAGATCTAAAACTGGTGGTTGGGTGCCTGCCACTCTTATTCTAGGTCTGTCTTCCCCTCTTATTCTTCCCCTCTTCACTTTGATGTGATACTATTAATCTTATTAATTTAATTCTGAAAGATACTTTTTGATTAATCATGATCTGCCATACATCAGAAGAAAGTTCCAGTTACCATGTAATATATATACACTTGACTTTAATTAAACCCCATTGTATTGTCAGAAGTAATAGCTAGTTTAGATCCCATGTTTGTTTTGTTAATTACAATTATGATGATTCATGCAGTACTTGCAGGCTAGAAAGAGAAAAGTTGATGTTTCATTAAAACGCAATATAGTTTATACTAAGTACATTGATATATAGGAGAGTAGGACCCACATTTGGAGTCCTGTCCCTCCCTCTAAAGGGACTACTAAATTAAGCCCCTGACTCTCAGGAGATACCTCTCGTAAGAGTTGACCACCAATTGAGAATTACCAGTTGAAGGAGGAATTTCTGTACCTTCTTTAATCTTATTTTATCTCCCAACTTTTTCTAGGGATTGAACTTCCTTTTCTGCAAACATGTTGTGCTTTTCCATAACACAGGGCTTCACTTTTAACTTGGTATTTTTTGGCCTACCTCATACTTCAACTTACATAGTTACATCCTACCTGTCGACGGAATAAAAATTGAGAATGATGCGAGTTCTTAAGATTTATTCTTCCTGTATGGCTATCCCCTAAGATAAAACAGACTTCTCCTAAATAAGTATGGGAGCAAAACTACAGGAATAAAAATAAACACGTCGAAGGAAACAAAAAACTAGGATACAGAAGAAAAGAGAATTGGTTGATGGTCACTGCTAAGAAGAGAAAACATCTCCTATATATAGCTACCATATAATAATGGTAGTCATGGTGGTTATGATAATTAATTTTTATTAAAATATAATCAAACTAATATAACTCCTTTTGAAATACTCATTCATTTATACAAATATCCAACACTATCTACGAACTGGAATCAATAATTTCAATATTCACAGTAGAAAACAAATTTAGAAGGTAATTCCCTAAATTCTTACAGGAATTGAGATTGTTGAGAGGCTGTCCACCATGGGGATTGCAGTGAACCTGGTGACATACTTGATTGGAACTATGCATCTGCCAAGCTCAACTTCAGCCAATATTGTCACTGATTTTATGGGCACATCGTTTTTCCTGTGTTTGCTTGGAGGTTTTCTTGCTGATTCCTTTCTTGGAAGATATAGGACAATCGGAATCTGTGCTGCAATACAAACTCTGGTCAGTTCATATTGCACCTAAAAGTTGCATTCATTTATGTTACAGAAAAAATCAAGTTGTGATAAAAGGAGTACATTAAAACAACTTTCAGGAATTCTTGATTAAATTGAAAGAAAAAATTTGTAGAGGACTAAACTGGAAATTCACTGAATAGGATTTTCCTCATGAATTTTCTTGTTGTCACGTATTCTCCTTAGTTTTGACTGAGAGGGATGGTGATTCCAGGGAACTGCAACATTAGCAATCTCAACAAAATTTTCACGGCTACGTCCACCACCTTGCAATGCTACGACAAGCAGGGATAATTGCAAGCAAGCTAATGGATTCCAAATGGGATTTTTATACATGGCTCTGTACGTTATTGCACTAGGGACTGGTGGCCTGAAGTCTTGTGTTTCTGGGTTTGGAACAGACCAGTTTGATGAGAAAGATGAGAAGGAGAAGTCTCGGATGCTCTATTTCTTCAATAGGTTCGTCTTCTTCATTAGTTTTGGAACTCTGACGGCTGTCACTGTGCTTGTATATGTAGAAGATGAAGTGGGCCGAAGTTGGGCATACGGAATATGTTCTGCTTCCATGGTTATAGCCATTTTGGTATTCTTATCTGGAACTAAAAAATACAGATACAAGGAAAGCTTGGGAAGCCCCATTGTCCATATTTTACAAGTCATTGTTGCAGCTATAAGGAAAAGGAAGGTCAATCTGCCATACAGTGTTGAATCTTTGTTTGAGGACACTCCTGAGGCTTCAAGAATAAAGCACACTGATCAGTTCCGGTAAGGTGGACTTTAAAGTGTCACATCATTATTTGCATCACATTTAAATTATCTTCTTTTTGCCTCTGGGTTCTGAGGACAATGATCATGCCTGTAACAATAATGCGGGCTATTATAGACAACTATATTATATTTATACCTTCAGGTTCTTGTACACTTTACAAATAAAAAATTATCCAGGACGCATCATTTTAGTATTGTGAGCATAAAACAATGCAAAAACAAGTCATTTTGCATACAAGTCCATTCTCTAACATCATCTTTGATGTCACCAGTGTACATAGCTGAAAAAAAAGAAAACTCTATAGAAGGTTTTACAGGTTGCTCTCTTTTTCCTCAACTCGTTCCCCTGAATCTCCCCTTCTTTCTCTCTCAAAGAACAACATAACTAATGATAACCCTGATTCCTGGAAACAGTTTCTCTTCCCTTGTTGAAGTATTTTGTTAGGATTAAAGGAATCTGTCATGATGGTTCTTTTTTTTCTTTGTTTGATTTTCTGCTATAGTTTCTTGGAGAATGCTGCAATTGTGGCAGAAGGTGATTTTGAGAAGACCATATCTGGTTCTGTTCTGAACCCTTGGAAACTATGCTCATTGACAAGAGTAGAGGAGGTGAAAATGATGATGAGGCTTCTACCAGTGTGGGCCACAACCATCATGTATTGGACCACATACGCACAGCTGATCACCTTCTCAGTTGAGCAAGCCTCCACCATGGACAGGTCCATTGGGAATTTCCAGATTCCTGCAGGCTCTCTCACAGTCTTCTTTGTGGTAGCCGTACTGATCACTATTGCTATTTATGACCGTCTCGTCATGCCCCTTTGGAAGATGTGGAGAGGCAAACCAGGTAAAACTTAATGTAGAACAAAATATGAAATAAGAAGATATTACAAAACATTTTGGTGCAAAAGCAAACAAGAGAAATGGGAAATAAGAGAGTCAAGCAACCTAGTCTAGTGGTTGATGATTGATGCTTGTCAATATAAAATAAACTTGCCATGTTTTAATCAGTCATTCACTCATGTATTAGACATATCACAAAAATAACTAGCTTAGCCTGCATAAAATATTGGCCTTTGTCTCGTCCACTTCTAACATATGCTGTTGGTCTATGAGAACTTTTAGGTATATACCTAGCACCAAAGATAAGTATTAGAAACAAATAGCGATTCTTACAATAACTGTCTCAATAGATCCCATCACTTTGGCACACCTATTTTTTCTGTTTCATGAAAAATTCTTGTATGCACCATAAGTGCATCTAATGGTTAAAACTTGATTTGCACAACTTGACATGTCCCACATGTTCAGACCAAATTTGATCCAATGTCCATGTGGTATACGTAAGAACTTCTCGTGTTATATTGGTTCTTCATCCTTGCACTTATTTTGAGTATCTCAGAAGTTTGACAATTTTGAATAACTGAACTACCCTTTCAAGCAGTTTTAGGTAACCATATATAACAAATGGGACAGCATATCTGGATACATTGATACAATTTGAAGAAAGAACTTTCACCATATGGACATAACCACATTTAGAAACCAAAACTTTCAACAATTGAAAGCAACACCATAACGAGAAATATCACTTCTTTCTGTGAAATAGGTTTCACCAACCTACAGAGGATTGCAGTCGGGCTTGTACTTTCCACTTTTGGAATGGCAGTTGCTGCACTATGCGAGAGAGAAAGATTGAAGGTGGCAAAGATAGCGAGTGCAACCCCAAGAGGGCTCCCTATAAGCGTTTTCCTGTTAATTCCACAGTTCTTGCTGGTAGGTTCTGGTGAAGCCTTCGTATACGTAGGCCAACTTGATTTCTTCATAACACAGTCCCCGAAAGGCATGAAATCCATGAGCACAGGTCTCTTCCTCACCACTATGTCTCTGGGCTTCTTCGTCAGTAGCTTCCTGGTGTCGGTCGTGAAGAAAGTGACTGGGACTAAAGATGGGGAGGGATGGCTAGCTGACAACATAAACAATGGAAGGCTTGATTTGTTCTATGCACTGTTAACCATTCTGTGTTTCATAAACTTGCCTGCATTTCTGGTGTCTGCAATGTGGTACAGGCCGATAAAATCTAAACCTGCTCAGCAAATGGTGTTAATTGACGAGTCCTTGGCAGATAGATGCTGAAGAGTATTCAGAATTAAAAATTGTGATGAAATTAGAGTACTTGCAATTCCAATGGTGAAGGAATTCTCCTCTACTCGGAGAACTGTGAATTGTCATCCGTGATTTCAATGCTGCACCAGCAGAAGAAACAGGTGAGACAACACGGAATTTGAGATGAGATTTTGGAAGACTGAGTTAGTGTTGCGAATTGGTAAAATCTGTGTCTTTTATATATTCGTCTGCCGTGTTCGTCATCGTTTTGTTTGTTTACATAATCTGTTATGGGACTCTTGTTTTGTAATTATCCGGTTGAATGAATCAAGTTTTGAAATAAAATTTGTCATAGTATAAAAAAGAAAATAAAAATTTCCCATTTTTTCTTTTAATAAAATTTGATATACTTCGCTTAATTTCATTGTTCTCAAACATCAAAGAACTCATATTAGATTGTAATTATGCCACGTGTCAAAAAGACGATGAGCTGCCTTATCTCCAAATAGAGTTTCATGCGCAATAAGTTCATTGATGATCACAAACATAACAATCCCTTACAGTTGGTTTTTCATCTGTGGCGTATATTCCTGATCGCTGAGGATATTCTAGATATTTATATCAGATGCCCTTACTCAATTTTCTTTCAATTAACTTGTAATTCTTAAATGATATATGCATCTCTTGTCTTTAAAAGTAGTAGAAAAATGATATTTCCGAGCTTTATTTAACTTTCATGCTTTGTCATCCATGTCATTTCTTCAATCATTTTTGTTTTTTACACCAGATATGGAGATATTAACTATCTATGTTATAGGTAGAAATGAAAGAATAACATGGACCAAACACATAGTAACTTTGAGATAACTCAAGTGTTCAGGTTTAGGGTGGTTATAAATTTTTAATAGCTTTTTGATCCCAATACAATAAATGCAAAATGAAATTATCAAAATACTATAAATTAAACATTATTTTTTAAAATGTTATAAATTTTACTTCTCAATGTTAATATTACCGAGATAATAATTATACTTTCACACATTTCAGTTTGATACGAATGGAGATATATATATATTTTTTTTTTAAATTTTAGGAGATATATATATTTTTTCTTTAAATTTTAGGTCGCATGCTTAGCCTGCCACCCTATCCCCTTCCCCACCCATCACCCATCCCCAATTCCCCTCTCCCAACCTCGTACTCCCCCCCCCAAACTCCCCACCAAAAAATAATTATATAATCATAATTATAATATATGTTATTTATATTTATATTTATAATATATTTGTTACAATATAAATATATATTAAAATAAATTTTATTTGGATTCTTAAAATATAATAAAAAATTTAAATTTTTATTTAATTAAATTAAATGGATAATTATTTTAAAAGACCTCTATAAAATTATTTTTAGTTTAAAATATATTAAAAATTCTAATTAATCTCATTTAATCTACGTATAAAATATTTTACCTCGATTATAAATATAAGATTATTTTTAGGATATAAGATGGTATTTATTATATGTTTTCAAAAAATGTACATATGTAATTCATTCCAAAGAAAGAGAAAGAAATTAAATAAGAACAGTTTTGGAATAATGACTTAATTTTCAAAAAAATTAATGTAATTAACTAATTTTAACTCGCATTCTTAATCCATATAATTCTGTTAAAATATTCTTATATTAAGGACCGAATTGTCCTATATTAAGAAAATGGAAATATCGATACCAATTGAGATAGATAATGAGATGTGGGGAGAACTTTCTAAAAATTTCGTTATATTAAGAATTGGAAGAAATATTTAAAAAGTTCTCACCTCATCTCATCATCTATCTCAATTGGTATCGAGATTTCCATTTTCTTAATATAGAACCTTTCGGTACTTAATATAAGAATATTTTAACAGAATTATATGGATTAAGAATGCGAGTTAAAATTAGTCAACTATATTAATTTTTTCGAAAATCAAGTCATTATTCCAAAACTGTTCTTATTTAATTTCTTTCTCCCTCTTTAGAATGAATTTCATATGGACATTTTTTGAAAATATGTAATAAATACCATCTCATATCCTAAAAATAATCTTATATTTATAATTAAAGCAAAATATCTTATACGTAGATTAAATGAGATTAATTAGAATTTTTAACATCTTTTAAACTAAAAATAATTGTATAGAGATCTTTTAAAATAAGTATTCCTTTAATTTAATTAAACAAAATTTTAGAATGGAATTTATTTTAATATGTATTTATATTATAATAAATATATCATAATTATAAATATAAATAATATATATTATAATTATAATTATATAATTATATTTGGGTGTTTTTTTTTGGGGGGGGGGGGGGCGCGGGGGTACGTGGTTGGGAGAGGGAAATGGGGGAATGGGTGGGGGAGAAAAAATAATAATACACATCTTGGTTTGTATCAAACTGAGGTATGTGAAAGTATAATTATCATTTAAGTGACATTAGCATTGAGAAGTAAAATTTATAACATCTTAGGAAATAATGTTTAACTTATAGCATTTTGATAATTTCATTTTGTATTTATTGCATCCGGGTCAATTTCCTATTTTTAATAGTGATCACACTTTAAAAGCTCATGATATGATTTAAAAAAATAAAAATAAAATACTCTAACATTTTTTCTATTTTGTCATAATTATATAAATATCCTCTCTATTTTAGAAACATACACTTTACCCCAATCTATTAGCATCATTAAGAATATTCTAAAAGGATTTTAAAAATTACTATTTATTAATTAAGAATCATACTAATATGAATTATATTTTACCAATTTATCCCTCATTACAATAAATTACTAATTGATTAAGTTTTTCTTTTTACTTTTTGAATTCATTTTGATTAATTTTTCATTAGGTATAAAATTAATACATTTTATAATGCAATTAAAATTACATTATTTTTGTAATACAATGAAAAAAATTAAAAATAAATGTGATTGAAGGATTCTCTTACCCATTCATCTATTTCAAAAGATTACTAAATAAATAAGTTGAAAAGATTTAAAATTATGAAATTAATCAAAGGTGTTTAAATGATTATTTAATGTCATATAAGGATATTCAGGTTCAAAACAAAATAAACAATTGAATTAACGATTAATTAATATTTAGGTGAATGACAATAGAATCTTAAAAATAGATTAGAGGTTTGTGTAATATAACTTTTAATTTTAAAGGAGGTCTATGTATGTTTTTAAAATAAAGGAGATGTCTATATAATTAAGATAAAATAGAAGGGTAGTTAATGTATTTTACTCAAAAAATAAATAAATAAATAATTTAAAAATAAAAAAAAAAAGTTACTTAGCTAACTAGAAAGAACATACAAAGATGGATGGCAGATAATATCTGCTCTATTCCTAGCGTTTCAGAGTTCATCAATAGCGGTGAAGTCAAACGGTTTGTGTTTGAATTAAATTATATATAAGTGATTATGGAGATAAGTAATTATTCATAATAGATTATGAAAATAAGTGATTATATCAAAAGTGAATTGTGTTTGGATATTTTTAACACATAAGTGATTTTGAGAAAAGAAATGTGTTTGGATATTGGGGTATAAGTGATTATTGGGTGGATAATGAAAAGAAAAAGTAAAATAAGTGATTATGAAAGAAAAGTGATTATCATAAGCTGAAAAAAATGATTTATGAAAATAATCATTTAAATGGTCATAAGTGATTATTTTGATCTGGATTGTGTTTATTTACTGGTTACATAATCACTTTTCTCTATTCTATAATCACTTATAATTTAAACCAAACATGCTCAGAATTTCAAGTTGTGTTGTGGCCATGATAATTGAAATTAGATCAAGGGGCGATTTCATCGCTAAGAGACCATGGATCAGGAGGTGACACACTATCACATGAGAGGCCAATATAATACCAAACAATACTCAGACAATAGATGCTTAGAAACAATTCCCCATCCAGGCCGATAGAAAGATCCCACTTGAAGTAAACACAATATGTATATTTTTATCAGATTGACGCCACTCCAAAAGCAACAAATCATGATCACGACAGGAGGCTCCCAAAACTAAAAGTGGGATTGAGAAATGAGGGAGCAAACATATAGATTCAGTACTCACTACTATCACGTTTGGGTGTATTTATCTATAGTAGGAATCAGTGCAAAGACAGCCAAATTATTAATCTCATTGATACTCCATCATGTTCCAATGCGCCAAGCGAACTAGCAAGACGACGAACACAGCAAAAGCAGAAGAACTATCACCCAAATTTAGGCTGTCCTGTGCTTTTCTGACTTTGTCTTCTCTACTCTTACCATAATACAGATCCATGCTTGTAAAATGATAATTGAGCATGAAGTGATGTAAACAGTAGTTCTGAAAAGTTCGCTGATCATCAGATCAGAATCTAGAGAGTAGAGACTAAATAAGTCATACAGCACTAAAAATCCATCATCAATATATCAATCAATATATATATTAAAATCTACATAAAGCTATACTATTCATCAGCCTTAAACATTGCAGCTCACCTTAAACTCCATGTAATGCACGGCTAATCTTTAGTTTCTTCAATATTGAAAATGCATTTCGATCCAAAAAAAGGGAATTCAGGTAAGCAGGAGACTAAAAATAGGACTTCAGCAACCATACCGTAGCATATATACCCTCCACTTTCCGAACAAAGGGCAACAAAAATATGCTACCAAGATCTAGATGACAGAGCCAATTCCATTGCCAAGGGGGGGAAATGCAGCGAAATTGGGAAGTATAAACACAAACATAAAGCAAATACATACCAATTATCAAACATAGATTTTACTAATGGTTCACATGGTTTTCTCCGAAACAAGGTACATCCCTAATAATAGATTCATTCTCTAGCCATCTAGGTGAACGGGAAATACAAGGGACAAATACCAATCGTAACCCGTGGTGCATAATCTTAGCAAAAACCTACATACAACGAAAGACAATATATAAGGAGCGTAACATAAATACCACACCGTATACCGCAAAACCAAAAACACAGCCAGCCTCTTCCCATTTTAATCAAGGAATTATAAATCTCTCTTCTACGAATCCAAAAATGAGATCAGCAGTTACTTCAATTCTGGTTCTCAGTCTTTTTTCCGGTTGTTCCTTCTTCTCTCTCTTCTAACAATCTTCCAGCCTCCTCATCAGCTTGCTGAGCCTTCTTCTGTGCCTCCGAGGCCTTGAGAGCCTGCAACTTGGTATGATTATAGTATGCAACCCCCAAAAACGCTAGCCCATACCCAATTAAATTGACGGGTGTGACTTTGTCCTTAATCACAGACCAGGAGAATGCAATCAATAACCAATCCTTCACCACTCCAGCAACATTCATGGTCAAAGCCGAAGTCTTCCCAACAAGCAAAAACACGGCAAGATTCAAAGCAAATGCACAAAGCGCATTTGTCCCAAAAATCGCAAAATCCAGATGAAAACTTGAGTTATCCCTCAAAGACGGGTACTCTACGATGAACCAAGGGATGGACAAGAACACCAAACAGCAGGGGGCAACGTAGTAAAGTGAGGTGATGGGGTTAAGTGAAATCCCCTTGGAATTCAGCAAAATCTGTATCAAAACCAGCCTGGTGGCTTCGAATGCAACCGCCAAGAGCTGCAAAGTCACACCCCAGGTATCGAATTTTGCTTCACCGTACGCGGCAATCGCAACACCAAGAGAGATCGAGATCATGTTAGCCATGATTTCACTCTTGAAACTCTCCTTCTTAAACAAAACCCCAATTGAATAAACAGCAACGGGCATAAGGGCTTTAAGCATTTGAATAAAGGAAACAGAGAGATAAATATAAGCGGAATTCGAAAACCACAGGGAAAGGGAGTAGAGTGCACCGATGGGTACGACGGACTTGAGGTAGAATTCGCGGGACATGGAAACGGGCTCTACGAGCTTGAAGACGCGAACAAGGAGATAGGCGATTGAGGAGCAGAAGGCCATGTGGATCATGGTAAGTGAGATAGGATAGGGCCAATTGTACATCTTGCGATCGAGGATGTACTTGTTGTAAACGATAACGGAGAAGCTGAGGAAGATCCATATTGCGACGTAGGTGTAGGAGAGAATGACTTTCTTAACAACCCCATCGGAGACGGCCATTTTGGTTGATGAAAGATCCGACCCTAATCCTAACCCTAACTCAGATGAGAAGGCAGTGGTTTTGAAGAGAGACAGGGAAGGAGGGGTCGAGAGGCCCAACTAAATCTCAGGAGCAGAACATTCAGTTTGAAATGGGATTTGGGAAGAAGTAGAAGAAGATGAAGTAAGAGTGGGGAATCAAAAGACGATTTAGGAATTGGGAGTTTGGGCGTCTTCAGTGAAAAGTCCACAACTTTGAGCAATTCAACTTTGTTAGGCACTTCAAGCATCCATGACCCGACAACCACAGGGATGGGATACAGCGACTTGGAGCCCCATGATTGGTTGGTGCTTTGTAAATAAAAATTTTAATATTTTTTTAATACTCCAATTTGAGTGTACTTCTTGTTTACATTGATTCAAGTTTAAATTCAGCTAATGTCTTATGAATAAAAATAAAGCAAATTATAACTTAACAAAATAACTGGTACCTAACAATTAAAAAGTTTGAAAATTAAATTTATATATATGTCATTTAAAATTCAAACATGTATCTTTAAAGGCTAAAAATATATTAATTAAATTTTTACTTATCACATACAATAAAATAATAAATTAAATTTTATTACTTAAGTAAATGATAATAATGGAAAACTACTCTTACTAAAAATAATTAGAAAAAAGGTGCACAAAAAAGAAAATATTGTACTTTTTTTAGTACCGTAGCTAAAAGTAGATTTATTCCATATAGCAATCAGTCATGGTTGAAACTTGAAAGATACGGGGTGGCTGCGGTCATCACGGGAGGGGAAAAATATTAGGTCTCCCGCAGAATACGGATTGTCTTTCTCTTGGCAATTAGGGTGTCATTGACTAGAAATTGAAACACTAAATAACTTATTAACAGGGCAACTGTGATTGAAAAATTCCTGTTACTAGTATTTTTATTTTTCAATAATTTAATTTGATTTATAAAAGGATTGAAGTTTGTGTTAGGAGTTAGGACAAATTTTTTTTAAAAAAAAAAAAACACCCACACACACAAAGTGAGGAATTAGATGAGGGATAAATGCTTATACTTGGAAAGTTTAGATTGTCTTGACCAATATATAGAGATCATAGTGAGCACTCAAAATATTTTTGGGCCTTTTTTTCTTTTAATCATTGGAAGTAATAACTAATTTCTTTTGGGATATAAAAGTAAAAGTCAAAATCACTTATTTAAGTAAATAAGAGAATCCACTACTTTTCATTAATTTGAGTTGATTTTGGGGATTTTTTAAATTGCGTGATTTCAGTTCTTTATTTTGGTCGATTTTGACAACCAGCACTGTTTTTTGGGGGATGGACATTTTAAATTATTTTTTTGTGACTAATTGAATTATGAATCTTATATGTTATGCAGTAATTTGAATTTTCTCTACTTATTCATATATGTGTGTTTTTTTTTAATTTGGACAGTTTAATTAAATTTCACAATTCAATTTAATATTGTTAAAAAATGTTATTAATAGGGAAAATAGAAGTACAAATAAAATTAAAAGTGAAAAAGGTTTAATTATGACAATTTACGGCACAACACTATTTCAAGCATTGGATCATATTATTGCGAGCTTGGGTTAACCCTGCCGTGACCCAATAAATACTCTATTGTCCAAGAAAAACAACAGGCCTCTCATCATAGCCCAATAGTAAGTGGGTAATGAAACTTAATTTTATAAGGTTTATTCTATTTTCTCTTTATTAAAACGCAAATCATTTATTATATTTAGACAAAATTATAATCTCCTTCGCCTACATGCCAAATTTAATTTGCAATTAATCGTTCAGCCATGCAACCTTGAATTTGTTTCTGAGTCTTGTCCCAAATGGCTGCCACATTTACGACAAATGGTCATGCATGAAGTCATTTCCTTAACGTACACACACGCATATATACCGTACAGAGACACACTTTTTTTTTTTTTACTACGATTCTGTCAGTTTTAAAAAGGGGATCATAGATGACAACTAGAGGTAGAATCTAGATGAAAGAATTAATAATAAAAATAGTAAAAATTAAAAAATTAAATGAATTGTAATAATATCCTATTTTATATTAAATTTATTATTTTAATTCCAAGACATAATTCCTTTTAGGATCAAGGCGTGTATTTGATTAAAAAAAAAATGGCAGGACAGGTGTTGTTGATGTTCTTGCTTTAAATACTTCTATTTTTCTTAATTTGACAATTATACGTACGTCTATACCCACTTCGTCTCTTTGTAAATTCGCTGACGCAAATTTTCTTCTAATTTTTACACATACTAAATTAACAATCAAGTGTTTCTTTTGTACTCTCCATGTCTTTCCACTTTCAAATCTGATCTTTTGACTCTTGAATATATACAGTAATCAACTCATCATACTTTTCATCCCCACTTCATTATGCGCTACTTTAATATTTATTTTCTAAACTATTAATTTACTAAAAAAATTTACTAATTCATTTTTTGGTCTTCGTCTATATGTTGCAGGTGATTTGAACATATTTTTTTATGTTGTTATATATTAGAGCTAAAGATAAAATTATCTCATACAACCTTTTTAAAAAGTAAAAGTACATGAAACTCGTGTCTCTGAATTTAATAATTTATTCCTCTTAAATTATGATAGTTTACACTGATGATTGTCGGAAAATAAACTGAACCAAATTTCGCTTATAACTTGCCTTGGACTTATTGACATTAAAAATAAATGAAGACTTACAAGGTTATTAATTCTATAAAATAAGTTGAAGTGGCTTATAAAATACTGACATTAAACATACGTTTGGGAGTTTATAATGAAATGAAGAAATTATTAATAAAATATAATAGAATAAAGTGGAATGGAACGAAACGTTCTATTATTTAGGGATTTTATGAGGGAAAAAATATTTTTATTTGATTATTATTTAGAAGTTATTATAAAAAGAATAAAATGAAATGAATTATAACTTTTTTTCCAATATCACTCTTATTAGCAAATTTAAATAAAAAGTGTGTAAGCAAATTTTTCTTTTTTTCACATAAAAAATTGTTATTGCTTTTATTTTCTAATAAAAACATCTTCCAATAATAATAATAATAATAATAATAATATTATTATTATTATTATTATTATTATTATTATTATTATTATTATTATTATTATTATTATTATGTTGTTGTTGTTGTAAAAGAACTTGGTTATTCGAGTGATAATATTAAGAAGGAAGTAAACATTTTATTAAAAATAAAAATAATTAAACTAATTATGATAAAGCATAAAAACACAATAAAACTATGATAAATCACAAGACTTGAAGAAGAAAATATATCTTGAAATAGTGATTCAACTGTACATGTGAGGTATGGTTTGATTAGAGTGATACAATTGATGTGATAACGAAATATCAAGAAAGATATAATATAATGAAATAGATTTGGTAGTGTGGAAGGAATGATAAAAAATCATGAGAATGAATTTTTTTTATTAGGGTTAAAGGATATTTTTATAATTCAAATAATTATTTTTTAACATTCCATCATTGACCTCCCAATTTAAAAATAAAAAAAAATTAAATTTGGAATGGTTAATGATAGCTTATGAGGCTATTTATTACCATTCCACTCTCTCCTAAAATATCTCACATGTCGAGCTAACCCATATAGTCATTCTATCTCATTTCATTTTTTCCTAAAAAAAATTTCCAAACATAACATAAAAGTAAATTACATAAAAACAATGCTTTTTAGGCATACCCAAAATACAAAAAAGAAAAGGAAAAATATTCACAATCAACCAAAACTGAATTGAAGTGATAAACAACAAAATAAAAAGGAAGAAAAAGTGACATATGATAGATCATTGAGTCTGGGAGTATAACATTTTGCCAATTAAACCAATTCGTTTTAATGAAATCAAATCTTTTTTAACTGATATAAATAGGGAAAAAAAGGAATAATTAGGTTTTGGGATCAGAAAATTAAAAATATTTAGTTTTTGACACTAAAATTAATTTTTTTTGGTTGAGAATCGAAATTTCTTGAATCTAGAATTAATTTTTTTAAGGAAAAATTAACTTGGTAAAAAAAATATTTTCAATTTTTTTAATCCCGAAACCCAATTATTCCAAAAAAAAGCAAAGAAAGTGGTCTTTTTTTTTTTTTTAATGGCACAGAGAACGTGGCCTTTCATCACATACCTCGCGCCACTGGGGACCATAATCATGATCTATCATATATTCTCTTTCATGCTTCCCCTCCTCCACTTTGCATCATTACTTTCCTCTACCCTCCATTCTCTGCACTGCATCTTCCCTTTCCCCTTCTATCTCATTCTCACTCTCACTGTGACAAAACTTTCCTCTTTTCTGCTGCTATACCATCCATATAGATACCAACAAGCAGCCCCAGAAGAAGAGGTGCTTTCACTCCCTTGTTTTCTCTCTCCTCTTATCCACCTTTCTCATCTTCCTCTCCGTCTTCCTCTCCTCCAACCCCTCCTCCCACTTCAATCCTCCCGCTCGCCACGTCGTCATCGATGAAACGCCGCGTTTCGTCGAATCCAAGCTCCGAGTGTCTCCCACGTCCGCTAACCCTGTTCCCAGAATCGCCTACTTGATCTCTGGATCAATGGGAGATGGGCAGAGCCTCCAGAGGACGCTCAAGGCTCTTTACCATCCGAGAAACCAGTACGCGGTGCATTTGGACCTGGAGGCTTCGGAACAGGAGAGGTTGAACCTGGCTAAATTCGTTAGGGACGAGCCTCTGTTCGCCAGATTCGGCAATGTGAGGATGGTTGTGAAGGCTAATTTGGTTACGTACAGAGGGCCGACGATGGTGGCCAATACGCTTCACGCGGCGGCCATTTTGCTCAGGGAAGGTGGAGACTGGGATTGGTTCGTTAATCTGAGCGCCTCCGATTACCCGTTGGTCACCCAGGATGGTACGAATTGCTCTGCAAAATTATTTTGCTTACTGAATTGTTGCTCTGCTTGAAAAAATCGAGCAGGACAATAATTGTAGAGTTGTTTTAACTTTTACTTCAGACTCCGACGATAATTGGTTCATGTCTTCATCGATTATTGTGCTTCTGAATTTAATAATGTTGTGGTTTGGCTCGAGTCTGCGAGAATCCTAAAATTGTATCAAGTTTTTCTGACACTTGGCTTACGTAAATGCATTACGTAAATGCATTAAAGATTGACGACCGTATAGTTGTCGGTGCACTACTATCTCTGTCTCTCTTGGAAGCTTTGATGGCTCGCTAATTCTTGTTTGGCTGTACTACTTCCAGTTTGGGGAATTTGGATCTTTCTCCCAAATAACTTCCCTATTTGTCTCTAATAAAAGTTTTAACTGTTAGATATGATTGAAGATTCAGATGAATAGTGAGCACAAAATTTATTCACTACCTCGCCAAGTCAACATGGAATATTAATTAATAATTTTCAATTGTGTTAAAAATCATGCCAAATCACAACGGAGGGATCCAAATCCCTTGTTTGGTATGATAAAAAACTTTTCAAGTTCATTTATATATATGTTTTAATATACCTTAATGTTTATGTTGTACTATATGTTTTTAATTATATAATGATATTATACTTTTTATGTACGCCAGACTTAAATGTTTGATAGATAAACTTTTAGTCGCTTAAGAAATCAAAATATGCACGTCCTTAGGCTGATATGTAATTTAAAGATCATTGATTGACCTGTCAATTTGAATTGCCTCCTTTGTACAACAGATCTGCTACATACACTCTCAACTATACCCAGGCACCTTAACTTCATTGAGCACACCAGTGATATTGGCTGGAAAGAGTACGTTGCTGATTCTTTTCAAATTTTGTTCATTGCGTGTAATTTCTGCAAAATTGTCATGCTATTGTCCAAAAAGAAAATCAGAATGGCCTCTTCTTTACCAGTAAAAACTTACCATTTTCAATAGGCATCAGAGGGCCAGACCTATTATTATCGACCCGGGACTTTATACCGTTCATAAATCTGACGTATTTTGGGTGACAGAGAAAAGAAGTGTGCCCACAGCATATAAGCTGTTTACAGGTGAGAAACTTGGTTTCTGCTATTTCTCATTTTGACTCTATATATTCTGTACTTTTTCTCATACCTGATTAAAACCACCCAAAGAGCAGTAAAAAGAGCACTTGACTGAAGTCAAACACTTGTAAGGTAAAGAAAAAAGGGACACCAATGATAGTATTACAGATCCTAACAATAAATACAAGGATTTTGCTTCTTAATTTTGCTCAGGTTCTGCCTGGATGATGCTGTCTCGCCCATTTGTTGAATACTGTTTGTGGGGTTGGGATAACTTGCCCAGGATGGTCTTGATGTACTATGCCAACTTCCTATCGTCGCCTGAAGGGTACTTCCACACGGTCATCTGCAATGCTGAGGAGTTTCGCAACACGACTGTGAACCATGATCTCCATTTCATATCATGGGACAACCCCCCAAAACAACATCCACATTTCCTCACAGTCAAGGACTACCAGAGAATGGTGAACAGCCATGCTCCTTTTGCGAGAAAATTTGGCAGGAACGATCCAGTCCTGGATAAGATTGATTCTGAGCTCTTGGGCCAGAAGGCAGATGGGTATGTGCCTGGTGGGTGGTTCAGACAGCCAAATTCAAACATGACCAAACCAGATTATGTTGTGAGAAATACCACTGATCTACGGCCTGGCCCCGGGGCTAAACGGTTAAAACAGCTAATCAATGGCTTGCTATCAGCAAAGGATTTTAAGGCTACACAGTGTTCATGAAAGCTGGGTTCAGCAAGCCAAATGCGCTCATTGTTGCCTTTCCGTCGCTTAGCAGCCAACTACCAAATCATTCCTTTACCAGTTGCTTAGGAGGTCGCTCTGGTATCATCACAGCGGAAGGATATGATAAAACAAAAGAATGAAATGACTGCTTCTCTGCAAATACACTTTTCCTCTGGCATACTTTACACAGAAAAAAAGTTTAATATACAACCACTAATTTTATGTCCATATGTATAAGATGGCTTAATCGATTTATAAATTTTACTGGACTACCAATCATTAATGGAATTGTTGTACTCTGTTGAATGTCTTGACAGCAAATATGAGAATAAAAGAGTTCAATTTTTTCTGACTATTTTCATGCAAAGCCCGCAAGAAGATGATTTGGTACTTGTAAAATGCCTTAATATCTAGTAGGAGAATCCAATTATATATAACATATACCCATTACACGTCCTCTAAAGAATCAAGCAATTTACATATTTCACGACTTAAAACAACGCTCATGAAAACACTTAAATATTAAATAATCATAATATTGACACCAAAATTCTAATATCAATAGCAAAATTTAAACACATGCTCTTATGAAATACAGATCAAATCTTTATTAATTGAACTAACTTCTGTTATAAAATTTGTGTGTATTTCTATTTCCTTGATACTACGCAATAAATCTTCTAGCAGATGTATATAGAGTTTGTATTTTTCTTTTTAAAAGAAGCTAAATTTTCTGAACTGTGCTACCGACAACATTAATATTTAGTGAAATATATACAGAGTAAAAGAAATTATAGTATTGTCGCTGCATAAATCTCCTAAAAAGAACATATGGGCAAAGTAATAAAGGTCAAATATATCAATTATCAAGTATGAATATTATTTACAAGCCAATTTTAAAAATGGACTTCTCATAAGATTTAAATAATCGTAGCCTGGGAGTTGGAATTATCTTCCTTCAATAACCATTCTTCTTCCTTTCCTACTAAACTCGCGATTTGTCCTATAACCCTCACAATTTAGTTTTTTAATTTGATGATCGGAAATGATATTTTCATGCATATAAGAAAAAGAATACCATAACTAAATTAATCATTAGCACAAAAATATTTATAAATTATCCCCTAATAAAATTTTCACATTCGCATCAGGACTTAAAAGTAGAAGAGAAGAACTTATTATCAATTGAATCCGGCTTTGTTGGCATATTTATGAAGTTAAATCCTTAATACCAATCTAGAAGATGAGCTGGCCAAATAAGGCAGAGTCTGTGAGCATGGTCCCTCAGGATATGTCTAACGTTTTTAGGAGTTTCCTCACTCCCTGCTCTGACTTGGGTAGGGATAAAGATGGAGAATTTTATTAAAAATAATGAAGAATTTCATATCACATCATCATCGTCTCACCTCTCTCACTCCCATTCTCTCCATCACTCTTCTGCAACTTTTACAATTTTCTTTCCAATGTTGTCTCCATTGAAGAGTCCGATGAAAGCAGAAGGGATGCTCTCCACACCAGATGAGATGTCTTCAATTGCCTGCAATTTCCCACTCCGAAGGTGGTCTGATGTCTGTGACACAAAATCTGCAAAAAGGTTCATAAATTCAGCGGCCAGAAATCCTCTAATGTTGATCCTGTGGTACACAACGCGGAGCATGTCTGGTGCAGCTCGCTTCCCTGCATCAGTGTACTCAGAAATCACCCCACAAACTGCCACTCTTCCAAGTACATTCATGTTATCCACTGCAGCCTCCAACATGTCACCACCAACGTTGTCAAAATATATGTCTATACCTTCTGGAAAGTACCTGAAAATCAAATCAATCAAGCTTTATCAGTATCATTGACAAATCCTTTATGCCCAATTTGTTAATGTCTTCAACACTCAACAGATAGAGATAGCATTTATAATCTGATCGATCTCTAAGAAACCTTTTGAGAGCAGATTTTAAGTCAGTTTCTTCTTTGTAGTTGAATGCATCATCAAATCCCAGTTTGTCTTTCAGCAATTCCACCTGAAACAGATTACTCCCATATTAGCCTTCCAACTGAGAAGTGCAAGTTATTTTCTATACATAAAAAGGTTTGAAATTTTTTTCAGACAAGGGATCAAAGTCTCAGAAATACGACCCCTGTCAGCTTTTGTTCTCAAGAAAAGTTCATGAAGTTTAGGGTCAAAGATAACCTTTTTCTGGCTTCCAGCACAACCAACCACATAGCAACCAAAAAGCTTTGCATATTGTCCTGCTAAACTTCCTACAGATCCAGAAGCAGCAGATACAAATACCTTTTCCCCCTTTTTGGGTTTGCACAATTCAAAGAACCCAGCATATGCAGATAGTCCACTGAAGCCTGTAAGATATAGCAACAGGAAGGAAAGTTCGCCACCAACTTAGATTGCTTCACAACAATCAGCATTCTTTCATCAGTAAAATTTCATGCTGCAGTGGTATTCAAGAGAAGTTGTTCTACTCATTTCCTTTGTTCATTATAGCAAATAAAGCTCGTGTTTGGGCTCCATAGTTCAAGGGACAGGGTCCAAGAATTGACCTAAAGTAAAGAAAAATATATCTGACTGTTTTCTGACAGTGATGTCAGATGTGCTTATGTAGACTATAAGTCTATAACCATATACCAATAGCCAAAAAAAAAAAAGAATTGGTAAGATTCTTTGAGCTGTTGAGTTATAAACATGTGATACTAATTAATGGTGTGAAAATTAAAGATACCTAGAACTCCAAGATGGTAGGTGAGTGGAAATTCAGACTGGTCCAGTTTGTTGATGATGCTTGCCTCTTTAACCAAACTGTACTCAGCCCACGTGAATACTCCCACAACCATATCATCCTTCTGAAACTTAGGATTCCCAGAAGCCACCACTTTCCCAACAGCAAGACCATCAATAGCCTGCATATTCCAACATATACATAGACAACATCGCAACAATTAGCTCATAAACAGAACCATTCCAAATGGTTCCTGCAAATTCGGTCAAGAAGTATAAATAGATTAAATGACCAATGAACGAATGAATGATAATATAAATAACCTGGTTAGGGGTGATGGGGGTGGCGAAGTTGATGGCTTTCTGAGAGAAGCTATGGCTCTTCATGCGATTGATCTGGTAGGGATCGATGGAGATGTAGAGATTCTTGACGACGATATCATCAGAGCCAGGCTCCACTGAAAGAGATAAGCTCTCAGCTTTGAGCTCGAAGTGTGACTCTTCTGGGGCATCCTCTATGTGATTCCTTATCACTACGAATCTGTTGCTCACTTCCATTTCTGACCTTCCTTTCTTCTTCTTCTTCTTCGTCGTTGGGCTCTATCATGGTGGTCATCCCCTTATATTTATTGAAGAAACAGAATGCAGCAGGAGAGAAAACGACAGTATGCCTCACTGGATCATTCGAAAGGGTTAAATACATTCACCTCGTAGACAATGTGTTTGTGGAGGTGGAATATACAAGAGAAAATACCGGTAAATTAATAATCCAATCTAAATTTGATAAAAATGATAGTCAAAACTTCTTAATTTTTTTTTCTTGAAAAATTTAAACTATTTTAAAAATTAATTCTTAGGGCATAACTTTTTACTTTAAATATTATTTAATTTTTTTTTAAATGAGTTTCAGTTGAACAAAACTATACACTCCTAATAAAAAATAACAGCCGGCCAGCAAAAGCCACAAAATTTCCAGCAGACAAAAATGGAATCATCTTCATTCACGGCATCTTCATGCATTCCTAGATTCCTTTTACAAATGTTTCCAATCACAAGTTCAGCAGACTTTTATCCGTATCACTCAGAAATTATCAGAACACAACACAACACAAGAACCTAATAAATAAATAAATAGTCCATCTTATTCATATTATAACATATTTTATATTAATTATACGTATATTAAAAAAATTATTTATTAACTTAAAATTAATATAAAAAATATTTATATTTTTTATTTTATTCTTATTAAATATCTCATTTTATTATTATTATAAAATTATAAATAAGAAATATAAAAATATTAAAAATAAGAGATAAAATAAAAAAAAATTTAATACCCTATATTTTAAATTAAAAACTTGTTCGTCTCCTTAATTGACCCTACCGTATTTTTTTTTCTTAATTGCCTTGGAAAAAAGATCTCATAAGGTGTCAAATGCAGTAATCGGGTAGGGGTCAAAACCGCGACTTTCTGCTTAGGAAACAGACGCTCTGTCACTGAGCTACAGGCGTCACTTGACATGGGATGTCAATAATATTTCTTAATACAAACAATTTCACAATTGTCATTTTGCTTTCTCTAATACGAGACAAAGCGCAACAATCTCAGTAATATTTTTTATCAAAAGAATTATCACAACTAAGCAAAATCTGAGTAATCGCTATTTAAAAAAAGAGGTAACGTCACTAATATGAGTTATGGCATTGAATTGAAGATAGAATCTTCATACAATTCACCCGGTTCTTGGCTTACGCCATTACTTGCACATGATTACGTGGATAATTAAGTAGCTATTACATCATCATGACAATATTAAACGGAGAATTTCTCCCGACAACTTGAATGATTTTTCTGTTTCTTCCAGGCAATGATTCTTCTCCTCTCTAGTCCATCCCTGAGAAAAAAAACACCAACCAACAAAATTTTCTGATTTCCGTACTGAATGTCACTTTATTCTTCGCAATTAACAGAAATGACAATGTAAAAAGGATTGGAACACACACATATTGAGCATTCCCCACTGAATAAAAAACTCATGCCAGTACAATCAGGATTATCAAAATATTTACTTATATTTTAAACATAAATTTATATCCGTTAATCAACACGATGTATTATAAGCAAATTCAAATAATATTATATGGGTTTTGAATTATATGAATACTTTTTTAGACATTTTTTATTCTTTGATGTAAATGAAATCTCAACTTGAGAAAAAGCTTATTGATTTTAATTAAATTTTTTTCCAAGTAAATGAGCCCAGGATTCAAGGATAAGGAATGGGAAACTTACTGCAGCAACTTTATTCAACTTGTCTCTCACATTCTGCAATAACTGGGAGAGATCACCATCCCATTTATAGAACTCCAACTCCTTGTTATTGAGTATCTTTTCAGCCACCTATAAAATGGAGGAAGTAAATTACTATTAGGTGTCGCATGTTGTGTGAACTCCTCGTAGTTGGAAACTGCAACACATCCCCCAAAAAGTGGTGGGAAACCACACTCATGCAAATTGCTGGTTAGATATTTTCTTTCTATCGCTCGAGATATTGGAAATTTCATTATTAAAAACTTCTACGCATAGTTGCATTCCAAGGAAGAATTATAGTGGCATTACATCAGTTATATTGACTAGTCGCCATAAACATGCCTCCACCAGACAAAGCATGCGATGGAAAGAAAATATGACGGCAGAAACAGAAGACACAGGTAGTGTACAAGTGAGATAATGACACCACATTGCGGGAAGCACTGGCATCCTGCAGACTAGCTGAAATGTGTCAAAAGACCTGAAAACTTGCATCGATGGAACAGAAAGAAAGCAGGGCCATTCCAACTAATTTAAATTTTAAAAACCTTGACCCCTTCATTTATCTTAAATTTTGTATCACCCATGGCCAACAATAGTAACAATGTACAAATTGCAGATGACATTATTGTAGTGGGAAGGGCCGTTACGGCAATGCACTATATGATTCATAAAATAGACAAACCTTCACATAAATGACACTTAAAATCTGATGTGCTGGTCAATGGATTTCATGCTGAGTATGATATATTGACATAATTTGCAAGCTTATCACACACATGCGATTGGTTACCTTTTTCCCAATCATTCGTCCACCAGCTGTATGGGCAAAGTAGATGTTGTAAAAGTGGCAAATAAAGGCCTGGGGATCCTTCTCTGATAACTCCTTAAGATAATTTGCATAGGTTAGACCAGGAGAGGATGGTTCAAGAATGGTATGACCTTGTTCACAGAACCACTGTAAATCTTTAGCTAAACTTGCAGACCTTTCCAACCCTGTATTTCTGAATTCAGCATCTACAGAAGGAATAGGGAAACTTTAACAAAGACATCTTAGTAACTAATAATACATACAAAAGAAAATAGACATACACAGAGACCCACCAATTTACAAGTTGTACACATGCTAAAGAACAGAAATCAACTACTGCAAAGCAACAAACCCTCGAAAGGGTGAGCTTGGTATGAAAACAAACAAGAGGTCCTTGGCATCAGGAAGATCAAATATGTATTATGAAGAACTCTACTGTATCTACTTTTGTTTACACATGTAATTACACCTCCACCATATCACAGTAGGAAGGCTAGATATCACATAACTCCTATAGTAGCCTAAAACAAAAGCAATGAGCAACTGAATGTAAAACCAATCAACTCTGGAACACCAACTTTGAACAGCATCTATATAAAAAAAAGACAAACCAGGCTTCAATGCAGCGTGCATAAGCAAATTTTAGAGACATGGTAACAGGTAGAAACATTTTCTCCAGTAGTCGAGCAGGCAAAAATATTTTTACTCTATCAATGATGCTGGAGTTTAATCCCAGAAAAAAAAGACAGTTATAATAATATTAATTTTTGGGTAGGTGAGGGAAAGAGGGGAAACTACTTCAGACAAACTATGACAATTGTACAGTTCGCACTTCACGGTACTTTTCCAGGCCCATGAGGAGTTAGACTTAGACAAGGCATTTCACGAGGCTCACAAAATATCTCTAGTGTAGGGATACTCATTTTGGCATAGGGTTCAGACTACGCATCACACTTCTATTACAGTTTTTACATGATTTAGAAATCATTAAAAAAACACAAAAATAAACATTCAACCCCAATAGTCAATAGACATATAGCTCCTGCAAAAGCCTCGTAAGGATTCTGAATCTTTGAGAAAAGGAAATCTGAGCAGCAATGTCTCCGAATGGATGAATGATAAAATATAGGGATCACATTAACCACTTGAGTGGTTGATATTTCTGTTTTAGTAGATTTTGTAAATTGGATTTCTGGGTTCAACTTCCCTAACTAGATATTATCACATGATTCTTTTTCTTTTCTTCTGTTTTGCCAGAAAGATATTTTCAGTTCTTCACATGATTCAAAATCAATAAAAACAGTAAATTGAACCCTTTTAGAACCCTGATTTATCCCACCATTGCTTTGTTGAAACCCCACATAAACTTGCAAAGCCGACAACATAAGAGCAGACGGTAGACAGAGAAACAGCACTGGAAATTATATTTGTCCACAGCATATAAGAGGTCAAAATGAAGAAAGTAATAACCAGATGAATAACTACACGTCAACCAGAACCAGTGTCAGCAGACTTTCAGTCAATACTGTAGAACCATTTTCCATCAGACAACTGGACGTCAACTCAATCAAGTACCAATCAGATTAGCACAAGATATCATAAACCATCCAAAGACAATGAAAATCAACTCAAAGCAGTAACTCACAGAAAGGATAAGCAGCATCTTCAATTATCTTCTCCAGTGTATCATAAACCAATTTGCTATCCACGAGAAACCTCAAATACCCATCAATTGTGGGTTCCCACTTGGTCACTGGTCGCTCCTCGGGCTCCTTGACTTCCTTCTCACCCTCCTTTGCCTGCTCTTTGGTATGCAACTTCATCGCCACAAACCTCATCTCCTCCACAAACCCCTTCGACTCCCCCGGATAACGTTTCTTGGGTTTCTCAGCCGTGGTTGCTGAAACAACAACAGCCTTCATGGGTATCTTTGAGATCCCACTTGGAGCCCGAATTTGTAAATATAACCGTCTGGGCAAGAAAAAGGAGCCGAATTTTGGATTGCCGATGAAACTGGGTACGGAGGAAGGATATTGACGGCATGCTTTGATATGGGACTCGCTAAAATGGGATTTAAATTGAGAAGCTGGGGTTATAGAAGCCATGAGAGAGCACGAAGTCGAATTCAGTCTGAGACTAGAGAGGCGGCGAAAAGAATCACAGACTCAATTCAAGTAATCTTAAAGAAAAAGCAACAGAATATTCACCAATACCAAAATAATCGAGTTGATATGGTGAACTTTCGGTTAAATAGAAAAAGAAAAAAATATATCAATATAATGGTTGAGTGGAGAAACGAATTTCTAATACAGGGTACGGGAATGAGTCAGAGCGTGTATCTTTTTAATATGGTTCACCAATAACAAGCAGCAATCACAACAAAGAGGCTTCTTTGGTCTGATTAGAGAAGAATAAGAGCTCGTGCTTTTCCTCGTATTTGTGATTCTTGTTCTTTTTTCTGGCTTCTGATATTATCGACGGAATTGGGAAGATGTTTCGTGAAGTTGCAAGAAAATATTGGAAAAGCCAAAGGCGGAAGCAACGAGGAATTAAAAAACTTACTCCTGATTTCCCTGGTCGACACTGTGCCAAGCAGGATGTCGAGATTAAACGACACCGTTCCCTAAGATACAGACCACCTCAGTGCCCGTGCCCGTGCCCAATACTGTGGGACTTTACCTCTCGGCTAAGAGTGTGCATTAGCCGGGTTAGGTTGAGCTTCACCCCCACCTGATGCTCAGTCTGTGCATATTTGGATTAGACTGGACAAAGTATCGGACCGAGTCGGTATCATATAATTTTTTAAAATATTAAAAATAAAATAAAAACTAATTTTATGTATTAATGAAAAAATTTTAATTATTAATGTAAAAGTAGATTTTTAAAAAGATATAATGTTAAGATATAAATTAATTTTCTTAAAAATTATAAATATTTACAACTATACATTATTTTCATATAATATTAAATTAAGAAATCAATTTAAAATTTTAAATAAAATTAAAATATCAAAACCTTACAAAGTTTTTCATAGTAATCAAATAATAAATGTATTATATAAGATATATAGAAAAATCTTATAAAATCAATTAATATATACAAAATAATATATCTTTTAAAAAAAATATATATCTATATATAGTTTGAGCCGGACTGGACAAAATAAACCTAGCTCGAAGCCCAGCCCGGCCTGAAATGAAGCCCGGCCCAGATGGCCCAATAGGACCGAATTAGACCAGATCAACCGAGCCAAGGGTTTTCTGCAGAGCCCTACTCTTAGCTATATAAAATCTACACTACACTCTATGCATTTCATTTTCCACATTCTCATAGTTGTTAACAATTTAGAATGTTATCTATTGGGGAAAAAAACAACTTAAAATGTTGGCGGGCAAAAAAAATCCAATATCTGATAAGGTACTAATTATAGAAGAATTTTGAGTTTTCTTAAATTATTATTTACAAGAAAACATAATTAATTATAAACAAATTTTACTTCAATTTTTTCCTATTTTAAAACAATCATTTGACTCTGTACGGTGGATATATATCACTAAAGTATCATTTTCAATTTATTTTTATATAAATAAAATTTATTTTGTACAATATGAGACTACATTTTTATTCTTAATATAATAATAAAACTGAAAATAATAAAATTGAAAAACGTATACTATATGAAAAGTACAAAATGTTAGATTGGCTGGTCACTTAAAGGGGGATTAAATTATGTGATATAAGATTTTTGCCCCTTTTGGATCACAACTCAAATTCACCAGATGTGCAACAAAATAGGGATGAACAGAGAAAATTAAATGCAGCAATTGAATAGAGAAGATAAAGAGCAACACACAATAATTTATACTGATTTAGCCTAATCACTTGGCCTATATTCAGTCCTCAAGCTACCACTTAGGATTTTGCACTATATTCCACATGTTTGATCCGAGCACCTGTAAAGTCTCAGTACATCCCACAAGTTTCAGTAGGTACTTATGAAGCCACTCTCCCCACACCCTTACAATGATATGTAATATCCCTTATGGATACCCCACACTAAGAATCTATCCAGAAAATAGTAGAGAAGATTGATTACTGAATTGAAACTCTCTTTTAGAGTAGATGATACATTGAAAGCACACTCTATTGAGATAGGTTTTTCAAAGGATGTTGATACAAAAAGATTTTATGTATATGAACAGCATTTTCGCATAAATTCACTTAAGATTGTTACCTATAAGTTTAAATGATGTTCTATTTATAGACTTGTGATGTAATTAGACGTTAGACACAAAATCTATCCGTTATAGAAAAGTTCTAGCCATTACTCTGCAAAAAGAGCCATTCAACTATCATATTAAATGCGTCTGCCAGAGGTTATGCGAATAACCTCCTCATGTTATACAAATAACGGGTGACCATTGACTCTTAATTTCAATGTTAGATTTTCATTATGCTAATAACCTAGTTAGGTTATGTAGATAACGTTCATTCTAAAATGACTAAGTTTTAACTCAAAAATATTTTCATTAAAACCTACTTAGTTGTTCGAATAATCGTCTTGCAAACTTATATACTTTTGAGGATTATTAGAATAACCTCTTATGGTGTTATTCCTTGTTTGGATAACATTTAATCAGCACAAACTAAGTTTCTGTAAAACATAAGTTATCAGGATAACCTCCTAAGGTTATGCTGATAACGAATTTAGCTGAAGAAAGTCCAAGTGCACTGTATCATATGTTATACTGATAACCTCCCTAGGTTATGCTAAAATCGAATCACGCATAGGTTGTCAGCACAAATTAAGTTTCTGAAAAATATAAGTTATTAGGATAACCTCCTAGAGTTATGTTGATAACGAATTTAGCTAAAGAAAGTCTAAATGCTCTGTGCTATAGGTTATGCTAAAATCGAATCTAACATAGGTTGTCAGCACAAATTAAGTTTCTGAAAAACATAGATTATTAAGATAACCTCTCAAGGTTATACTAATAACGGGCTACACAGTACACTTGACCTTTACTGTTCACTCCCTTATGCAAATAAGGTAGCCACCTTATTAGGATAACCACTTAGACAGAGCTAAAGATATGGTAAACACTTACGTTATACGGAGAACTTCAACCATTTTCATGAAAACGAAGAGAAAACACTTAAAAAAGTTTTGAAATTGAAATTTTATCCTCATAACATTCTTAAGCTATGCGTATAAAGTAAAACTTTATATGAAAATCATTTTGAAAACATGAACCAAACACCAAATTCATTTGTTAGCTATTATTTCTTAATTCTAATATATACTAATATCATATTTATTTAATCTAAATCATTTAAAACATATGGTAACAAGATTAAGTAAATTTTCAAAGATTAATCTCACCTCAATACCTAAGTGAAAATAAAATATACTTAATGACTAGATTTTCAAATGTTGAGTTCCACTTTCATTTGGTCATTTCCTTCTTGGCATGCTCCCTTCTGATCTTCCATTCTTAGAGCATCATTTCTCTTATTCTTTCTTGAGTGAATCATGATATTAATTTTCATTTCTTTATTCCAATACTCACTCTTTCCACTTAGACCATCCTACATTTAATATATTTCACCTACAAATCAAGTAGTTAGTCTAATTTATATATCTAAAATATATTATTCATTGTAAAAGCACAGTAGATATACTTGCACATAGTATGATATATGTATTATAAACATAATTAAATACATGCTAATACACATTTTACTTATTTAAGGAATATTATATGTATTAGATACATATGATGCATTTGTTTTTTATTTCTCTATATTTGTCATCATCAAAACTTATATTACATTAAACCTAACACAAAAAGCATATCCCCTCATATATATTAAAAACAAGTTTGTTACATCCTTAAATTTCTAAAATAAAATCTAAAAATTTTATTTTTACCTTTATTAATTAAAATAATATAAACTATATTAAATTGGCAATTATTATTATTACTTGTGTAGGAAGAGAAAGAAAAAAGTTCAACCAATTAAACTAATGGATGAGACTTCATTAGACAATTTATGAGGTTAATTATTATTAAATGTAACAGGTTAAAAAGAAAAATCATCTCATAATATCTTATTTTACGGGAAAAAAAACTTCTAAAAAATACTCTATATCTAAAACCGAAATCTGAAATATCTAAACAGCAACAAGTTAAAAAAAAATTAGTGTGTTAAGGCCTATTGGGCAACTGTTCGGAAAACAATTTTTTTTAAAATAGAAAAACAAAATATTTATTTGATAAACTTATTTTTTATAAAATGTTCTAGAAAACAGAAAAATAAAAAAACAAAAAACTCAGAATATCTTTAAGGTGTTTTGTAATTTTTATTTAAAAAAATAAAAAAAAAGTGAAAAACACTCACATCATTAATGGTAAAGTTATAAATTTTGAATAACTCATTTAACACTTACTAATTATGATTTTGATAATAATGATTAAAATAGATTCTTTTATTTTCTTGTTTCAAAAACTTATTCTCAAAAATAATTTTATAAAACTATTTTGAGAACAATAAAATAGAAAACATTATACCCTTAGTTTGCTTTCATTCCACTAAGTAATTAGTGTATATTTAAATATTTAAATAAAAAAATAATGTTTATTCAAATAATAAAACTAGAAAGGAATAATTTACTTTTTTCCGGCGTTAGGAAAAAGAAACCCGAAAGGAATGGTTTACTTTAATATCAATCTACTTCTCAAATATCGTAAGCCCAAAAAACTTCTCAAATATCTTAAAGCCAAGGCAAAAGATATAAACACATATATATGTTATTTAAGATGCAGCTGCTATTGAAGTCGCTTTGGCCGAGTGGTTAAGGCGTGTGCCTGCTAAGTACATGGGGTTTCCCCGCGAGAGTTCGAATCTCTCAGGCGACGATGATGATTTTTGTCAGGTAACAATTTGCGTCTAGCAATATTCATTGTGAGCTATGTAAATAAAGTTACATTTAAATTTAATTATTGGCTATAAAATATAGTTTAGGGATAAATATTTCATTTTCATATTGTTATCAGCTCGATGTCCTCAGTTCAAGTTCGAAAAGTACAATAGAGGAAGATGGGGAAGATTGTTGTCAACTTGAAAGTTGATTGTATCAGTTGATCCTGACAATTATAGACCTCATGATTGTAGTATTGGCAAGTTCTCTTTTTTAAAGGAAGTGCTACTCCAACTGAAGATTTCAGATGACAGGAGAAATTCTTGTTTCCACCACACCTATGTAAATTTAATGATCAGAATTTAAACTACATATATATATATATACACATATTCCAATGGTTATGATTTGCTCTGCACACATACACCTGCTGTTTCATAAATTTAAAGGACAGATCGATGTTAACTATTGGGTATACATATGCACCTAACGCACTTGAAAATTTTCCCAGTAGGCAAACAAAAGCTTATCTTAATCTTCAGTTGGCTGAAACTCACGGTTTTGTTCTCCTAAATTTTATTCTTAACAGAAAAAAACTTCCAGGATTTTAATGCCTCCACGTCTTCCATCAAATAGATTTACGTCAAGCTTTCGCCACTAGAAAAGGACGTCAATGATTGTGCCCTGCAAAATCAAATTGGATACATACAGTCGCACCAGAAAAATCACCATTCGTAGCACCAGAGAACTCTCACACTACCTTCCAAGTGCAGCTTGCCTCCCTGTTACCACCACTAATATCTTCACAAATTCAATCAAGTCCGTTAAGAATTCTCCATTCAGCAAATTAGAAGTTAGGACAGGTAGTAAACAGGAAAAAAGGCAACTACAAAGATCTCTAAACATGAATAAATAAAATCCAAGCATGACGCAGATACAGAATATATGGTTACATTACATACTCTAATATTGAATATATGAGCGTCAGCAAAATGTGGATACATGGCTAATCCTATAGATTGGAGAGGTTTTATTATACGGAACCTATAATTCTATCGATCCAATCAATTCCTTCTTTACATTTTAGCATCTTACATCTGTGTTAGTAGTATCATCTAAGGCATGCAAAACAGAGACATCATTTGAAAGGAAAAAGAAGAGGGATGAAACCCATCCTACAGCACAGCCTCTCGAAGTAACCCAGCAGGTTACTCGGCTGTTTGTTCCAGAACCGGTATTTTCTTCCATTTTTCTTCCAACCCACTCATTTGCAGAGGTGGCAATGAAAACATGCTAACAGTAGAGCTTCCACTTCTAATTTCCTGCAAAACATGCAATGCTGATATGGTACTCTTCATATAGAGGCTCTCCATTTTCTCAATCTCTGACAGTTCCTTCCGTATCAGCAGACCGTTACTCTCTGTTGTAGTTGAACTCGAAGGATCACACCCTTCCGCTTGTGAAGTTCCCTCACCAGAGGCTGGAGGCTCATTTGCGGGGAAGAGGCGATCCAGCATTGTCTCGCACTCCTTTACAAGCTTGTAGAGCAGGTCAGTGGTAAAAAATGGCTGTTGCAAGACCTTCTGAATGAAAGGCAAGCGAATGAGAGCCCCAGTTCTCTTATCATACTTCTTCAGTATTTTCACTAGTCCTGTAGAAAGAACATTTGATTTTATATCAGAAGCTGTTGATAAATGAATATTAAGTAATACAAATCTTCAATTGATGCTTAAAAACACCAATTCTAGGCTGAACATAAAGGCATTCCTCCATAAATCACTTAATCTGCATATAGTTTTTAGCACCGATAAAATAAATAGTAAGGCTGAAAAAGCAAACGAGTATCTGAGACTGAGACTAACCACAAATATATATATATATATATATATATCAGCCAACAGGGGAATTCAAATTTGATTGAAAAGGATAATCTTGATTCATAAAGAATGAAGGGTAAAAGGACCGATGGAGAAAGATGTCATGTTGTTATTACAAGATCCTGATTGGAACCACATATGTTGGATGAAAGGACAAGATATTCATCTACTTTAGTTACACCGAGTCTATCAGAAACTCATATCCGATTTTTTTTGCTTTTGAAGTAGTTTCAAAATAGAATCTCTTTCAATTGAAAAGAATCTAACTTGTTCCAGGGGTCATCATGGCCTTTAAAATAATGAGACCCTTCTATAGTCTGTAACTGTAATATTTGTGGGTCTCTAGGTCGTATTTAATAAAAACATTGACAATATAGAATTTTTCAGGAGGCAACAAAAGTAGATATAGAATTAGAAGCTATTGTATTCATAGAGCTACCAACATGGTTAATTGACAAACAGAAACTTCGCTGAAAATGAACCGTACTCCTCCTTACTTAAATAACTTTCCCATTTATGCCGTCATTCTAAAATTGATTTGAACTATTGAACCTTACTTTATACGCAACAGTTACAAACTCCAATATTATATCAATTTCAAGAAAGAAAAGTATATAATTACCCTTTAGCGCACAAGCATCATAGATAACAATATATGTTTGCTTTACTCTGTAATCGAGAGAAAAAATCCAAATTTGAAAGAATCCATGTGATTAGTCATGATGCTATATTTTTTCTTTTGACCAACCCTGATGCTAGTTTATTTATTTAAAAGTGATACATTAAACTTTATAGCACCTGTATAGTTAAGGGCACTGTAGTTTTCCAGCAAGACCATCTCTCCATGGAAATCGACAATTTCTTTCCGAATTTCCAGTAGCTCTTCATTAGAATCCTTAACTTTGGCCACCCTATCTTGTAACTCCTGCAATTTAATCATAACAAAAATAAGTGAGGACACCAAAATTCTCAGTATATAGCTATCATACTCATCACTCAATAATATGCTTAAGACCTTCTTGTCTTGTGAATATATGACATAAAACCAGTGATAATAATTTGGTAATGCAAAAGCCACTAGTTTTGCATTTCAACTATGCAGAAGAAACGACGACGTATAGCATTTTGCAGATTTTTGTTTTGGACAATAAGCACTGTGCAAAATATTAAAAAAATAATAATAAGCACTGTGCAGATTTACCTAATAGTAGTGGTATATTATTATTTCCAATTCAGTTAATCATTCTGCTTTTAATCCTCTTTCTCCCTTACCGTAGAATTTCCTTTTACTTTTTTAAATTTTTCAGAGGAAAAAAAATAGATCTAAATTCTAGCGCCGTGCTCGGTTGCGTCTGCGCTTTTTCTAAAGCATGTAAAATCCGTGTAAGTATATATTCTGAAGCATGTAAAAAAAAAAATTCTAAAGCATACTCATAGTAGTGATTTGGGCTGAAAATGGGAAAATTCGTGTTCGGAGGTGTCTTAATTGTAATAAAACGATTTTCTCACCTTCAATTTGATAATGTACTCTTCCTCCTTCTCGACGAAGAAGTTATTGAATTTCTCGAGTTCGTTCTCCAACAAGTTCCTGAAGTCGCTCTCCTCCTTGGACATGCCATCCTTGTCTCCGCCCTCCTTGGAATCGGCGGCGGCGTCGACTCTGGGGCGTTTGGCGGCCCTGTCGTGGCCGCCGTCGTCACCAGCTTTACCGGCAGGCTCCAACTGCTTCAACTTCTTCTTGAGCTCCTTGTAGGAGAGGAACTTGTCCCTCCACTCAGGCAGGGTTTTCTCGATCTGGTTGCTGAGACTCTTGCCGAATTTCATGCTTCGAGCTGAGAAGAAAGGCACAATTTTGCAGCGGCTAAACGTAAAGAAGAAGATGGAAGTTGAGGAGAGTGTGAAGAAGATGTGAGAGAAAGAGAGGAGAGAGAGGGGAAGAAGAGAGGGAGGAAGGTGTTATAACGGTAAAGGAAGGGAATATTCGGAGGGCAATGCTTGGAATATCCAAAAGAGAGTATATTTGGGGTTTTATTCCCTTGCCAGGCCTGCCTGGCTGCCTCTCATGACAACTATAGCCAAATTGACTCACAATTTGTCTCAAATTTCAAGATTGATTTTTTATTTATGCTAAGTGTAATAACTAATAAAGTAAGTGTTAGATTTTGAAATTATCTTGTTTTTTTAAATAAATTGAGAAATTTTCATATATGATGGACCAATTTAATAAGTTTTAGATGAGTCGGATCATAAAAGTAAAAGAAGTAAAATATCAGTGAGATTAGCAAATCCACTCTTACTTAAAAAGTATTTATTGAAACGATAAAGATAAAGAATATAAAGAGATTGGTATATTCATTTTCATATCTCTTTTTCTCTTATACTAATTATTAATAGTTAGAACATTAATATTCTGATTATGTTGCATCTATATGACTTATAAGTTATAAAATCTTATTTTCTAAACAAGGGAAATTGAGAATACTACATATGTACAAATAACATGAAAATGAATTTTCATATACAAGATTTATTGAATAAAATAAATTTAAATTGAGTGTAACTAAATTTGGTGTGCTAAAAAATTAATTTGTTTTGTGAACATTGTTATCTTGTTTCATCATTATATTATAATATACAACGTCATGAATGAAAAATGTTATTTTAAATCACCTTATGAAAAGAAATTAAGCTTTACGAGAATGATTTTGAAACATTTTTTTTTTAAAATTACTTTAGCCATCTATTAATTGGTTTGAATATCAAGAGATGTCCAGGGGCTGTAGATATAAACATGAGTGCGTCATAAAAATTTCTTCTTTGTGAATTCTCATATCTCATGATGATATACCCAATAGTCTAAGGGTTCTTGTGAACAACGATTGTTTGGGATTCATTCCCTCGTTATGTAAAGAGGCATTGTCCCTTCTTTGTTTATGAAAAAAATTTTAAATTACAAGTTTAAAATAAAAAAAAATATCCGCACAAAAAGGAAAAATCGTATTTTATGAACTTCTGAAATGATATGGTAAACAAATTTTGAATTACAAGTTTAAAATTGGTGCGACTTACTTTTTTTTAATTTTCTTCTTGTTTTGGGGTTGGATTTTTTTTTTTTGGGAAAATGACATTTTAGGATCAAAATATTTAATTAATATTATTTTAAAATAAAAATATTCTAAAATGACGTAAAGAGACCATGATCGTAAACTAATTAAAATTTTAAATAGGAAATAACCAAAATATTCTTATTAAAAAGTTTAACACTCAATTCTCATTTTTTATTACTCAAATTCTATGATTTGACGTTAAACTACGATAATTTTACACTCGACACATTATAATTATTAAAGAATTTAACTGAGGAAACTTAGTATAAAATCGGGAAAACTCAATATCAAATCATGGAATCTAAGTATCAAATAAAGGAAGCACTGTGTCAAACACTAGAACTGATTGGTTAAATTCTTTAGCAAATATAATTTGTTCAATGAAAAACTGAGTAGGTCAATGTCAAATTATGAAACCTGAGTAGTAAATAATGAGAATTTAATGTCAAACTCTAGCACTGATTAGTTAAATTCTTTGGTAATCATAATATGTTTAGTGTAAAATCAAGATAACTTAGTGTCAAATTATAAAACTTGAGTAGTAAATAGCAGAAGTTGAGTGTCAAACTCTAAGACTTATCAGTTAAATTATTTAGTGATTATAATGTATCCAATATAAAATTCATGTAGCTCAATATCAAATCATAAAATTTGAGTAATAAATAGTGAGAGTTAAGTATCAAATTTTTTAATAAAAATATTTAGATCATTTCCTATTTAAAATTTTGGTTAGCTCAAAATTAGGGTCTTTTTATGTCATTTTAAAATATTTTAGTCATAAAATGTTATTTTCTCTCTCGTTTTTTTTTTCTTTTGGGGTGGCGGAAGGGACGAGTAGAAGCCAAGGTGGACCTTTGCTCATAAATGCCGCATGGTATAATTCTGAAGCATTTGGAATATCCGTTTCTCCTTTCAGTTTAGTCGTAAATCATATTTAAAAAAATTAAACATATCTTCGTCGTGAAGCTGCTTTTTATATGCATAGTATAAAATAATTTTATATGCTTCACTCACTCCTATAGTGATTTATTTATAGTATTATCTTATGAGCAACGTGTACTCTATGAAATAATAAATGCTAGTATGGTTAATTCACAGACTCAAATAATTACTTCCTTGGGTTGATCACCATGACAATATCCATCATCTATTATTAAAAGTAAGAATCCTTTGATATTGTGAGTTTAGATAGGTTTGATTCGGACTCTAAAACATTAAAAGTTGGTCATCAACCTGAACGGGTGACTCAAGTCTATTTCACCCTCTCTTTTAAAAAAAATATTTGTATCTGTCTGGTCACGGATATACTTGGGCATGATCTAGATTCTTTTTCCAATATTTCAAGGACAAAAAAATAATGTTTGCTGTCGAAATTTTTTTATTTAAACCAATGAACATGGTCCAAATGCACCAATTGTTTCTTTCTTTTTTTTTTTTGCCGAGAAGAAAATATTATTAAACCAAAACAGTCATAGTACTTCAAGATAAGAGCCAAGAAAAACAATTAGATAATTAAAACAAGAGAATAGCTCAATAATAGATCAAGGAACGAAAGAACAAGAGAGATAACCAAGATAATAGAAAATGAGGGTATGAAAACCCGACCTAGAGGGCACAATGCCTTTAGAAAACCTCTTAGCTAGACAAAATGTAGCCAAGTTAATGAAGCAAAGTACCCAACACAAATTTACTTCCTAAGAAGCTTCCATAGAGTGACCTTGAAAACAATCCATAAGACCTACCATCAATTAATCCCAAGCAATAAGACCCCAGTCATTACTAAAAAGCAAAGCAAAAACATCGAAACACATGGTCCATTTAGTTTTCAGTTAGTTAAAAATGAGTTTTTGTAGAATTGATTTTACAATGTAGTTATGATAAAAATTTGTTTTGAACTAACGTGTTTATATTTGGATGATTTATTTAAAAATTGATTTTGACAAAATTCATAATTTTTCTTTAAATTAAATTTAAACTCGATCCCATGATTAATTTAATTTATTTGAATTAAAATTTAATCTGCATTTATTTAATTGAGAACATAATATATCTTATGTAACATTTACTTACAAGTTATAGTTCATGGAGAATAAAATTTTAAAGGGACATTTTAGTCATTAGATAGAAAAAATTTTACAGAAATTTTATTTTTCTAATTTTTTATTTTTATTTTTATTAGTCCATTTTTATCTGAATTTAAAATAAATATAAATAAAAATAAAGAATTAGACCGGAGAAACAAGTACCCACCTCCCTATGCAAATACTCCGTCTTGAGCCAAAACCGATTGTCCGATTGAAAAGCAAAAATTCACCCAAACATCTACAAATTATCCCAAACTTCATTTTTATCCCAAAACTTAGTTTCAAAAGTGACCCCAAGCATACACTTAGTCCCTTGGGCAACAAAGATTAAAAAACGCAAATCCTTCAAACAAGCATCATTCACCTATCACAGACCATGTGCCCTTGGTCTCAAAAACACTAATAATTCCTAGCTAGCTCCTAAACTTCATATCCGCAACAAACTAGATCCACACCGACCTTAGTCTCATGTCATCAACCTAGCACAAATGCCTCGGAGGCACCCATCTCAAGCCACAAGCTATCAGATTCATAATCAAGTTTGCACAAATGTTGTGACTCACTGTGCTCAAGATCACCACTGATTCCCAAATTCCTAGGTGAGACATTGCAGCATAATCAAAGAGATCAGGTCGTCATCCATCTCTGTCTTCTAGATCTTGAACATTTCGAACCATTGGCTCTAAAATCTTCAATGTGTTGCTCGAACTCAAATCCACACCATCTTCCTAGATCTGAATCTCAAAAACCCAATAAAATACTCCATCAATCAAAAACCAAAGCGCTTCATCAGATCTCACCGACGACCATTGAGTAGGAATCATAAAACTCAAGCAGATCCTCGCCTTCTCCTTCCGATCGTTATCATCATCATTTGAAACTTTCATCGATGTAGAAAGACCATCCATGGAAACAGAGAATGAGAGGAAAAGCTAAAACACAGTCACTGCCACCAGGACAGCACCATCACTGGGGATGGGTTTAAGACTCTGGTGCATTCAACGGAGAGGTTTTAGAGAGAGAGAATAATGCACCAACTGTTTCAACTTGCAATATGTGTGTATCTCAATTATTTATGTTTAAACAATGTCTCAAGAACTTATAGATCCCATATATTTGTATAAAATTTGAGTCATATTGTTGCAAATATTTTGATATTTACTCATGTGATTCAAGCGTGTTAAACATCTAAACTTCAAATTTGTGAAAAGACCATACTTCTAATCAAGGTACTTAAGGACTCCCAAGATCCTTTTTCATAATTTTTTCAAATACAAGTACAAAATTGCAAGTAAAAGAAAATAAACAAATGAATTCGTGACGAATTAAAACTTATATACATAGTAAAATACTTTTAAGGAATTAGCGCCGACTCTATTTAATTAGTAAAATGTTATACCAGTTTAATTAAAGGTCTTGAATTTGACTTTTGTACAAAAGCAAATACTCAATGCTCATGAATACATTGAAATACGGAAAATGTAAACTAAAAGCTAAACTACTGATAGAAAATATACTGGTTGTAACAAATATTTTCCATATACTGTAGTTCCTAGCCAATCTGAAAATATTTTCCCGCCTCCACTAAGTAACCGTAGATGATTTCCCATACTGCCTTAAAGACTTACGACTTGCTGGTTAGTGTGCTACACACACTTAACTATAACGTCTCGAGTTCGAAATGGCCGCGAATCGAAAGAAACAAAGATGACTTCACTTCCCATACTCCTCATCATTTTAATTAATTGATGAAAATTATCAGGCCTAGCCAAGTCTAATAATATTATCTAAGCTCATCAAATTATTGGGCCATAGAGAAATTTATCGCCCGGCTTAGAAAATTAATTATAAATTTAACTCAATTACATTTCAAGGAAAAAACACTTTTCACATCTTGTGAACAGTATTATTTTATATTGATATTGATAAAATGAAGTGATATGATGATATAGTAAAATGAGATCGATTATTAAGGATTATAATATGAACCTAGCCATGTTTGAGAGTTTAATGAATGAATGAAGTACTCAAACATATTAATTAAGTTATAATTTTTTTACATTTTCTTTATGATTAGCATATCATCTCAGTAAAAATTTTAGTTCAGTGAAATACAATTAAAATTTTACTAATTATTTATTCTCCTTTTTTTCAGATTCGTTAATATAGAATGAAATGGTAAGGGGGAGTTTAATTTACAACACATCATTTGTCATGCTACACAATTTGTAAAGAAAAATTCTTCCATAAATGTTTATTTCAAATCAACAATTTCACTCTTTAATTTATTCCTCATATCTCATCCATAGTCCTAATTAGACTTGTGTAAGTAAACATGTAATCCAGTTGGCTTAGTCCTATCAAACTAATCGAGTGAGAGTGAGGCCATTACTTGGGTCGGGTTGAGCTCTAGGCTAAGTATGATTTGCGCAGCCTAGCCCATAATATATATTTAAAAAAATTTATTATTTTGTGTATATTAATTAATTCTATAAGATATTTTTCTCTATATATCTTATGTAATACATTTATTATATGATTACTATGAAAAACTTCTTAAAATTGTGATGTTTTAATTTTATTTAAAATGTTAAATTGATTTTCTAATTTAATATTATGTGAAAATAATATTCAAAATTTAAAAAAAAAATTATCCAAACATTATTTGTCAAGGAAATCTATTTTTATATAAAAAATTGTATTTTTTTAATAAATAAAGTTAATTTTTATTTTATTTTTTAATATTTTAAAAAATTAGTTGGTATCAGATCAACCTAACTCTAGCCCAATACGTAGCCCTCTTTGCCCGAGCAATCATTGGACTAAGCAACAGACTATGGTGAAATCTGATCCAACCCAACCCTTGCATACCCCTAGTCTTAACTTCAAAACTTAATTATCTTCCTGATTTTCAATGTGCATCTGGGACTTCTTTTTTTCTATATTATTCAATATCTGGTCGTCGTCATTTTGGGTTTCAACTAATTATAATCGAGTGGCTTCAGACTCTAAATGGGGGAAACTCTTTCAAAAGCATCTTTTATATTTACACGATCTTAAATTCAAAATATCATACTTATGTAATTTTAGTCTCTTTCTATAATTAGAACTAATGATCATTGGTCATGTGGGACTTGAATAGTGATTGATGTTACATGGATGACAATTTTTTTAATAACTATCAAATATATACATATATAATACTATTAATTCATATTTAATTATTGTGAAGATCCCAAAGGCATGGCCCCTCTGCAAGGATGCCAAGCACAAGTCTAGAAATATGCCAAAGGCATGGTTAAAAGTATTTTGGTTTTCTACCAAAAAAAAAGTATTTTGGTTTCATAGGATATGTTTGATTCAAATGAGAGAAAGGGAGGGAGGGAATTTTAATGGAGGGAAAGGAAGAAGAGAGAAAAGAAGTGATTTTAATTTTACCTCGTTTGGAAAGAAAATGAGGAATTTTAATATTACCTTATTTGGGTTAGGAGGGGAAGGAAGGGAAAATAATTATAATTTGACTATTATAATCTTAGTTTATTTGAATTAATATTTTCTTTCTATATTAAAAAAAAGTTTTTTTTGTTTGAATATTAGACGAAGTTCTTAATCAGAAGGAAATGCTCTTTTTTTTTCTCAACCTCAACCATGATTGTATGTATCTTCTTTTTTTTCCTCAACTTTAACCATTATTATATATGTTAATATACGAATGTGTCTGTATGTGTTCGTGACTTCATGCATGTATCTTACTAAAGTATTTCATATTTTATAAGTGAGACCAAGAAGGGACGTGATAAGACTGATCAGTATATTGTGTGATTGAATTATGAAAAAGTGAAGGATATTTTGATCATATTGGATACAATAACACATTTTCCTTCCCCTCCTCCAATTATTTGATTGCCAAATAAGGGGAGGGGAGCAAAATCCCTCCCCTTCCTTTCCCTTCCCCCCATTTCCCCCCAACCAAACATACCCATAGGAATCTAGCCTAGGCCCCTTTTAGTAATTTTAACCGCTACTTCGCCGTTTCTTGTGGTGCCTACCATGAATTGTTATTCGTCCCCCAATATCAAATAAATCGTCGTCATTTTCTTTTCGGCCTGAAATAAATCATCCTCATCAACTCGTCAAATATTGTGTTTATATTTAAAACATAAAAAGTATATGAATTTTATAATTTAGTATCACATGAACAAACTTTTTGAGAATTTTAAACGTGCATGTTACAGTACAACTAGATTAATAAAAAATATTCTAGTCTAATCTTTTTGATAAATAAAGCCACAAGCCCAACAGGCCCAAAGTAACTTCCAGTTTTATTTTACCTATCTGGATTCTCCTAAAAGCTTGTCAAAAAAAAAACGCCCAGTTAACCAAAACCCAAATAATAATAAAATACGCCCAAGTCATTCAGGTATATATATATATATATGTGTGTGTGTGTGTGTGTGTGTGTGTGAGTGAGTGTGTGTGTGTTGCAATTTATAGTTAACCGAAAAAAAAATTACAATCTATAAAAGGTCATATTATTTATTAGTGATGCATAGTGTAACTGACATTAAACTTTGTGTAATACATGAGATCCACATCTAATTTCAGGTAATTTGACATACGAATCAGATCAATGATCAACCTATCACAAATTTTTTTTTCCTGTTAATACAATACAACATATCTCAATTTTTGTTATCAAGCAACAAATCACAATGATACTCAGACTAGCTGATAAAAAGGGCCCGGCCCAATAGGCCTTTAAGAGGCTGATGATTAAATAACTCGTCGGGGATTATCTTCAAATTGACCCAAAGCCCAAACCAAGGTATAAACTATATAGCCTTGCTTCAATATCAATCAATATAAAGAAGATCCATATAATTCCATTCATAAAATAAATAAATATCCATATAAAATATAAACCTTATAGGAATCTGTTTTATTTATGAGTTATGAATAGCGTGACTTGTCTTAAGCTCAACAGAATTTTGGTTCGGAGCTGGCTTAGGAACAAGGTTATAGGAAAATTGTTATTGAATTAGATGCCACAAGTCTTCTATATAGGTCTGATAGCAGTGCCATTGTTTGTACTCTGCAGCTTATTTCAATAGGAGTTGGGTACTAAAATTTGAAGCAATTCTAAGGGAAGTAAATCCTGCTGCTGATCTAATCGTCTTGCTAAAATGTGTTCATCTTCATCTAGCAGTAGCACGTTCTTTTTATGCTCAAGACTAGTCCTCTTTGTCTTGAAAAAACCTTGGTCTCTGGATATATAATTTTATTTTTGTTCCTTTTTCTGGAGTATTTATTTCTATTCCTTCAACATCAATATAAAATATAAAATACATAAAAGTCGCCCAAAACAAAAGACAGGTTCTAATAAACCAAAGAAGTTATAAACAAGGGTGATCATCCAACAGCTATTCTAGGATTCCTCCTTTCCTTTTCCACTTTCTGCAATATATCATGTGCATAAATTTAAATCCATTTAATTCCAATCCACCCCTTTCTATTTGATCCAATTAGATGGAAATCAGTCGTAATCAATTTCACTATTCGATTATTGCATAAAGAAAGCAGACATATAAAACCAATCGATCGAATTCGTTGATTACATATGAATATTGCTATTATATTTTCAATTAATTTTAAATTTATGATGAAAATGAGTAAATATACTCTTTAACAGTTTTTCTTAAAAACTGATCATCCAAACCAATTTACATGGCCAAAAAAAAAAATCCAATCCAATTCAAACCAACCAACACAAATTAAACTAAATAGGCTTGACTTTGTCCAAAATTAAAGGAATGAATTAATTAGATGGAGAGTTTATTGAATCAAAATTGAATTGTTGTAATTAACAATAGTTGAGTTGAATGGTAAAAAAACTTAGTATTAATTACTTAAGAAATGTCTCAAGTTTAAGTCTTATGAAATAAAATAGTGCCATATTAAGAAAGTTATCCTATTTAGGTCTAATAATGTTTGAATCTCACCTATTATCAAATAATTATACCAAGAAGAAAAAGAAATGGCGTAACTAAACTAAATATAGTACAGCTTAACATTTAAAAAGAAATAAATCGATCCAAACCGATGGATCGAACACTCCTGGAGTATAAATATCGTGCAGCTTAACCTTTAATAAAAGTAATGATTCATGCATCTACCAGAAACATAATGATCATTTTATCACCAACCAGAGAACCATCCTCATTGGACCACTAGTGGTTGCGTCTCATTTTCGTTTAATTTTCTTTGATGTCTTCTGGGTATAATTTGTACCATTAAAGCTCGAACCATATTTTGCTCTTTTTTTCTTTGGCTTAAATTACATTAAAGGTCTATGAAAATGAAAGCGGTGATAGTACGAGGTTAAAAAGTCTTTTTGTTTTTGGAGGTAAATTTTGCTGTCAATGGAAATCTTCTGCTCAAGATTATTGTCTGATGGGTCAAATATGTAGGCGATTATTATGACACCCAAAACATGCAATCACCGAAAGTTTCATTTTCGGTAACAGTTTTGATGTCGTTTCCAAAAGTATAATTGGCAATTGTCATTTAATTAAGGACCACTAAAACAGAGTCCGCATCAAATTTTGATTAATTAGTGGCAACATTTTAAGTGGCCACCAAAAACTCTTCGCTAAAAGTTTTGTTTTTATAAATGGTGCGGATTAAACCAGAGAGGTCTGCTAATAATAAGATGATGAACATAGCATAAGTTCTTAAAGAAAGAAGCTTCCAGACGATCAGGATTAGATTTGACAACTCAAAATCAATATCTTTTAAAGAAGACGTTAGATTTGAGTAAAAAATACTACTAGAAGAGCTTTTTCCAATTTTCCCATTTGAGGTCCAACGACCTTGACTTGGATCCAAATTTATTGATAATATCGAATATGATTGTGAAAAAATTTTTTTGAAGGAAGGAATGAAAAAGAAACTACACACAAAAAATGACATTGCACTTGTCCCTCTGGCCCCATCCGATAAAACTGGAAAATGTCTATGCATTTTATTAATGCTTTCTGCTTTTTTTTCTGTTTCCGCCAATGAACACAATATTTTGTATCAAAAAGGAAAGCATTTCATGAGATAAAGAATCTAACACAGGCGAGGTGAATTTGTGAATAAGAGAAAAAAAAAACATACAGACAGCAACGTTTGATGTACTATAAATAAATGTGTCTGCCAAGGGATGACATAAGTGAACGAAAGGCTTCACTCGGGGAACTGCAGGACCAATAAAATAAAGCAAAGCTGAGGATTCTGCATCACCAGAAGGAAGTGATGACAAGTCAGAGCACACAAAATATTGTTGATGGTTAGTTTGGCAAGGTGACGTCACCATCGTTGGGTTTGTTAAGGAGACAGATCGGATATGTTTTGGAAGGAAGTAATCTCCTGCTGTGATTTGTCATAATGTCCCTATGCTACGGAGATAAAATTTTATAAAAACTTAAAAAAAAAAAACAAAAAGAAGATCCCACTTTTTTTGAGTAAAATACAAAAAGTTGTGAAGAATAAATAAAGAAAGAAATACAGAGACATATCGGTCTCATTTTGGAAGAAGAAAAGGGAAGAAAAGCAACCATTCAATATATAATTTGGGTCATTAGTTTCTTGGAAAATGACCTACTGGATGCTGCCATGTGCCATCCCCCTCATCCTGGAAACCAATAATTATTACCCAAAGCTTAGATGGCGTGGCATGTTTTCCATTATATGTCTGTGAATCTATCTGGATGGCTTTTGAATTATTAGCCATTCGGTTTTGCTAAAGTGGTTGAGTACCCCTTCCTAAACTTTGACAATTCTACAGTACTTTTTTTTTTTATTTTAACAGCGGGTATCCTATGTTTATTATCTGTCTCAGATCAATCTGGATCCCTATTATATAGAACCTTACGACAGCTCACAGGTACTAATTGGAAGGGCTCTTTGAGGTATCCGTGACTTATGGATACCGATGGAAAGACTTCTTTGTGACTTTATTTTTTTTAACGCTACTGTACCTCTCAGGAATTGAAATCTCGATCTTGAGAAATGCTGATTAAGCTTCTCACCACTTGATCAAGCACCCATTGGTAGTATTTTTTTTCTTTTTTAATATATGACAAATGTGATTGAAAAGCAACGTTTATTTAATATTAATCATATTCTAAAATTTTTTTGTCTCAAATATAAGTTATTTTTTAATAAAAAAATTATATGCTTTCTTTTATATATATATTTATTATTTTTCAATTAAATTAGCATGAAATTTTTTTTAAGTATATCATAGATTTAATTATTAATTATATGTTAAAAATATTAACTTCTTAAAGTTAAAAAAAAATTGAAAGTCTACGCTTATAAAATAAATGTAAAAATCTATCTATTAAATTTTAATTAAAGGATAATATGAAAAGAATATGAGGATTCTCCTTTTTTATATGCTTATTGAATTAATTATTTTTTCTATTTATATCTATGATCTATAATTAAAATACTCCTGACGGTTTGATAGAGAGATAAATGGTCAATTTAATGTAATTAATCAAAGTAATGGTATAAAAGATTAAAATTATTTTAACAAAATTTAATGATCTAACTAATTTTTTAATTATTTTTTTAATATATTTGAGATAGTTAAAAGTGAACAATTGAGAGGAGCAATACTTGATTTTATCAGTTTACTGTCAATTAAAGTTACAACTTTTATATGTGCTACTGTCGCAGTATGACACCCATTTGATCGGATCTCAATTTATGTATTGGTTAAACGGTCAAAAACAGAAGATCAAAAGTGTGTATGTTTATATATATTGTAAAAGTTTCAAGTTACTCCTCTCACTAGGTCTCACTCGCTACATTTTTTCTTGGCTAAAATTTATATATTGCTAGAGGGTAATAGCTAGGACTAAACTTTTGCAAAATCTGTTATAGATTTCTTCTTGTTTTATCAACAATATAATCAGCTCGTTGGGAAAAGGGCATACATCAACGGAATAATAATTAGGAAAATTTAACTTTTACAAATACATTTACTTTCATATTTTCATTGAAAAGTTTGATTCTACCTGGTAATTAATGTATGCTTCAAATTTTTTTAGGGGATATTTGCTATAGAGGAAGTAAGGGAGAATTCTCACTCGGAAAATAAATCAATCAGTTTTACTTGATTTCAAAAAAATATTTAAATTCTTGTGAAGTTAAATTTCACTTCAAGAAATTATATTTTTCAATTAAAATTCAAGCAAGTTCTACGTTCCAAACTTTTTAAAATTTTTTATAATTATTTTTTAAATGTATTCCTAACTTCTTAATTATATTTTAAATTAGAAATGATATTTTTTTCTTTAAAATATAATATAGTATATTTATTTAAAAAATTAATTTAAACTCCCAAATAAATAAAAAGTGAATAAACGAATTATATATAATCTTTATGGAAAATATATATTTTGGAGTAGTGTATTCCTAAAACCTTACTCCCTCCAATTTATATCATAAGACATTTTATATGATAAATTTTTTATTCAAAATATAGAATATTATATATTTTTCTTTCCACTTTAGTATATTTTTAATAGTTTCATACTCCTCATTTATAACCCTATAATAATAATAAAATTAGATATTTAATAAAAATAAAATAGAAAATATGAATACTTTTTATATTTATTTTAAATAAAAAATATTTTTTTAATATATATATATATATATAATTAATATAAAATATCAATGCCGTTACTCTTCCCTCAAAATTTAATCATTACCTGCCCCTTGGAACCGATGGTATAATAATAGTTTGATAATAAATATAAATAATATTTTAATATAATTTTATGGAAGCACACTGTCAGGCTTTTGCAGGTGATGTAGATATATGTACGAATGGAAAGGAACTTAGAAAAGGATGCCATATTTTATTATTAATTAACGTTTTAATATGGACGTTCTGAACTGGGTGGAGCTGGACCATCGATCTACACCTAATTTCTGCTCATGTTCCCACTTCATTATAATATCTAAAGTCTCGAGATCCACCGTTCTCACGCACGCATGTTCCAAATTTTAGCATATAATTGTAAAATTGCCATATGCCATGATCATGCTGACAGGGATCGAACATGAAACGTGCATGCAATTTATCAGCTAAAAGGCAAGAAATAATTTGCTTTTTAGTTTTTGAAATTCACTTTTGTTTTATTTTAACCTCAAAATTTATTTCCAACCAACATATATAATTTATTAAAAAAGGATTTGATTTTGTTATTATTTTTCTAATCTCATTAAATCTACAGATTAAAAATATACATAGCCTTACAAAGTCGAGGTGGCGGAATTAAGACCTTGTGTTAGGAGGAAATTAATTTTAAAAAATTAGTGTTTTAATAAATTAAAAATAATTAAGATTACAATTAATATTTTGACAGGTCGGTGTTTTTGGCAAAAACGGGATTTGATTTTGTAAATAAAAAGTAATTAATAATGTAATTTTTTATCAAAGAAATACTACTGTTTGGTTATATCGGATGTAAAATTTCAAGTTAAAGTTTATTGGGCTCAGTTAAATTTTTATAAATAAAAAAATTATTGAATTTTAAGTGTATATGAATCTGAATCAAGTCTCAATTGGAGGAACATCTTGGGGAAGAGGCGCAAAATATGATTGGTATCGGGTGCTAAATATTGTAAGTTAATTATTCTCTCTGCCCTTTTTTATTAGTGACGTTATTCTAAAAATTTTTCTTAATTCTAAGTATATGTCACTTTTCATATATTTTTAGAATATAAATTACTTTATTGCAAATATACTCTTATTTATGATATAGAAATAGATTGAATTATTTAAATTTATGATATTTAGAACAGAATATCAAATAATGTGATGTTCCAGAATCAGACTAGTTAATTAATAACGTTTTAATTTTTTGTTTCAATTTGCACTATCATAAAAGGATTAGATGAGAGACTGAAAAGTATCTCTCACATTCTCTTCTCTTACTTATAATAGTTCTATTTTGTCCTATGTTTCAAAGTATATGAAATTGTTATCAAATATCTTTGGTGTTTAAGATAATGTCCAGGAGTGATTCGCTGGATCCCTATAGCAAACCTAGTGAGGACGAATAACAACTTAAAGATAATATATTATCATACGTTTCAGGGCACTGGTTGTTTTCATATACTGTTTCTAACATATTTATTAGGGGTAATAGTAGAAATTATATTAATTTTATGATAATTTTAATGAAATAACAGAATTTTCATGATTCTAGTAAGATACTTAAAAATAATCTATAAAAGGAACCAACGATAATATATACTGTCCAATTGTTATTTTCTCGGAAGTTAGAGGGGATATGCATCAACGCAAAGTTGAATATTCATTTCCAATTGAAATTCGAGTAAGTCTTATCTACACTATAAGAAGAAATACATCTTTTATTGATCGTGGTTTGGCAGCAATCAAGCAATGAACCACAGCTAATGTGAGTTTTAGCAACAGTTGGACGCGTTTGCCACTATAAGGGTGCAATTAGAACGTTGCCTTTAGGACTTCACCAGAACTTTGTTTAGCTCTAGTTTCCTTGTAAATACATTTTGTTTTGTTCATATTCTTTACAGCTGAGTTTTTTGCACCAAAAAAAAAAAATGAACGTTGCCTTCAGTAATGATCACAGTGGCGGTGCAATAACTACTGCTAGACTTCATTTTTTGGGGAATTCAGACATATAGTGCCATAAATATTAAGATTTATTGGCCCTTGATAAATATTAAATACTAATATCTCTGTTTTTCCTCCGTGTAGTTTAAGATTTTAACACTCAAATTAAAAAATATAATTAATATGTTAAATTTATTTTAATTTTTTTAATATGTCTTTCAATAAATAAATAAATAAATAAATAATTAATGTTATTGTTGACTTTTAAAAGAATAAATAAAAATATAATTGAAAAATAATAATTAATGTTGTCATATGATTTGAAGGTGATAAATAAATAAAAATAATTTTTTTAAAAAAAATTGATAGATGAAAAAGAAGTAGAAGGAGTACTATATCTTGTATAACATCTTTCCCTTTTGGTATGACTGGTGGAGTTGGGGTCACTAGAGTTAAATTTCATTCTTGAACCCTTGGAGTTTAGTGTTAATCTTTTTTAACATTTGAATTTAATTAAAATATATTTTTTAATGCATTTAAATTTTGTTTGAGTAATAATTATTATGTAGTTGTTAAAATTAAACTTCTAGAAAATCGTCAGGTAGTGAGATAAATCAAATTTTTAGTATAATAATGAAATCTATTTGCAGATGTTTTACATAAATAGATATGTCATGAATAGTGATATCTTTAACCACTACACCAAATTTAAGTTTTATTGACGCTCAATAGTTGACGTTTATTTTTAAAAACGTCAATAAAAATCTAAAATAGAAGATTAGTTGGCGTTTATTAGACAAACGTCACCTAAATTCCAGACTTGTTGATGTTTATTAAACAAACCCCAACTAAAATCTATACTTTAGTTGGCATTTATTGGACAAACAACATCTAAATTTGGCGTTTGTTGGATAAATGCCATCTAAAGTCTGAACTAAAATTTTAGGATATTTATTTTAAAAAATATCGAAGGCACAGATTGATATTCTAGACCTTTGATTAGGAAATTATCAACGGATCAGACTATATTATCTTTTTGCTACTTGTCTCTCTTCCTTTTACTTTAATTTTATTTTCGTACGCGTACGTACTCGTTCCTTGTTGTTCAGATTTTCAGCCTCTTCTTCCTCCATCACCCCTTTCTCTTTTCTCACCAACTATTACCAGTTGCTTCTTCCTCCCTCAGTTCTCTCTCTTCTCCTCCAATAATTGTTGCACTTCTAGACACAGACAGAGATGGTGAGAAGCATAAGAACGTTTTGGCTGCGAGATGATTGAACTTCCCTTCGAGTGCTCCTCAAATCGCCACTGCAACACATGTAGGCCCCACATTCTTTGAGTGCTCCATTGTGAGGGATCTGCTGAGAGAGGGGATATTTGAACGGTGGAAGAAGCAGAGTCGAATTGTCTTTACTTCGTACCAGATATGGGTTGGTTCTTGCCGGCCGATCTCTTCTGCTCACTACGAGGGGACTAAAGAAAGAGAGGAAGGAGCTGAAGAGATTGTGAGAGAAGGCTTCGAAGTTGCGACAGAGATTCTTGTTTGCGATTTTTTGGTGGCTTTTTCTTTTGGTGTGATTATGCCTTTTTTTTTCTTTCTTTTTGAAAAAAATTCATAGAACCTAAAGCAATTGAATCTTCATTGTACACTAGTGTTGGTTTATCTAATAAGACTCTATTTTACAGTTTGTCAATTAATATTGATAGATTGTCCCTATTTGGAAATTGTATTCATTCTTTTCTTCATCTCCATAGCTTTAGTAAGATCCAAGTAAAATATATGAAATCTGACAGATTTTAATTCTGGTAAATTGGAATTGTGACGCTTGGGAACAGAATAATAATTGCAATTTTTTTTAAAAAAAATAAACTAGAAAAGTTAGCGTTTGTTTGAGAAACGCCAACTAAAGTTAGTTTTAGTTGGTGTTTTCACAAACGCTGAAAAGTTGTCCTCCTTTTTATTGGTACTCAAATATATGGCATTTTTTATACGATGAGGGTTGGATAAAAATAAATGCCAAGTATTCATATTTGGGGTGTAGTGAACCGTTAGAGAGTATTTTGAAGGTCTTAAATCATTTTTTGACTTTGATTTTGTCCACCAAAATGCTAAGAGTAAAATATTTTTGTCCGTGTCCAAAATATATAATTTTAAGAAGTGCCACGTGTTACTTTGTAAAACCAGTCACATGTGATACCATATTACCTACTTCCGTTAATAAATAAACGTTGTTAAAGAAAGACAATGCGAATTCAATGCTTTTTAAACTCTGAATCTTTTATTGCATCGAAGTAAATGGAACTTGAGTAAAAGATCAGATCATACATACCATAACTTTCGCTTTTACAGTGAAAATTAAAAAAAAAATTGTAAAAAGAAAATGGAAATGAAGATAATACTGAGAATAAAAAGGACTTGTTTATACACACACACATACATAAGAAATTACGGAGAAATCCTTTGCACAGGATAATTAATTCTACTTCATCGATCCGCCCTGAAAGTTTTCTTGTACAGTTGGAATTGGACAGTATCTGTATATAATTCTGTTTGCATACAGCCAAATATGTATGTATAATATGCCTTATTTTGCTTCCTTATAGTTTCCATATTTCACATCCCCGTTTCTAATAATTGTTTTTTGGACAAACATTTCTAATAAATTGATGATAACCTTCGATCTTAGGCAATATATAATATCATCTATATCTATACACATATATAGTAATATTCATAATAAAGCAAATGATCGAATCACCCAGCTTTTTTGTCCAAACACCATCATGTCATGTCAAAATAGAAAGCTTTCACCTGGAAGGGCATGGCCTTCGTCAACCATGTGATCATGAAATGAAGGTCCAGGAGGACTTGGACAGTTTCTGTTAAGAAGTTCTTCTATCATTTGCAGTGCAATCCTTTCTTCTTCGTTCATCCCTCCTCCTCCTCCTCCTCCTCCCATTATCACTTCCTGCCCTTCTGATGACATTGCAGACTCGTCGCTCCTCCACGACGACGACGTTGTTTTCTCACCCCCATTACTATTATTCTCGCTGTGATCACTATTGCTGCTGCTGCCCTTCTTTCCCAGCTCAACTGTCATCACCCAGTTGGAGTCATCCGTACGGTGGCCGGCGCGTTTCTGCCACACTCCAATGTTGGAGTTCTCGGTGTCCAGCCTCAGGCACGTCATGGAAGGCGAGGGAACCTTCCCACATTTCCTGAGCTTTGCGTGTAGTATCTCCTCCAGATCCTTCACCGCCCCTTCCTTACTATGATCGGCTGCCGTCGTCGCTGTCTTTGGATTGCCGTCCGACGTTTGGGATATGGGGAAATTGGTCTTGGCATTCCGGCCACTCATCAAAATGGCAGCTTGATCGTACGCTCGCGCAGCTTCTTCTGCCGTCTCAAATGTCCCCAGCCACACCCTTCTCTTCCTGTTTCATTATCCCACCCAGAAACACATCATTAATTCAAATAAGACAACAGAAAACAGTGCACCACACAGGCACACAATATATATATATATATATATATACATGTGTGTATTTGAATTATGGGATTGCATACGAGAGGGAAATATATAGTGTTGTACTAGTATTATTTATGTGGTTGAGAAAGGAGATTACAGGAGGGGATGGCGAATTTCGGAGACCCAGGAGCCCCAATGACGCTGTCTGACACCTCTGAACTTTCTTGATTGCACCATGATGGAAGGAAGAGATAATGAGGGAGCGAGTGATTGTGGATCATACACTGCTTTAGTGAGAGAGGGAAAGTACAGGAGGAACAGAACGTGATCGGGGAAGATTATATAAAGCAGGTGGGGGGGGGGGGGGGGAGAGAGAAGGCACAGTGTCGGCGAACTGAGAGGTTATGGTACAGACAGCGGCATTAAACAGGGTCACCTAAACCCTAAATAAACAGTACACTTTCATTTACTGTTTCTGCTGGATTGACTCGTTTCTGCACTCACTCCCATGTCCCTCTACAGTGAGGATTCTATTATTTCCCATTATTGTCTTCTTCCATTTATTCTTCCACCATGTCACTCCCTCCACAATAACCATTGCATGGACCAAAATTTGAAAATTATATTCCCTCATTCTTTTTTATTAGCAACAAATAATTACTTTATTAAGTTAGGAAAGATAATTAAAATAAGTTAAGTATTACTCCTTCTTATCCTTAATATAAGACCCTTTTAACCGAATCACGCTGATTAAAAATTGAAATTAAAACCAATTAACTACCTTGATTTCTTCAAAAATTTTAAAATTTTTCTAAAACTACCCTTATTTAATCTCTTTCTCTTTCTCTTTGGATATATTAAATAGAGGCATTTTTCTAAAAATGTATAATAAATACTACTACCTCCGGTCCTATATATAGGATCTTTTACTCTGATCCTAAATATAAGACCTTTTACAATATACAAAGTAGTATTTATTATACATTTCCAGAAAAATACCCCTATTTAATGTATTCAAAGAGAAAGAGAAAGAGATTAAATAAGGATAGTTTTAGAAAAATGTTGGGATTTTTGGAGAAATCGAGGTAATTAATTAGTTTTAATTACAATTCTTAATTCGCGTGATTCGGTTAAAAAGGTCTTATATTAATATATTCAGGATCAGTGCAAAAACTCTTACATATAGGACCGGAGGTAGTATTAATATATTACCAATTGAAACTTTTTTTTTTCAAAAAACACTCATATTAAATAAACTATACCCTCTCTTTTTACATAGAAAATAATAACTACTTTGTCAAGATAACTTTCGTTATAGGTGAAGAGTATAAAATGAATAATTTAATAAATATATAAAATAAAGAAACTTTGTTTCTTATAAGTATGACTAGAAAACTATTCTCAAAATTTTCTTATAAAAAAACGTTAGAGAGTATATAGTTGATGACACAAGTTAGTAATAATATATATATTATAGAGCTTTTCATGAGGGTCTATAAGACAACATCGCCTTACTCTCTGATACTCGTATGCTTAATGAAGCTAATTACGTACAATACGTGTCTTGTTAATTGATTAGCTCGATCATAGAGATATATGGCATGTTTGGTTCCGCATTTCGAATTCGATCAGTTTCAAATCTAAACTTCAGTTTTGTTCAATGTTGTTAAATAGAACCATTAAAATGCAAACTAGCTTATATGTCCAAAACCTAATTAACATAAATGCTATTTGCTCCTTATTTCTACCTAAATTCGGTTTTGAAAAGTTCATTCTTCTAAATTCACCAAATAGGCCCAATACATTATATAGATGCATGCACGAACAGAAAGATTTTAGTTATATAAAGCAATGTGAATGAATAGTCTAACCACTTAAGGGTATGAGTATTTTTTTTTAAATAGAGTTCACCGGAGGTTACTCATTGATAATAATTTTCTTAATAGACTGGAGGAATTAAAATCGTCATTTCGTATATTTAAAATTAGTTAGAACTAATAACTTAATTAATTAGCATGAGAGAAAAGAAGAGGAGGAGGAGAGTTAGTTGAAGTGAAAGCGCCCACATGTCCAATGAGGAGACGAAGGCGTTGAAATCTGATGGAACATGTTGCCATTATTGGGAACTGGTGAACCTGCCTTTTCGTACGGCCGGCCTATATGACTAAAATATTCTCAATACACTTAAATAGCTTGGAAATTACATCTATATTAAATTTTATTTATTTTTCATATTCACCCCTAATTAAAAATTATATTTTTAATCATAAATTAGATTTTTTATCATATATTTAATGTTATAAAAAATTAATTTAATAATTCAAAACTTATTTATATTTTAAATCATAAAAGTGCTTCTATAAGTGATTTATATTTAAAATTGATGGAAAACTAATCTTTTATATCTAGTTTTTATATATCAATTTAATATAAAATAATTATAATTTTTTAATCATTATATACAAAATTTTATAGAAATGCATAATTTAATTAGAAATAGGTTTTATATATTGTGAATAATGCAATTTTTTATTATTTTTAATTTATATAATGATATAATATTAATGATTGATTACCTCACATAATAGGTGCTATTTTTTAAAAAGAAAAATTGCGGAACTCATACATTGCACATAGTTCCAGGTGAAAATCGTGGTTGTTTTTAACATGATTTTCATCGTGTGTGTGTGTGTATATATATAACTTCACATCCCATATATAACTCATATTTTATAAATAATGATTGGTTCTTTATTTAAGTCAATAATAAAGCATTAAAAATTTGTTTCCAAATTTGCAAATAATAGTTCTGGGAAAGGAAATAATCAAATAGTTAAAGAGAGAGGGATTAAAAGAAAGAGTAATTAAGATGGATTATAATTTTTTGAATTTAAATAAGCAAAATTTTGGATAGTTATAGTAATTTTTGAAAAATTTAAAACTATTAGTTAATTTTAACAAAATTTCTTAGTTTATACTTTTTTAGCATGAATTTTTTTATCTATATAAATTAGTTAAAAGTGGCTTATATATAAGATCAAACATAATACTATATATGGAATTTTGTATATCTAATAGAGTATAACACCAAACAAAAGTTAACTAGCACATAAAAAATGTAAAAGTTAAATATAAATAGTCAAAATTATATTTAAACAGTTTAAATGCGTAGTATAAATTATCTTCACATTCGGGCCAAAAAAATTCAACTACACATTTTTAGACATGTCCATAAAATCTCCGCGGTTTTTGTTTTTGTCTCTATATAATATCCACTATTTTGACGGAGATAAAATATGGAAGTTGTCCAAATTTTGCCGGTCATTATAAGTAAAATTTTGATGAAAAATTTTAATTTTTCGAAAGAACAAAAGATAATTTTATAGTAATTTATACAAAATATATTTATATTTTTAAATATTACTTTTTAAGTTTTAATAAATTATTTAAAAAAATAAATTGAACTAACTGAGGTATAGCCCATATCAAACTTTAGGTTTGAAGCTAATATAAAATTGAACCAGACATTGGGCTAAATTAATCGGTACTCGACTTGGGGTTTATATGCATCTGTGATATTTGTTTTTTGGCCAATCGTGATATTTTGCTGACTACACATATTTTATTGAAATCAAACAAATATATTTCATTAAAATAAATAAGAAATGACATTGACATAAATATACGCGTCAAATTATTTGAGAAAAATGGTAATTCAAATATTGAAATATTAAACTATTTAAGTAATTTTGAATCCATACATTGTAAATTAATTACTCCCTCCGGTCCTATATATAGGATCTTTTACTTTGGTCCTGAATATAAGATTCTTTACAATATACGATGTGGTATTTATTATACATTTTCAAAAAATACCCCTATTTAATATATCCAAAGGGAAAATGAGAGATTAAATAATGGTAGTCTTGAAAAAATATTGAGATTTTCGGAGAAATCGAGATAATTAATTAGTTTTAACTCCTCCTCTTAATTCATATAATTCAATTAAAATGATCTTATATTAAGGATCAGAGGGAGTACCTTCTATTAAGTAATGTAGTTCCACTTGCTTTGCACTCCAATTGAATCATTTAAATGAAAATGGACGTATTAACGAACAGATGAAGTCAAAACAAGGACCAATTGAGAAAATACAAATTGACACCATTTATTCATATTCAATTAATAAAATCTCCGGCCGATCCGTTAATTAATTTTATTGTGCACATTTAGCTAACCGTTGATATGAACAAACTAAAAAATTATGCACAAGATCTGTATTACGTTAATGGTTAAGCCTCAAGCCCTACGTTTTCTTCCATTTTTGATGTGGACCCTTTAGGATTTATGCCCTAGAAACCCAAAAAGTTGAGTTATCTGCAAAGCGGAAGCACGAACCCAAAGGAAAGGGATGATCAAACTCTGAAACCCAATAGAACATGGGAATTCTAAGAACTTCAGAGGAGAACATCACAAACGAGAGATCAATTCTCTTAATAAGTCAAAATTTGTATTATAGGAAAAACACAAAGAACTAGTGAAACTCACTAATTGTATAAACTCTGAATAATCTTCATCAGTAAAAAGCAGCACTACAAAGGTCTATAAATAGGAAAAGAAAAGTAAATCCTAATAAATCTCTAAGAACTGCACAAAGACTCAAACTTTCTCTCATAAATCCCTTTCTCATGAGTTCTTTAACTTGCCGTTGAATTTCTTTTGTTTCCTCTGGATTTGCTCTATATGCTGAATGGTTGGGAATGGTAACTCCATGCATGAAATCAATGCGATGTTCTATACCTTTTATGGGAGGAAGGCCATTGGGTATTTCTTCCAGAAAGAGATCTCCAAATTCCTACAATAGAGAAGAAATACTGGAAGGCATAGAAGAATCAAGTTGGTTAGTGGATAAACAAATATCCATGTACAGAAGTACAAAGATTTCTTGCCTCACACATAATGCTCTTTTTACCACTTCTTCTTGTGCTAACAAGCTCACTTTATTATTTTTCTCACTCTCTTTCTCATTTTCTTCTCTCTTTTTCCACACTTTTTCACTTTTCTCTCTTTTCTCATTTTTCTGTAATTTTTCTAATTTTTCTGGATTTTTCATCTCACTCTTCTCTTTTTCTCTCGTATTTATATCTTTTGATTTGTACTCATTTTGAATTGGTCTTTATATGCTTCAAAAGGAGGTAGATGAGTAAGTGTAACTTGCTTTCCATGGAATTTGAAGTAGTAGAAGTTCTTACACCCATCGTGATTAACATATATATCATATTGCCATGAATGACCAAGTAACAAATGCCCAACAAACATAGGTGCAACATCACATAGCACCTTATTTGTATACTTTCCAACAGTGAAAATAATAAGAACTTGCTTACAAACTTTAATTTCACCACAATCAGCCAACCATTGCAACTTATATGGTCTAGGATGCTTAATGAGAGGTAAATTCAATTTTTCAACAAGTAAGATACTAACCACATTAGTACAGCTACCACCATCAATGACTAGACTACATATCTTATCTTGGATAAAGCACCTAAAATGGAAAAGCAGTTCCCTTTGTTTATCATTATGCTTTTCTTTTGGTTGAATGCTAAGAGCTCACCTTGTCACACAAATGTCTCAACTAATGGGATGGTCATATTCATCTTCTGAGACATCAGATAGAAGAGAGGTTTTAAGACCATCTTTTTCTTCTTCTTCTTCATCATTGGGGCTTGCATATTTCATATCTCCACTATGAAGTAATAAGACTTTCCTCTATTTTGGACATTGGGCAGTGATGTGTCCAAATCCTTGGCACTTAAAGCAGCAAGTGTCTCAGGGTTTAGAAGGCGTGGAAGTGTTAATGTTGCTCTTTGAAGGAGTAAATTTGGTTTCGTAATCATCTCTGGACTTCATAGCAAATTTGAACTTTGGAGGTTTTTCCTTTGTTCTAACTTCTTTTGCTTTGTAGATAGGATTATTTCTCCAGTAGATGGATGAGCTAGACTTCCTATTCTTTAATCACCTATCAATATGGATTACCTTGTAGAGTAATTCTTCCATGCTAACATAGTTTTCAAGCTCAATTGTATCTCTGATTTCAAATCTTAACCCACGAATAAAACGGGCCATGGTTTGCTCAATATCTTCTTGTATATCAGCTCGAATCATGAATAGCTCCATCTCTTTGTAATAGTCATCAATGGATTCGATCCCTGTTCAAGAGCTTGTAATTTAATGTGTATATCACGAAAATAATTGTTAGCGATATATCTCTTCCACATAAGAGTTTTCATCTCCTACCATGTGTTGACAGGCTCTTCACCATATATTCTTCTATTTCGTTGTAATTGATCCCAACAAACACTTGCATATTCAGTGAAGTCAACGGTTGTAAGTTTCACCTTCTTTTCTTCTGAATATTCATGACATTCAAATATCATCTCCACTTTTCTTTCACATTCAAGATATGCATCAGGATCACATCTTTCTTGGAAAGAAGGAATTTTCAGCTCGATGCTGCCTAAATCATTATCTCGTTTGGAAGAGGATTTATTTCTGAAAGAGGAATCATATATTCTAAATTTACTTTACCATCTTCAAAGAGGTGAGATCTCGACTTTTTGCCTCTAATTTCAGATCTCATATTTTCCATATCAGCTCTTATATGTTGGAATTGATCACACAAGGCTTTGAGAGTAGAGCCGTCAAAATGGGACAAGCCTGACGAGTTAGCCTGAAAAGCCCAAAAAAATGAGTGAGCTCGGGCCTCAATTTCGGAAGTAAATACATAATCCGGGCTTTTTAAGCCCATCCCGTTTAGGCCCGGCATGTGGTAGGCCGACCAGAAAGCCCGAGACTTTTTTCTTTTTCTTTTTTTTTTTGTTTAAAATATTAAAAATATATATATTATTTTATTAATTAGTGATATATAAATTATAAAATTTAAATATTATGTTAGTTTTTGATGAATTATGATGATAATTAGTAGTATTAATTTAAATAATTGTATAAAAAATTTATTAAAAAACCATAAAAAATATTAAAAATTTAAAAAAAGCCAGCGGGCCGACCCGTAAACCCGATCCTGCGGGCTCGGGCTTGGTTTTCCAAGCCCGTTTGTCAAATTGGGCCTTTTGGGCAAGACCGATTTAGGCCCGGGTCCCAGGCAAGCCGGTCCAAATGGGCCAGCTCGGCCCGATTTGATAGTACTATTTGAGAGTAACTTTCAAATCTAGATTATGTTCTGCTTCATTTTAAAACATGTTTGCCAACCTGTAAAAATTAAGAAAAGAGAAAAATATTTTGTGAAAGGAAACTCTCTTCCTCTTTTCACGTGTTTCACTCGGTTCTTGTACAAAATTCACTCGTATTTACACTCTTTTTGATTTTTTCTAATAATGAGCTCACTTTCTCTTGCCTCTTATCACTCATACTAGTATCTTGCAGTGCTCTTAATAGAATCAAGGAGACTCAATCAAGAAAATTTTGTGTATGTGGCAATCAATAAATAATTTTAGAGTTCAAAAAAATTAAGACAAAACTAGAAATCAAGTTAAAGCAAATCTCTAACTTGACGACTAAGAGGATTAAAGATAGTAAGATTAAAAAAAATTTTCCACCCAGAAAAATAAATATCATGTCAAGAATGATGTATAGATAAATAAAGATGCAAATTTTCTTGTTATTGCCTTTTTTTTTCCTTTTTTTTTTTTTTGCCTTTCTTTCCTTTTTTTTTCATTTCTTTCTTTATTTTTTTTTTTGCCTTTTTTTTTAAATCAACCAAGCCACCAAAGAATTTTCAACAAACAATAATTCCCAAAAGCAATCAATTCAATCAATGAGATAAAAAAAAATGACGTGACTTAAATGATAGAAGTTGGGAATGAATAGTATAAAACACCATTTCACAAGTTTTTGGGTCTTTAAAAGCAATTTTTGCAGTCTTAAAAAGATGAACGGCAGACGCAGAACGAACAGAGACAAAGGCGCACCGGAAATAAGAAAAGGGAAGATATAGGGTACGATTCGTAGGAGTAAGAAAGGGGATATTACCGAATTGAAGAGATGGCTTTGGAGAAGACGACGCCAGACGGACTTGGGAAAGGTGAAGGGTGAGGGTGCGACTTGAACTACTGCCGAAACAAAAAGGAAGACCGCGTTTGGATGGCCGACTTTCTGATTGTGGAAGTAAGGGCGTGTTTGGCAAAATTTGAAACTAACGAAGTAATGATGTAGGATGACGTGTTTGATTACTAGGAAGAGGATGATTATGTGTTGTAACATTTGAACTCCACCTAAACTCTGATGCCAACTAAAGTGGACTCTCTAGGATCTATATCCTAAAAATTCAGAAAGTCGAGTTGTCTGCAAAGTAAAAGCACGAACGAAAGGGAAGAGATGATCAAACTCTGAAACCCAATAAAACATGGGGATTCTAAGAACTCCAGAGGGAACGCCATAAAAGAGAGATGAATTCTCTTGATAAGTGAAAATTTGTATTCTAGGAAGAATATAAAAAAACTAGTGAAACTCAATAATTATATAAACTCTGAATAATTTTCATCTATAGAAAGCGGCACTACAAGGGTCTATAAATAGGAAAAGAAAAATAAATCCTAATAAATCTTTAAGAGTTATTAGATAAAGATAAGCTCTATCTAATAAAGTTTAAATTAAATTAAATTAAATCCAAACCTATGATTAGTCTCTTTGAATATAAATAGGAAACCTCAAAATTATCTTAATCTTAATTTAAATCAAATCAAACTAAAATAAATATGAAAAAAAATCCTAAAAGTAATTGAAATATCCCATTAATTACCCTCTTCTATTATTGATTCTTGATTCGGGAATTGGGTCTCACTTGAAACTTGAGCTTGAATCAGATTTTTTTTTTCAACAATGGATTTAGAAGCCTCTTGCTCCTCAAATATGAGCTTCTCCTCCTGTAATTTTTGGATCAAACTTTATAATGCTTCCTTCATAACTTTAGTTCGGTCTCGAATCATTAGACCTTTAATAACTTGTAATGAACCCTTCGGATCATTAGATTTCCATTGTTGGACTTATAGGTTATAGCTTGGATGGTCTCCATTAATTTTGGAAAAAAAATTCATAATCTCATTAATGCTCATGATATTTAGTATCAATTGTATATATGAAACATCAATTTTACGGAAATTGTCAATGGGAAATTATTAAAACCATATGTACATTTTAAAGACAAATATATATATATATATATGGTTGTCTAAATAAGAGAGAAATCAAAGCTAAAAATTAATTTGAATTTGAACTGCACTGGGTTCTAAATGAGAAAAAACTTTGTGAAAGAGATATATTTTTTTTTCTATTTACAAAAACTCAAACCTAAAACAAGTTGCCCTCAGTTGATCCAGCTCGTCATTGATAATACTAATTATCATAATTGATGTGAGGAAACATGATGTTAGTTGGGTCATTTAAAAGAAGAGTTGAATAGTTGAGGAGGGGGTGGGGGGGGGGGGGGGTCCAATATGCAGGACACAGACCCTTAATATGAGGATACATCAATCTACATTACGTTAAGGTGAGGTCACTTATGAATACTTTATAAAGAGTGGAGATGCCAGCTTTCCAAGTCATTTCATCTATTTAATGTTAATTTCAGTGAGTCTTCCTCTTCTCGATCGTTAGGTTCACACATTAATATTTCAATTTGGCATTTTATGTTTAACACGAAATATATATATATGTAAATATATATATATATATGTACATATATATATATATATATCAACCTCCCTCAATTACCTCACCAAAATGCAGGTTCCACATTTGCATTTGAATATTTCACACACACACACACACAACACAATGAGTGTATGAATGAGTCAAATAAATGCTAGCCCTCGTGGGAAAGTACGCACAATAATTCTAGTAGACTAAACCAGAAAAGCAAAAAGATTTTTTTTTTGGGGCATCCGAAGGAGGTACTTTTAGGCAGTTAAGTTGTTCCTTTTTAAGTAGATCATGCACATGTGAAAAAAGGTGGTGAATTATTATTCTTAAATACACAATCATGAATCATCGTCATCATCAATTCTTTTTGTTTGCTTTGTTATATTAGAGTACAATTTTATTTTGATTCTTTGTATATATATAGGATATATATATATATATATTAATTTTGCTCCTAAAATCTAGTTTGGTCATGAGGAAATATAAATGCAGCCATACAGACCGAGTGATATTTATTTATTTTATTTAGACTGCTAGAGTTTCGTGGACACATTTTCTGATGATGAGTTTTCTTTTTCGACAAAAAGGTGTAGAAATAAGAGATCCACCTGAAAAGATAAAAATGGAGCAAGTATAATAAATAATAATTAATAAATAATTAATGAGGCGTTCAATGTGAAGACTTAAGGTAGCTAGAACTGTTTGAAAGTTGTCAATTAATTGAGTTTTTATTTGCAGGACGACGTTGCTATGATCAACCTAGATGGACTTAGGGCTCAATGCAGAGACCGTATTAGTATACGTTCACTACTAGAAAAATGTGATTTAGCAAGGGTATTTAACGATCTCGCTAAAATACATAATTAGCGAGGAAATAGCAAGGAGTAGTAATTTTCCTCGCTAAAATTAAATTTAGCGAGGAATTTAGCAAGATATATTATCATTCCTTGCTAAGTAAAAGTAATTAGCGAGAAAAAATGATATTCATCGCTAAAATTATGGATTTTAGCGAGGGACTAATATAGCGAGGGACAGGTTCCTCTCTAATTATAATTTTATATAATTTCATTAATTAATTTTTTATATAAAAATTTGGCCACATTAAATAAAATGTCCCAAAACCCGCGAAAGTGTTACTTTTTTTTCATCCTTCGTGCTTTATCTGTATCTAACCCAAAAGAAGACAAACCCTTACCATTCACGCTACACCTCAGTCTTGCTCATCTCCTTCGGCCTTCACTGCCTCCGTCAGTCTTCCTCGTCTCCTGCGGCCTTCACTGCCTCCGTTAGTCTTCCTCGTCTCCTGCCTTCGTCAGTCTTCCTCGTCTCCTGCCTCCGTCAGTCTTCCTCGTCTCCTTCAACCTTCACTGTGTCCGTTGGTCATTCTCACTCCACCTCATTCGGTTGCTTCACTTCGTTCCACTGACTCAATCAACTACCCCCTCACTTACGGCCTTACCCATTTTCCTCTACGGCAGTCTCTCTACTCATTTTCTAAATCCTCATGCTTTCTGCCCTAAATCCCTAAATCCTCTGTTTCTTGAATGCTCAATCGCACCTCTTAGATTGGCTCTCTTCGTCTCAGGCAAGGATCCTTGGTCTCAAGCAAGCATTGTCGATCGATCTCGCTCCCTCTGTCTCGCACCCTTTGTCTTCATAACTCAAGCTCGTTGGTCGGTCTTGCTTCTTCTGTAGCTCTGTCTCTGTGTCTCACATCCTCTGTTTTCACACCTCAAGCTCCTCGGTCCACCTCTACCTTTGCCACCCTTGGTCAAGCTAACCTTCACACCCTTACTGTGTCACTAATTTTAGTCTAAGGCTCAGAAGACCGCTTTGCACAACAATAGAGCCACTTGCTATCTCAAGCTTCACGATTTCAAGAAGGTTCAATTTTTTTTTCTTTTCATGGATAAACCTACTAATAACTCTGATGATGTTATTACTCGTTGATGAATTTGTTCTAGTGGGTTCCTTCAAGTCAAGGTTTTTTGTTTGGGTTATTGTCCCTAGGCTACGGTGCTATTGTGTTCTGGATGTAATTTGATATGGGTTTAATATGTAGATTAAGTTTCTAGAAAATGATGATAAGAATTGAATGATATCTGCTAAATTTCTTTCATATTCTAATAGTGACAATGATGACAACTTTATTTTGGGAAAAATCTTTGGTGGTGTGTGATCTTTATTTGCTTTGTTATATTTTGTTCTACTTGAAAAATGGACAGCCAAGGCATTAGTTTGTATATAAATTTCAGTTTATATTTCTCTAGATTCTTGGCATTTTGTTGATTTTCTGAGCTGTTATTATGATATTTGACTGTATGGATCACTTGGTTCAATAATAAGGAGAAAACCATCTTGAAAATTTAGAAAATTATCAGTTCAATTATTTGGTTGTGTAGTTGTTTTCATGTAGTCTCTTCCATCTACCTCGTCTAGATTCTAGAATGAATACTTCCTTGCCTCCTCTTCCTTGGAAAGCTATATATTCCAAGATTTTGGTGGATTTGGGTGTAGCTAGAGAAAGATGGAAAATGTAATAGCACTTGAAGATGAAATCTCATTTGGAATGACTAATAATCATGCTCGTATTTTATTGCAGGTCCAATATCAATACTTACATTCATGCGCCAAACAAGGTCTGTAGATACAAGTTTTCTCAATCTATTGGACTATGTACTACAACTTTTAGCATGTTGATTTAAAAGCACATAATATATAAAGAACTGGGTTATCACATACTTTGAAAAATAGGAAACAAGGGTTGTAGGGATGAAGCCATAAATTTCACAATCATCCTAATTACTTTTGATCTGAACTTTCATCCTAATTTGTAGCTAGATAGTGTATATATAAAGCTCATAGTCATAATTATGTGCTACAGCAATATAAGGCATAACTGCTTGATATGTTACAGAATAGTTGGTTAGAGAGTTGTAGGAAAACCTTTTTTTTTCAGATGTGAAGAAACGAATGTGTTAAAAAGAAAAATTAAGACATTGTGCTTTTATATAGCATTTCAACACTCAAGCCCATTCAGGCTCAAAAAACGCAAGCCCATGATTATAGATCTTGTCCTTTCTTTCAATTTTATATGAACCACCTCTCAACTTCTCTCTCATATTTCTTTTGCCCATGTTCTTTCATCTTTATCAGAATATCTAATGAAGAAAACAAGTACGTGAACTTATAAATTTTAAAAAAAATCAGAATATATGGATTTTAATTTAAAAGTAAGTTAACATAATAATTACAAGGTAAGAGATATATTTTAAAAAAAATCCATCCATCCTAATTTGATTGAAAAAAAAAAGCATTTTAAGTAGATAAATTTAAGTATTTAAATTTTTCCATGTATATTAATATCTCTTTTGCGCCATGCCAATAGATTACATTCTCAATCTCTCTTATGCACCATTGTAGCTGAAAAGGCAAGGAAGAAGGTTATGACATTCACTTAAGTTTCTAGTTGTATTCAATGTAAATGTTCATTTGGTATTGTTTTGTTTTTGTAAATGTGCATTGGATTTGCTTTCTTTTTTATAAATGAATGTAAAAAATTGGTGATTTGATCTCAGTATCTTACCACTATAACAATTTTTTTTAAAAAAAAATTCTACTTATTTCATAAACGAACGATTAACATTTAAATGTTTTGATTTAATTCAAATATTATCATTTATTTTTTATTTATCTGATTGTATTATGATATAGTATATACTTTGTATTTATTTTTAAGTCAGGATTCCGAAGCATGGCTTTGTAAATTGTACGGTTCAAGGACCTTCTTCAAGATGTAGATTCTAAGTAACTGTCATTCAAATCCTATATAGTAAACAAGCAAAACTCCAGATTGTAAACCCCAATATACGTTTTTTCTTTTCCTATTTTGCTTGGGCACATGTTTATTTTCCCATGAATAATACATTGTCAAGTTCTGATATTTTATTATACAGATTTTGTTACTACTAGATTCTAATGCAGCATTCAATTAAGAAATTATCCAAGATTGCTATGAGGTTTTTGCATTATATTGCTTTCAGAGATACTTGATAGGTTGCTTAGGTATGTCAAACAAATTTTATACCCATACTTCTCTCTAGTTGTAGCTATAACATGTATCTATGCAAGAAGGCAAATTTGTCCTGCGGAATTATTTGTAGTTTGAATTGTGTTGTGACTGTCACTATTTTTGCTCAACTATTTATGCTCATAGTTGGTGAGGACAAAACAATTAAGTTTATGGAAAACATGAGAATAATGGATTACAATTCTACTCTTGTGAAAGAAGCATATGCATATAGAGTTTTAGAGCATCCATTTCCCTTAAATGGCCTCTAAGTTTGATATCTTGGTCTTGACTTCTATAATGCTATGAAAAAAGTTACTTAGAAGTATTAATATATTGTATCATCTACATTTGGTTGTATTTTGAACAAGTTAGTTTAAACTTCAATCAGTATCATGTGTGATCTATATGAAGGAAAGCCTTGAATGCGACTGGCGAGTTTTTTTGGGCACATTTTACTGATATATATATATTGAATAGGGGAATTTGTTAAATTGCCGCTTCTAATGCCTATGTTCATGACTTTAGTTTAACTAGGTGGGATGCCCCTTCTAAAAATGCATATTATTGTTAGTCAGTTATCTTATTTGACAGACATATGCAGAAACTTCACAAGCTTTAAGAAAAGCTCAGGAAAAAGGAGGGAAGCCAAATAAAGCATGTCATTTGATTCAGAAGGTGGTAGTCATTAGGAGTAACTTTTCTTATTCACTCCCACAATTTATTTAATAGATAATGACTTGAACAGTGAATAAAAATAATGCACGACATTCTCCAGTTGTCCAATCATTCACAATTAGAACCAACTTAAAAAGTCTATTACGGTGATAACCACAAGTATTCTTTCTGTGTTTGGAAATAAGTCAAATTATGGGTGGCATATAAATCATATGTGACGTTACATATTTATATTTTATTTTATATTGATATTAGTGATGATATATTGATGTAATATATCTTATGTAAGTGAGCATTCATTTGTTATGGTTTCTACATATTTTTTTTTTAAATTTTTATTTTACCATACGACTAGTTTCTCAAATACATGCCACACATGAGCTCATTTATAGTTTTATAACTTTTTAATTATTTCTTAACTCTTAATTATTGTATATCCCAATACTACATTTTAAAATTTTCATATTTGATAAATGGTAACATTATGAGATAAGGTTGATGTTGGTACTTGCTAGATGATAATTTTAACATCAAAGAGATACTTGAGTTATACGTAATCTTTCTCATTTATAATGATTTCCTTATATACTCATTTATAATGAATATTACATATACAAATGAATGAAATAATGCAGTTCTTTTACCCATTTTCATTTTTCCTAATATATTGGTTTTCTTCTTATTTATGCAACTCGCATGGAAAAAAAATAGATTTACTACCTTTATTTCCTTCTATTTCTCTTCCATCAAATGAGTCATAAATATCAACATTTTAATTATTTGTCTAAATTTATCACATTTTTACATGAAATTAGATTTTTCAGAGTCATATGTACAAAAAAAATAACATTATACAAGGTGATTTCATTCTGCACCTAACTTAATTCTTCTTTTGTAGGTGCTTAGTTTGAGCAAATGAAAGCATACATCATCTAACATTATATTGGGTGCAAGAGGTTCTATAAAACACACGGAAAGAGGTGTCACTTTATATGCTTCTTTAAAATTTCTTGGAATCTATTTTCTTTATATGAATATTTTTTTAGTATAACGTGAGATAATTTAGGATATTTTTCACCTTTTTGCTTTCAATGAAAGAGTAATAGGATAATATATGGTTTAGGAAACTATTAAGTTTTTTTTGCCAATTTGTTGTGACAAACATGCCCTTAGATTAATGTACTAGATTATGATTCTGCTTCTTTGTTTACTTTTTAACTCCCATATGGATATATGTCTCACTGTTGCTATCATGTTGGCCTTTTGGTTTGAATTTTTAATTGCTTATCATTCTTAAATGGAAGCTAAAATACGGTTTGCTTTAAGATATAAAAATCTTGTTTTGTGAAGTATGACTTTGTGATTCTTTAATTGGTATTGTCCCTTTTTTCTCCTGTAATTTCTAAGCTTTCTTTTTATAATGTAGATAAAATGAGGGTTGATAGAACTTGGATGTACAATAGGTTGGATCCAAATAACAAGGGGATAACTGAAGAATTCATAAGGGGCATAGATGAGTTTATAGAGTTTGCGATACATCAAAAAGACTTTGTGTCTAATGGAAAAATAAGATGTCCTTGCTCAAGGTGTGATAATGGAAAATTTGTTGATGTCGATGTTGTCAAAACTCACCTCTATAAGTATGGTTTTGTGCCTGAGTACTATCAATGGGTCTGTCATAGAGAACCCTATGAAGCTATAGCTAGAGCAGAATGTAATATCAATTTAAGTTCTCAATTGAGGGTTGATAGTGTACCAACTACAAATCCTTATTGTGAAATGGTTTTGGAAGCTGCTGGTCCTTACTTTGATCCCCATGTATTTGATAGGGATAGGATCTTTGGTAGGGATGAAATGTTTGGAGTTGAGGGAGAGCTTCCTAATTGCGAGGCCAAGAAGTTTTATGAAATGTTGAAAGATGCAGATGAGCCACTTTTTGATGGGTGTAAAACACACTCTATATTGTCTGTGGTGACAAGGTTGTTGAATATTAAATCTGAATTTAATATGAGTGAGAGCTGTTTTAATCGTATTTTACAATTAATCAAAAAACTTTTACCAGATGATGCAAAGTTGCCTAGTGACTTGTATAAGACAAAGCAGATGGTTAGTAAGTTTGGGTTAGGGTATGAGAGAATACATGTATGTGTAAATGGCTGTATTCTTTATTACAAGGAACACAAGGGAAGAATCACTTGTCCAGTATGTGGTCATGCTCGTTATAAACCTAGGAAGAAGGGTGATGGGTGAAAGCATAATATACCTTATAAAGTTTTGAGATATATGTTAGTTTTAAACTCTCCCTATTGAGAACACTAAGTTTTTATTTCTTATATCATATATGAATTATTAACATTTTTGTATCTCACTTTTAATAGGTATTTGATCCAAAAAATGCTGTACTTGACAGTCGAGTGAAGTATTTAGCTTCTGGTCCTCTTCGAGAAGTGCATACATGGCCTCAATATAATGTCAATGATTATAGGTTTCATACAATTGCATATGGCTCAAATAAAACAACCATGAACAGTGGTGTTTGTATTAAAGGGAAATATTATGGTGATTATGAGAATGACTATTATGGGATGTTAAATGATATAATAGAATTAGAATATCATAACCCAAGTATGAAAAGAATAACACTTGTGTTGTTTAAGTGTGACTGGTTTGATCCCACTATCAATAAAGGATGGAAGGTGCATAATCGATATGAGTTGATATTAATCATAAAAGAAGGTTTTCAAAGTATGAACCTTTCATATTGGCTGAACAATCTCAACAAGTTTATTTTGATGAATATGCTAGCAGAAGAAAGGAGAGAGCTTATTGGTGGGTTGTGTATAAAATAAAAGCTAGAAGTGTAATCGATTCACCAAATTTGGCTTATCAAGATGATGAAGTGTCTAGTATGATCGAACCAGATTTAAACGATGGAATCCATCATTTGGGTGTAGAAGGTGAACAAGATGAAGAGGAACTTGTAGTAGATCAAGAAGACTTTAATTGTGAAATAGTTGATGAGGAAAATGATCAAGAAAATATGGATGGTGAAGACACTTAGGAATCTGAATTTGAGTCACAAGAGGAAGATAGTGAAGAGGAGAATGATGAAAATATCCAATATGATGATAATGATGAAGATGAAGAATCAGATTGATGAAGTATATTTCTTGATAAGACTTATTTTTCTATTTCACCAATGTTTATTTTGATATCATTTTTATACTGTAATGTTGTTCCACATAGTATTTTAATATTAATGTGATAACTTTCTAATTATGCTTGCATATTGCTAAAATAACTTTCAAATTCTTTTGTATAGCTATGCCTAGAGGAAGAGGTCGAAGAGGAACACAACAGGGTAGAGGCAGTAGCAATAGTGGAAGAGGTGGCATAACTTCGAGCCCATCACAATGTTCAGAGCCTTCAGAAGAATTTCCCAACACATATGTTGGAAGTGTTCGACCACACTTATGCATAGCTGGAAAGGGGGATTCGTATGTTTATATAAATGTCAAACGTTGATTTAAATTTGTTGTTTAAATTTTTACCTAAATCATTTGTCTTGTAGATTCATCCCACATTGTGCAATTAGCCATGTCACCAAGATATTCAAGAAGTCATTCACTGGCCCATGGCCCTCCTGGACAAAAGTACCAAATAAGATTAGAGACTCATGGTTTGAACAACTAAATGTAAGTTAAGATAAACTATATGTTATTCTTATTTTTCAATTGAAACATTGATAATAACTAAATGTGTTCTCTTTCAATTGTTTTATTGTAGAGATTATACCATTGGGAAGAAAATGAAAGAGATATTATAAGAGAAGCCTTTGAAAAGATTGGCTCTAGACGACTAAGTGACATGCTTAGTAAAGAAAAAGCAAATTTGAAACTGAAAGAAGACTATGGTCCCGATTGGAACAGTGCAATCCATTGGAATGAACTTGTGAAATTTTGGAAGAGCCCAAAGTCCAAAGACATCTCAGAAATTAATTCAAGAAATAGATCAGGAAATCCTTCTTTGCATACGGGAGGATCAATCCCTGTCCATGAACACGCTACCAAATTGGTAAGTTTAAAGTTATGAAGTTGTAAAATGTAGGTCTTATTTGTAATATTAATCTCTTGATACTAAATTATCTTAATGATTATTATTTTTCTAGGAAAAGAAGACTGGAAAGAAACCTATGCTGTTGCAAGTGTATTTGGCAACTCATAAGAGAAAGAAAGACATGCAATGGATTGATGAAAAATCCAAAGATAGATATGTAAGTTGTTGTTGAATTTTGTTGAGCTATCGCAAAATTTGAGCCATAACATGCCTTGGCTTAGTTAAATTCTGGTTTTTTGGATGTCGCTTATGACAATTGTGAGTCTAACTATATGAGTTGTTTCATGTTTGGACTTACAAGGATTGATGTTTTTACTTATTTGTGCACTTTTTGAGTCCAATTGATGACCATGTATGGGTATACTCATAAATTCAATATGTGTAACCGTACTTATCTGCTTCCAAAATCTAATGTTAACAAGCTAAGAAACTCATACTTCAATTTGTTCTATGATTATATGATATATATATATATATAAAAGATATTTTGTCTTTGATTACAGCAACCTTAAACTAGTCAAATTTCCTTCAGAATTTTGCATCCTTTTGTAGTTCCTTAATTTAAATAAAATGCTCACGTATTGAACATGTCCACCATGGTTTCTAGTACCAGAACGTCAACTTAAAAGGTTCTTTGGTAATCCTAAGTTTGCTCTTCCTTCTCCTAAATATTCTTTGTCTCCTAATATAGGTAACATTTTTCTAATTTAGCATTAAAGGGACTGAGTTATGAGTTGTGCTTTCTTCTCTTATGGGGCCCAACTTGAATTTAGATCATAACAAAGTTCAACAATGTGGGTTCTACCTTACACTTCCTCTAACTTTATCATGACTCATCATGGCCTATTCTCTTCATAATATAATAATATACCCAATTCACTTTCTAGCTTAGAGATAACCATGTGTAATTGTGAATATAACTAGTTCATTATGTGGTGACTGTGCTAGTTGAATATTGATGAACAAACAAGGAAGATCATATATTTCATATATATGTGTACAATTAAAATAAAAATGGATGATTAAGCCCTGAAGGGTACCATTTTTTTTGCCTTTAGTTTTATCCTAAGTGTTATGTGTGGAAAATCATCCTATTTTGCTATAGTTTTCAGTTTATGGTATATCAATTATGATTTTTTTTCCTAACTAGAAGATCAATTATGCTTTGACATTAGTGTAAAATTAGTCAAGTGGATAGTATGCAGTGTTTTTCATTGTGGTTTTTATTGGTGATGCTACTTTATACTAATTTTGCTTGCCCTTTATAGATGCTACCTTTGACATGTCAAGTTTGCATTGATTGATGGATAAATGGTTAGAGTGTACATTAGTTGATTACTTTGACCAAATACTGATTAGGATAAAACTGTGCTGGTTGCCATTTCGATTACAAATTAAGCATTGTGTTCCATGTAACTCTCAAAAGTTCATTGCTATAACTTTTGGTTTAGTATCTTTGTGCATTGTCCTTCATTGTTGTATTGTTTTCTCTTCTCATCAATAATTTCTGGGCTTACTCCTAAAAAAAAAGGTCCTGGAGGTTTTTGGATATGAATAAATGTTGTTTTTCTCTTTTCTTTCAATTAGTGTCGCTTTGACTAGGATCTTCATTCAAATATTTTAACTTTGGGGATATCTACAATGTCACTGAGCCAAAGTTGATTTGTTTCTATTTTGTGTCTTTGATTGTGAATTTATAATACAGATTTTATTGTATTCATTCATGTATTTTTTTTTATAATTAAATTAAGAATGAGTTGTATATTACACTATTTTGGTGTTTAGTAATGAAGCATTACCTCAATTTTGTTAACTTACAAATCAATTTGAACTTTTTAGATAAAGTACAAAAGAAATATTCAAATGCATGTGGCTACAACTTCAGGAGAGATGGATGAGGAAGGACAACAAAGAGATGTTGATGATCTTGTGGGGCTTGAAAATGAAGGTTTAGATCAACAAGCAGTGCAACAATTTGATGCAGATGATGAGGACTTCATTCAAACTCAAGCATCTCTCCCTTCAGAACAGGTGGCTCAAGCATGGTTGAATGCAGTTGGTGGAATGAAGAAGAATGGTAGAGTGTATGGGCTTGGATCACATGCTGCTGTGGTGTGTGGCAATGATGGCAAGTTAATATTCAATATTAATACTGCTCAATCTACTCATCCTCCTCCTCCTCCTCCTCCTCCTCCTACACCAACTGTAAATGATTTTGTTCAGATGCCTGCATTTAAAGAAGCTATCAGCCATGCAGTAGATGAAAGGATAGAACGTGCAGTTGAGGAAAAGGTAGGACATGTAGTGGAGGAAAAGATATCAGGCATACTCGAGGCTATCCGAGCTTTAGGAGAGAGGATCTCAGCTCCGCAACATGTTAGTAGCTCAAATTCCTCTAGGCAGTTAGAGTGAAATACTTGTAAGCAGTAACTTGATGCATGTTTCATACTTTCAGTTACTCTTTATTTTGTATTATTGGATTAATGCTACTTTTGATTTTGTACTTATGGATCCATGTTACTTTATAACCAAGGGAATATCAAATTACTTTTGTCAGATTTGTGTGATTATAGCTTGCCAATTGACATGTGAATTGTTGGTTTGATTGTGCAATCGTACAGGAATCATTATAAACTAAAATGTTACATTTGGTTATTTAGCGACGGATTAATTGAATTTAGTTAACGATTTAGCGAGGGATTAGTGAGGGATTTAATGAATTTATTTCAAACTTAGCAAGGGATTAGCGAGGGATACAAAAACCTCGCTAACTAAAGTGAGAAATATAAACCTCACTAAAGCTTTGCTAAACAAGAGTAATTACGAATGCATTAGCGAGGGATAATTCCCTCTCTAAATTTAGATAGGGAATAATATCCCTCGCTGAATCCCTCGCTAAGATAGCGACGAAATGCCTCTCCCTCGCCCTAGCTAGCAACGCGAGTTTTAGCTACGAAATTAGCAAGGGAAATTATCCCTCGCTAATTTGTATTTAGCGTGGAAATACAGCTATTTAGCGAGGGATTTGTCTCTCGCTAAATTGTAATTTTCTTGTAGTGGTTGTTGATCTCCGAGTATAAAATTAAAACACAGTATTGTGTAGTTCGATCTCTCTGTATGGAAGGAAGCGACGTACGGTCATGATCGATCGGTTATATATATAAGTATCTATGAAAGAAAATCGATATCTGTATTACACTATACAACATACTACTCTGGTCACATTCTATAAGAGTTTTTTGGTTTCAGTCTTTCAGATATACTCCCTCTTTCAAAAAAAAATCTTGTACTTTGGAGTTTTGGCCATTTCCAAAAAATATGTTATTTTAGAATTCCAATAAGTATTACTTATTTTAGTCAAATTTTACCCTTTATTAATAAGCTAAACATTAACTTTACCTGTAATTAATTGTAAGTGCATTATAGTTAAATAAAATTAAATTTTATTACAATCTAAATTATTTAATGATTTTTTTAAACTATGCTCATGGTATGTAATTAAGAGGTGAAGGCTTGACGAAGAGATAAAGGATCAACTTAATGTAATTAATTAATAAGAAAATACTTAAATATTTTTCTCGATCTTTATATACTTTTCGTGTTGTTTTTAATTAAAAGTTAATATGTAAATTATTTTTTAATATATTGTAGATTTAGTCATTAATTATATATTAAAAGTGTTAAGTTAAAAAAATTTAAAATGTCTATATATTAAATTTTAATTAGAAAATAATATGAAAAGAATATAAAAAAATGTATAAGTTTAGTTTTAATTAATAAAAGCAATGGTTGAATGTATTGAAATATTTTTTTTATAAATTTAATCATGTAACTAATTTTTAACTTATAGACCAAAAAAATGTTTTTAATTCATTTTTAATATATATATATATATATAAGATATTTAAAAATGACTTATATTAAAAAATGGATAAAATAAAATTTATAATAAAATTATATTCTTCATAATTTATGAACAATATACTCCCTCCATCCCATTTTATTTATCATTTTGAGTAAAATATTCTTGACTTAAATGTTACTAAAAGATGGCTTATACTTTACTTGTCATTGATTTTTCTTTTTGGCACATACACCTAATATCTTGAATCTACTTCACTTCAACTAGAAGATTTATTATATTTAAATTAATGTAGATCAAGATAGGTAGGATCTTCTTAAATGGAAAGTTCTACCATCAAGTATTTAACGTGATTGTTTTCTTAGAGTTTGAAGTTGAGATTTTTGGTTTAGTTAGTACAAAACTCTTGTCAATTAAATCAAATACTCAATGGTTACTTGCCATTATTTTTAATGAAGAGTGAAATAATAGAAAAAAAAAATCCATACTTTATTGGTAAATGTGAAATCATACTTTTTCTGATTCTAAATATAAGTTTTTTTATCATTATCCTAAATATATGACTCTCTTCACAATATGAACAAGTATATTTATTATACATTACAAAAAAATATCTCATTAAATTAAGGATATAAGAGAGTAATAAATTAAATAAGAGTAGTTTAAAAAAATATTATAATTTTTAAAAAAATTAATATAATTAACTGATTTTAACTATTTTTTTAATTTATATGATTTGATTAAAAAGATAATATATTAAGGAGGGGAGGGAATAGTTAAATTGAAAATTTTTAAATTTTTTAAAACATAGCTGACAAAATCTAACTGAACTAGAAACTTATTTCTCACTGTCCTTACCATGTGCTAGGCTCACGTCTCGTAAATAAATCTGCAGCCAGATTGGCCCAATGAAGTACGAAGGACGGGAGTAAGTAGTGCAGGACGCGAGTAAGTAATGGGTATGATGGAAGAAGTGGAATGAAAGATAAGAAAAAACTTAAAAAGGTCAAAATAAAACAGTACTACTATAGTACTTCCCAACATACGGTACTTTATCACTGACATTTTGGCTTTTGGGTTAATTACGTTATCTTCCATAAAAAAATGTTTTTTATTGCTCGAACTAATAACACGAATTTTTTATTTTATGAAATTATTTTTTTATTTTCCCCTATTGTTTTCCATTTATTTTCATATAAATTTTTTGTTTGCTTTAAGAAATACTAATATATTGTTATTTGAGTACAATTTTATTTTGATTCTCTGTAGATACTTCTACCTCTTCCTTTCTTCTTGCATGTCAAGAAAATATTTTGTTTATGTTTATTTGTTCCTTTAAAAGTTCAAATCAACATTAACTTGTATTTTTATTAACATTAATTACTATTTTTTTGTACAATTACTATCTTTTTAATTATACCTTGATCTTCATTTTAAAGGTCCAAGTCATTGAGAGAATAGATGAAATAAATTGAGGTCATATTAAAAAATAAAAAAAAATTGACATGCTAATTATATTTCTTAATATATACAAGAACCTTGAATGACATAAGAAAAAATAGAGGGAATATGATGTTTTTTAATTTAGCTCCTAAAATCTAATTTAGTCATCAAAATAAATGGAGCTATATAGGCCAAGTGAAATTTAATTTTTTATTCAGATTGTTTCTAAATATATTTTAATTTGGACGGCTAGCGTTTAGTGGATAGATTTTCTGATGACGAGGATTTTATTATTTTTGGTCAGAAAAACGTGTAGAAATCCGCCTGAAAAGAGAAAAAGTTGCAAACCACTATTTTTTTTTCAGTAAAAATTTAGAAATTGAATTGTAAATTATAGAGAAAAAAATTGCAAATCACTAGATTCTGTCATAGTAAATGTTTGGAAATTGAATTAAAATAAGTAAGTTGTAAATTCTTAAAAGAAAAATTAAAAACCTTTATAACAACTTAATTTGCAAAATCACTATTGGCAAACGGCTAACCATCAGTGCTAATGTGGGAGGGGGAGGGAAGCTTGAAAGCATATTCGTAATCGTGTGTTTGGATTATTTTGACCTAAGAAGCAAAGGTCCGTTTTTATAGTTTTTCAGCTTGTGGTCTTAATCTAGGATTATGTTCCTATTTTGGTCCCAATTATATAATTCGCCCTTTTTAAGGACACACACGTACACAAATTCTTCTCGCTCCATGGATCGTGGATTCAAATTTAACCCGAGACATATTATAACCCAAATTAGCATGGGTTGAATGGACTTGAGGTCCACTAGGGAACGGATCATGATATATAGAATCCAACGTTTTGAATCTCAATATTGATGGGCAATATTGTTTTCCTTCAATAGGATAATTTTTTTGGACAATATTCATTGGGATATTTTTTTTTCCGAGACCAGAATTCAAAGGGATAATTTGATCTTCCATGTTTTGGTGGAAGTTGGCCCATTCAATCCTTGGGGTTTACTTAATTTTCTTTACTTTTGTTCAGTCGATGCTATTCTTACGTGACCTGTTATTTGAAAAGTTCAGGTCATTGTTTTCTAATAAATTTATTAGTGGGCTTGTTGCCGAAGAATATTATAAGCGGGCTGAATCATTCTGGGCCTTCTTTGGGATGGATAAATGGATGAGAGTATTCAAGTTTATTGGGCCTCCGGGAAATTTAGACAAAAAAATTAATGGCCCAAATATTAAGGAAGTTCTTGGAACCTATCCAAATTACCATAGATAAATTTGGATCCTCTTCTTTTTTTTTTTAATTTATCTCAATGTTAATTTTTGGCTATTAGATTGATATTTAATGGATTTTATCGATCACTGAAAAATGTAATTTAAAACTCACAGTTTCAATTAATAAATATGTGATCAATTTGGACTATTAGTTGTTGATCTAACAACTAAAATTAGAACATAAACATATTGGGATAAATAAAGATGGAGAGATCCAAATTGCAACAATGTTACATAAAGGAACTTTTCTCGGAATGTCATTGTTTCACATGCGAGTGTTAGAAGGATTTGAATCTTCTGAAGTTGGTAAAGCTGAATGCAAATATAAAAGATAAAATTTTTATTGAATGCAAAGTTTGGCTAAACCAAGTTCTATGTGTCTGTGTGTGTGACACAGACAAAAACACTAAAAACAGAAAAAGCTGGCATCAGAGTTGAGCAAATGAAAATAGTCAAATAAACAAAATCTTGAACCATTAAATACTTAGTTTAACTAATAAAGAGTTGTACTGATGAGGTAGGTAGAGGATAACAAGTACAGACGCAAAAAGAACAAAATCCTGAATTACTGGCGCATCTCTTAGGCAATACATGAAAAAGAAAACTTGGGGATAGAGACTTATATATTCAAGATGTTTGCTCTAATTAACAAAAGATATGTGCATTTTTTACATTTTAAGAGTAACTTTTATCCTTAATATTGTCAACTTATTTTTAAATTTAAAATATCCACAGATGTTCTAATTTGATTGGATAAAAGTGTCTAGAGCATTGTCTAACTTCTAAGAATCGGCTCAACTAGGAAGAAGTAAGCAACATGCATAGAGAAACTTCATGCTTATTGATTGAGTGTTTTGAGAGTCTTCTTCTTATATTACAACTTTGAAGCTCACTACCGAAGTTTCTTAAATAAGTTGCAAATCTTTAAAATGAAACTAAAAAATTGCAACACTTACCTTATGTTCGAATGGAGAAAAAAATATGGGGAGAGAAAGCTGGAAAAAACATGACAAAAGAAACTAAAATTTTTTCCTGTTTAGATAACAAAAAAAGAGAGAGAGAGAAAAGAAAAGTAAAAGAAAAAAATAGATAAAATCTAAATGTTTCCTTTCTAATTTTTTTTTAAGAGAAAACATCTTTACCTAAATTGTCTTTAAGAATTAATTTTTACATAACGATACTTATAGGCTCTAGCCATCACCAATCGACAACCTTTGCCAACAACCGCTAGCCCACTAACCCTCACGCGCCACCACGCCCTCCATCATAAGACATTGCCGTTGGCCACCATCCACCACCTTCTATCGACAGTTGCCACCCTTCCACCGGCAACCAACTCCAATTTGAATTTAAATGAGGGTGTCCGAAAAAATCCAGCCATATAACCTGGTAAAGACTCCAAGATTGCATGATTAAGTAGTAAGTGCTCCACATATGATTGGAAATAATGTCTGGAATGGAGTGGGAAGAAAAAAATCAGGAACCGCGTGGGTGTTGTATGTCTTAAAATCCAGAGTGATAATTACAAAAGAGAGAAATAATTGTAAGAGAAGTGAGGGAGACAAGTGGAAGAATGTGGTGAGCAATGAAGCGGCACATATTATCAAGGCTGTACCTTACATTTGACAATTTTAATTTAACTACTCACTCGTCGTGGCTTTGTAGGACACGCTTTTAATATTGTCATACCACACGCGATTGACATGTCTTACTATTTTGAGCTTCACTCGTGATTCCTTTGCTCTCCATCCGACTTATTTTTTTTAAAAAATAGTACTAACCATCAATATCAACAATTAATTTATAGTATTTCTCGTTTCAAAATATAAATTTTATTTAATTAACAGCACATAAGCTAAGAAGGGGTTAAATTAATTGGATTTATTAAAAATTTATATTATTTTTCAATATTATCTTTAATAAAAATAAATTTCAAGAGAATTTTTTTCTTTCATAAATTAATTAAAGATAAGGGTAGATTTGAAAAAAAATAATTAATACTTTTAACTTTACCTAAATATGGTTTATATTTTATATCAGAAAAAGAATCTAAAGGAGGATTTATATTTTGGGTTGAAGAGAATAAAATCATCAAATCAATTATATCAATATATAATTCATATAAGACCATATTATTTATTAATTATAAATTTTGCTATTAATTTAATGTTGGCTTGGTACTTTCCAGGAATTTAATTTTCAGGAAATCTCATATATGACATGCCTGGTTGACATTTTATTTTTTAAAAAATTTTAAATTATTTTAAAATAAATATAATATATTTTATTGTTAATGGCATAAATGCCTTTTTTATTTCATAATTTTTTAAAAAAATAAGAATTTTTTGGAAAATTATTATAAAACACTTGGAAAATAGAACTTTTCAAAATTTAACTCAAGTAGTACAATGTCCTAAATTAAGTCCAACTTTGTAGGAAATTCTACTATTTTTCGTTAACTAAGCAAGAGTCGTCTATTTACTTCCTGAAAAGTTTAACTTCTCATCCTCACTTATCTCATATTAAGGGAGCCCTTAGATTTCGTGTAATATATGAAATTTATATAAGGCCACATTATCTATTGACTATCATATTTATAATGCATTTTTAATTAATTTTTATATAATGCAAGAGAAAATATGTCTAGTTGATATCATAGTTGAAACTAAAACATTCACATAAATAATAAAAATATTTATATTAGATCTTAAAAAGATTGTTATTAATATAGAATTTGATATGTTTTTTAAATTAAAAAATTGATTCCGTTAAAATCTACAACTCCTTAATATTGTCAACAAAAAGAGCTTCATAATCACTCGAGTATCTTGATTTAATTGGATACTTTCATTTGACTAACTAAAAATAATAATTAAGAGTTGAGAAGAAAACAAGTAGTTCCCCGCCAAACTCCTTTAGCAAACTGAGGCGGCAAGAAAGATAAAATGCATATAATTAATTGGTTGTGTGCATGCGCATGACTACAGACCAAGACTAATATCATCTCTTTATTTAAATAAATCAATGAGTTAATCCTTATTTTTCATTTTTTTTCTTTTCCATAAACTATAGAGTCAACGTTCTAAAAAAAAGTCAATGCACTTACGAAAGAAACTAATGAAATTATGCCTCTCTTGCATCAAAATTTCTTTCATATCTCAGCATTACAGGCTGCAGCCATTACGTACATCATTACAACGACCCAAATTAGTGTTTTTTGTATCCTTTTTAGATATTAATATATTTATATAGTTTCAGTATAAAAATTTATGTATCCTATATGAATATATTTTGAATAATTAAATATAATCAATCAACATAAAGTCTAAAATTCACAACAAGTTCTACATTTATAAGTTATGAACAATGAAATTTATTAGTCAAATTTTATATAATGCCCTAGAAACATGTTTATTTTGAAAACTTTATAGCAAACTATACTGTACCAATTTTTTATTGCCATTGAAATCGTTAGAGCTGGTAATCTGGGTCAGCCCGGCCCATTTGGGTCGGTTTGCCTCAAGTCATGCCAAAAGGTCCAGATTACCAAACGGGCTCGGCTAGTAAAGCAAAAACCCATATGACACGGACTCGCGGGTCAACCCGTAGGCTCGTATTTTAAAAAAAAAAAATTATATAATTTTTTAAATTAATACAATTAATTATCACCATTAGTATCAAAAAATCATTGTAATATTTAAATTTTATAATTTATATATAATTAATTAATAAAATAATATATTTTTTAATATTTAAAAAAAAAAGAAAACGAGCTAATTGGGTAGACCCGTAGCCTGTTCGGACTAGCCCACCACGTGCCGAGCCCAAAAAGCCCGTTTTCCCTTCGAGCTCCTAATTTTAAAACCCAAATTGCCCATTTTATCTGGCTGGTCCGTCGGATTTGACCCATATTGCCAGCTCTAGAAATAGTGGCACTTAGACTAGATTCTATATATATATATATATATATATTTTAAAAAAAACTCATAGTTGGATATTTTTTTTTTATTTTGTATAGTGCTTCTTATAAAATAACAAGATTAAAATTTCTGTAAAAATGTTATATATAAAAAGTTTGGACAGTCCATATATGGTGCAGAGTATCAAAGGATCCATATCTATTTACAAGCCATGAATAACTCATTTTTATACTCCATGTATTATATAGATAAACATGTTAGATAAAAAATGTAACGCTTCTTTCACCACGTAATTATATTCCAGAGCTTGTCACTTCTGTATAATTATTCTAATCCAAGTTGGTGATTGAAAAGAACCCACCTAATTAACCAATGATATAAGTTGATCAAATTGCAATTTACATCTATGACATCATACTTTGTGTAAATTATTCGCCAAGTCTAAGAAATCTATCTCTGACCAAAAAATTGGCTGAACAAATCTATCTAATCCGATTCCCATGGCTGCGTTTCACTATATATATATATATATATATTTATATATATATATATATAAACTTTGTCTTCATCATATATATCGCCCTTTCTTAATTTTTTATTCAATTATGAGATGCTTTAATCCCTTTCACACGCCATACAAAAAAATAATTATTTTTCATTAACATTTAGTTCAACTCATATTATATAAGAAGTTCATAGTACAAAAAAAAAGAAAGAAAGAAAAAAAAGGAAACAATAATCAATGTTTTAAAAATCGGATTGGACATTGAACTAAAAATATTACCGTGTTAAGGTTTTTATGGTTTAATTGGTCAGACCGGCGGTCGAACCGGTGACGTAATAATTAAATAAAAATAATATTATATATAATAATATATGTATAAAATAAAATATCAAATTGTTAAGAGAATAAATTTAAGTTGTTCAAGTTCATAATAAGTTAATAAGCTCACATAGTAATAATATGTGTTAAATAATTAAAAATAATGTTAAAACATTTTAACACAATAACCCTACCTGATGATAATATTATAAAATAACTATACTCCCTCTATGCTCTATCCCTAATTATAAGAAATAAATAATTACTTCATCTGTATAAAAAAAAAAACAGTTTTGATAGTTAAACTCATTAATTATGCTACAATTTCAATTTTTTTCAAGAATTACCCACAGTAAAAGTCTGGAGTACGATTAATTAATTATTGGTAATTGTTAATACAACCTTAATTACTCAAGTGTATAAAAGAAACAAATTTTATTCATGTCTTTTATATTTTGGCATAAATGAAAAGTTTCAAAATTTTCTTATAATTGGGGACAGAGGGAATATAATACAATGAAATTTTTAATTTTTATAATTAGTAATTTTAAAATAAAAAGGGAAATAATATTTTAATCTCTAATAATTTTTATAATTAATATTTTTGATAAAAAATAAATTTAAATTAAATTTTGCACAATTTAAAAAACCGTCCAGTTCTCTAAAAATTGCTCCGGTTCCCAACTCAACTCCGGTTCCTGACTCAAAAGCTGGTTCAAAGCGGTATAATCCGGTCCAACCCCCAAAATGGTTTAAAGCTAAAATCCGAGTCGTTTTTGTATCCGGGTGACGGTCCAACCGGTCTGATCGTCCAGTCCAGTCTAGTTCTTAAACTATTGACAGAAATAAGGATTGATTTTTTTCAACACAAAGGATATCCAATTGAAATATTAATCTCTTTAAGACAAAAATTATTAAAGTAGATTTGCCTCTCCCAGTAAAGGAAATAAGAATTGATTTTAAATATATTAACACATAGGAAGAATTAAACTATGATTTAACATATGAAAATTTTGACGAGACAAAAAGTTATTGAAACTATAAGTGTAAATAAAAACATACAAGAACAAATAAGTATGTTATAAATAAGTATATTTTTCTATTTATTATACTGCGTTTAAGACAAATTGTACTGTTTAGGATTTTATAAAAAAGTCTGTTCGTGTTATAATTTTTTTTTATTTTATATTGATATTAATTCTTTTTAGTATATGATGACATGAAAAAAAAAAATTTTTTCGAATCATTCAAAATGTTCACTCTTTTTTTCCTTTATAAGTGTCTCTTTCCATAACTAATCACATCAACAAAAATTTTGAATTATCATACAGCTGCCGCAGCCTGCTTAAAACATTATTACGAGTGGTTTTGGACTCGTTGTGTTATTTTTTTTAAATATTATAATTTTTTTCTGGATTTTGCACATAGGACAAGGAATGATTCAATGAGCCATATATATCATTATTCATGACATATAAATAATGTAATTTGTTATGATTGTTATATATTGATTACATATAATTATTTGTATTTTTTTAAAATACTTAATCAAAATATGATAAGTATATAATTTTAATAATAATGACATGATATACGTATATTATATGTGATATGATTCGTTATCAAAATCTATCTATTTAATGTTATTTTAAAACTAGATAAATTTTATCCTGAATTAGAAACCCCAAATTTTTGGTATGCAGATTAAAAAAAAATAAAGACTTAAGTACTGTCTTTTTTAGAGTTACCCAAAATTCGAACACACTCGTTTATTAGATAACACAATGCCCATGGCCGTTTGCTGGCAAAAAAAAAAAAAAACGATGGCCGTTACAAAGTAGCGCCTACACACGCGCTGCCTGATCAATCTATATAGTAAATAAATAATTAGGTAAAAGCACACTTTTAGTCCCACAATCTTACACTAAATTTTATTTTAATTTCTTAATTTTATTTTTTTTTAATTTTTAAAATATAATCAAACGTTTTCCTATTACTAACATCATTAATTATATTAACAGAAATGCTGATAACACATTATTCAATATTGACATATCAATTTTTACTGTTAAGTCATAAATATTTCTCATTAATCTTAGATTTAAAATATTTTTTAATTAAATTAAAAGATTAAAAATAAATAATTACAAATAAAACTTTTAAACAAAACCTTAATTTTAGATTTTTTTTATCATGAAAAATGAGTTGGATAAATATGCAAGCATTTAGAAAGTGTTTTGTTAGCATTTATAAATGATTGATCAGTATTTTCTATTAATATAGTTAACCGTGTTAATTATAGGGAAAATTTTGATTATATTTTGAAAGTTAAAGGATTAAAAAGAAATAAAATAAAGTTAAATGATCAAAATAAAACTTAGTATAAAGTTAAAGGATTAAAAATATATTTTTATCAAATAATTAAATACTCCCTCCGTTCCTTAATATAAGGGACAATTAGGAGAGTTTCCATGTTTCAAAATATAAAGGACACATGGGATTTGTCTGGTGGTGTATTTAATGATTTTTTCTGAAAATAGCCCTAATTAAGATGATATATTTTTAATATAATTCATTTGTATTAAGTGTTTGATGGAAGAGTTATTAACATTAAATGAGGATATTTTTAAAAATTACTTTATATTCAAAATAAATTTATTACTTTTTTTAATATGTATAATTTTATCTTTTATTTCTTATATTAAAAAACGATAGAAGTATACTACAGGCACTTGGAGTAAATAAATTGACCTTGGGATTGCCGGGCACTCAATTCTTTAAGAAAAAAAAAACTTATAATGACAACCACGTACTATAAATAAACAACAATAAATAAAAATAAATGACAATTAAAAAGGTTTACATAATTATAGAACCAGCTCATAAATTTTTCCTCCCATTATAAGTCATTTTTAATTTATTTATATATATCAATAAAAGTAGTTAAAAATAATCAAAATTTTTAAATTTTATAAAATTAACTATGACTTTTTAATATTATCCCCATTAAATTATAGTTTATTGTAATTATATCTTCTTTATTCTATCTATCATAATTATTTAATAAAAAATAAATATTTAATATCTATAAAATAATTTATATTTTACATACCTTAATTCTTCTATAATATAATTTATAATAAAAAATAGAGGGAGTAGTTCATTTATTAGTATTTAACAATTTAGATAGGGGCAGTTCCATTCATATGAATGCGGTATGATTCATGATACGTTAATAACGTAATTTATTATAAACTAAATTTCTTAGCCTGTGCATTATACATGTCAGTTTTGCATTTCAAAAGAATCATATAATAGAGCACTTATAATATTTTCAAAACCAAAATAGTATAATATCCTTAATTTCAAAAAGGAATAATGACTAGGATAACGCATATTAAATTTAAAACAATAATTCAAAATTTAACGTGTATAAAGACTTGCAATTTTTTTTAGATTAAAAGCACTTGTAATTAAGTTCTATACATGTACAACTATAAATAACAAACATACTATGATGATAGAAATTAAGTATTATAGACAACAAAAGTTTCCACAATAATATTTTCCTTTAATTACAAAGTACCTTTGATGAACACCAAACTTGCTAGAAACTATTTTTTTTTTTCTCATTGAAAACCATGTTTTGGAGAAGCATTCCAACAGAAAATCAAATAGACCTTTAAATGTTGGAATTTATTAATTTTCAATCAAAATCAAAGTGATCAACAATATTCTAAAGCTCTTGTATTTGTGAACATATTGAATAATTAAATATCTAATTATGTGAGTTGTAAGAAAATAATTGATGATTATCAGTTACCACCCATAACAAAGTAGGAATAGAAAATTATTGAATTTAACATCTTGAATAATAAATAGGAAAATTTAACTTTAAATTCATCTAAAAATACCTGAAAACTGTTTCGAGCAAAAAAGGAAAAAATTATCTTAAGTTACTATTACGGATTTTTATAATATATAAATTCATGTTTAATAATAATAAAATATCATATGAATGTTGACTTAGATAGCAAATAATTTTGTTGTTATGTTTATGAAAAATATCTTAGTAAAAAAAATAAAATTTATTTTAAATATCTCAATATCTCAAATAAATTAGTCTTTTAAGTGTTGATGCAAATATATATATATATATATATCTTATCATCCATATGATTATGATAATAAATTAACGATAAATCTTTTCATAAAAAGGGATAAAATTTATATTAAATTATTTATTAATTTTCGTCGGACAAATTAAATTGTCCAAGGAAAAGTCTTGTTGTGACGCATTAATATTTATTTATTTATTTCACTTTTGGCTGTTTCTATTATATAAATATATATTGTCTCCATGGGCAAATAAAACTAAACTGCCTTCTCCTCCCCCAAACCATCGCCACATTCGTCTGCAACTTCTCCTCTTCCCTTTGACTATGTCTTCTTCAGTGATAAGTTCTCAAGGAGTGGTGTTCGCGACGGCCATGGCTCTCTCCGGCACCGTCATCCTCCTCGCTCTGCGTCTCCAGAAATCAATCCCTCATCTTCAGACTCCTCCTCACTCTTCCCCTCCAATCCTGCGATCTTGCATATCCTCCGGTACCCACAATCTTCTGTGTTTTACATGCACTTACATTCAATCAATTTCCAAGATTCGATTTTTACTCTCTTACTCCCCCTCTTTGTCTGATACAAATAATGGGTTTTGAAACAGAGAGGAAGAAGGGGCGAAAGAAGAAGAAAAGAGTGCATTTTGCCGAAGACGTGGTGGATTCCGCCGGAGACGGAGACGAGTTCCGGCGAAAGCATCGCGTGAGTAACAGTTGTGTGTATTCAAACTCAGAAGCGAAGGCTCAAGAGATTCGTAATGGCGGAACTGAGATCAGAGGAATGCCTGCGAACAGAGTAGCACTGTATAATGGAATTCTCAGAGATCGCATGACTCAGCGATTGTCTTACTCTTACTGATTCGATTTCCTGTGAATATTTTGTGTTTATCCCTCTTTCTGCCTCTTTTTTTAATCATTTTTTTGGGGGTTTGATCATTTTCTCTGCAAAAACTGGGAATTAGAAGCAGAGGGATGGGTCATCGTAGTTACAGACTTAGAGAAACGGTCACATGTCTTCTAGTTAACAGGATTTTGTCGATATTTTAGGATAATTTCATTGAGATTTGGGTTTCTGTCCAGAACTCAAGTTTCATGTCACTTTGCGTTTCTTTAACTTTTTTTTTTTTCAACATAAAGTCAGTGCATTTTTTTTTTGGGTGCTTTAACTTGATGTTATTATGTTCTGGCCTGTACATACAAGAATTATTGAAATGAAAAAAAAATCATGCTTGTTACTACTCCCTCCATTCTAGTTTATAGTGTACTTTTAACTACCGCACACAGACCAACACAATAATTAATAATTAACAAAATTTTTTATTTTTTCTCAAATTATCCTCATTAAATACTTTGGGAATAAAATATTTTAATAAGAAATAAATATTTAGGTTTATTAATTAGGGATAATTTTAGAAAAAAAAAATTATACTACATAATTCATAAAATACACTATATTATAAAACATTAATTTATTAAAAAGACGCACTATACAGCGAAAGATAGGAAGTATATTTTTTATCTTTCTTTAACGAGAAGTTAATTTTCATGTGTGTAGAAAAAGTTGCTCATACTTAGACGGTGGTGTAAATCTCTTTCGTCATGACCCATTATTTTATGTTTTTTCTAGGTATTTGTGTCAAGAGTGGGCCAATTGCAGTTGTTTGTTTTGTGCTTGTCATGCCGTAATAATTGTGGTCGTGATTCGAATAATTTTCTTAATTGTATACAAAACAAAACATTACAAAATAAAAAATAGTACCTCCTCCTATCTTATCTTTAATATAAAATATTTTTAATTAAAAATATAAAATAAAAAATAGTACTCCCCTTATCTTATCTTTAATATAAGATATTTTTAATTGAATCATATTAATTAAGAATATGAGTTAAAATTAATTAATTATCTTAATTTTTAAAAAATTTTAATATTTTTTCAGAATTATTCTTATTTAATTTTTTTCTCTTTAAATATATTAAATGAAGACTTTTTTAAAAATATATAATAAATATTATCCCATATATTGTAAAAAATTTTATATTCAATATTAAGATAAAAGACTTTATATATAAAATCAGAGAAAATATAAATAATAAACGGGTCCCTGTATAGTTATCGAACCAGACTTCTTCAAGCAACCAAATAAAAAACTGAATAGTTGACACTGACCTGAGCAAACTTTACCCGAGTAAATTCATACATTCACAATCTAAATTCCGGAGAAAAAAAGGGGGAGAGGGGTTCATATGGACCATCTTTTTTTTTATGCACATATTGACCAAATTTAATATTTTACAAGATTCTTCAATTTGACCAATTCTTGTGCACCAATTTAACGTTAGATATTAGAGAAAGCTCATTATTTTTTTTTTCAATTTTTCTGAAAAAAAAAGTGCTCAAGCGAAGGAAACAAATCATCAGAGAAAATAATATGATTATCATCTCCTGAAAAAATGACACTTGGCAAATAAAAGCTGGAGAGAAGTAGGAAGCAAAGCTTCAACAAAACACGAGAGTGGGAAACTTGCTGGTTTGTCCCTTTACTTCTTGTTCTTATTATGATTATGGAAGCCGAGAGCACCAATGAGTAGGAGTCCCTTTGATTAGGAATGCCAATACTATCCTTCCCAATTTAATTAAACAATCATACATAAATTAATGTTTCCAAAAATATACTAATACTTCTTCTTATCTTTAATATAAGATATTTTTAACCGAATTACACGGGTTAAGAATTGGAATTAAAATTAATTAACTATTTCGATTTCTCTGAAAATTCTAATATTTTTTCAAAACTACCCTTATTTAATTTCTCTCTATTTCTTTTTGGATACATTAAATAGAGACATTTTTCTGAAAATATATAATAAATACTATCTCGTATATTATAAATGATATTATATTTAGGATCAGGATAAAAGATTCTATATATAGGACCGGATGAAATATAATTATTTATCATTTCCTCAAGTCGAAACAAGGATTTCTGTTAAAAAAATGATTACTATTTTATGGGAGAGCACTGAAGAGTGGCGACTCTACACTCTTGAGTTGTGTTCCATATAATGGAATGGATTAAAAGTATATATAATACTTATTTAGTATATAATTACGCGAATTAAGAATTGAAATTAAAACTAATTAACTATCTCGAATTCTTTAAAAATTTTAATATTTTTTCAGAACTACCTTTATTTAATTTTTTTTTTTGGATACATTAAATAAGGGTATTTTTTCTAGAAATGTATAATAAATACTATCTCATATATTACAAAGGATCTTATATTTAGAATCAAGATAAAAAATTTTATATATATAACTGGAGGGAGTATATAGTATTATTAAATTAAATAAATTAAAATATGGATCGGGGGGTGGGGGAGTGACGTGGGCGTGAAAGTAGTTGCATATTCCAAAAAATTCCAAAGTAGGGGTCGGTTGCCCTACCAGCCCATCTTGAGTGTTTGACCAATCAAACCTTCCCAACCACTAACTAACACCCACACATTGATAAGCTTCAAGCAAGTACCACTCTATATCTACCATTAATAAAATAAGTTAAAAGATCCAATCATCCCTGAGTAATATTTTAATTTTGAGTCTTGTAAATAATAATAATAAAACATATATTAAGAGAGCTATATATATATATATATATATTTTTTTTACTTGGATCTTATAATATTTGAATCTAATTTATTAGTATAAGATATCATCATATTTACTTATACTCTTAAATTTGTTAAAAATTCTGTTGATTTTCAGCATCACATTAAATTTTAACATCAAATTAATTATTCTTAATATTTATATTAACTCCTAGTATATCAAACTATCTTAAATTTTAGATTTTAATTAGGTCAATTAGGGTAGGGCATATATTGAAAAAATAACTTATACACAATACATCCTGCAAATCGGCAAATATTTAAGATCAAAAAATTCTTTTAAGATGTGACAAATGTTAAGAATAAGAGGAGTATGTGGACACAAGCACTTCATTTAAATTAAATTTAGATGGTCAAAATTTTGTTAATTTTCTACTCAAATGTTTTCATTCAAGCAAAATAAAATCATCTAAATTGAAGTTGGGGAGTTTAAAAATGACGTCCTGATTATATACTCCAACATGGTTCCACTTTGATTGGACACATCCCATGTGCAGACAGTGGTTACACCTTATGCTTTTTGCAGACTCTGAAACAGTCACACACTCGCAACACGGTTCAGTTTGGTTGGGGACCATAGCTTTTTGTACAGTTATATAACTCTGGAACTGGAAAAGAGGTAGTGTTTGTGTTGAATTTGGATACAATGTAACACAACCATGTGAGCATTCCGTTCTGTTAATTATTTTGGAAAGATATATATATATATATATTTAACCAAAAGAAAGGACGTATATGAATTGGGCACGAGAACAAGAGTGTGAAAGCAAGCATAAGCAACTAGAAAGAACCAAAATTGATCAAGTTCATGGACAGCAAGAATACTGGATTTTGTGTTTCCAATTCATCCAAATCTTATCTGTTTTCTTACTTTTTTTCTATTTTTATTTTATGAAATGAATAATGACAGAAGAAAAAGTTACTGTCTATCATCAACACTAACACTTTTGAATTGAAATTCTACCTAACCCTGTTTCCTTATCTATAGTATCTATCTATGATCTATCTGCTCAAGCTCTCAAATTGCCTTACTTCCCAAATAAATCAGTAATTGCCTCCAATTTCAAAAGCTTCTTCCATGACCCCCTCCCTTACATTAGCTTTTCCTAATCCTATATTATTATTATTATTATTATTATTATTATTATTATTAATTACTTCCTCCAATCTTAAATATAAAAAATTTTTAAGGGAATTGTGTTAGTTCAAAATATAAGAAAAAGAATGTACAATAAATCAGATATTCTAATAATATCTCTCATTAATTTAGGTAAAGTTGTGCTTTTTCAATGGTCATTAATTGATCAAGTATAAAAAATGACTATTAATTGAGGACAATTTTAAAAACAAAATGTTTTATTACAAATAAAATGAAATTACTCCCTCCGTCCCATCTTATTTGTCATTTTAGAGAATTTTAAATGTTTCAATTTATCTGTCATTTTACATTACCAATAAAGTATTAATTATTCTACTTATTTTTTTACCCTTAATTAAAAATGATGGTGAATAGAATATCAGTATTTTTTTAATATTTAATTCAAAGATATAAAGGATATTTTGATAAAATATTTTTAAATTTTACTATAATTTAAGTTATTGAATAGTTTTATTAAGTTATATGAAAATTTTTAAAATAATAAATAAAATAGAACATAAAAAATAATTAATGTTATTGGTATGTATAAAATAATTATTATTTTTTCTATATTTGAGGCCGAGTTAGTAATTAACTATGAAACCCTCAAGTGCCAACAATAATCTTTTACACGTGTCGGATTTGAATTCTTTGCTAGTTTGCAAACAGAAGCACCAGCACAGACGTGTTATTGCGAATGGTTGAAATTAAATTTGGAGTCTTTTTGTTTATATGCAATTTTTTGCAAAATGTGATTTTTTTTATTTAATGAGAAACATTATGCCAAAAAAATAATTTTCTAGCAGCTATTTTTTAGAAAATTAATAATTAAAATCATTAAAACATGACTTCTATTGAAATAGAAGTATCTGAATGCTGTTTTTTCAACAACAACAGAATATCCACATTCACACAAGTCGGGTGCATATTTTAATAAACATAATAGAAAAATTCACATTCTTTTAATTATAAGTAAGTCATGTAGTATATGGCACAAAATTTAAAATAATCATATTATTTATGACTAATAAATGATTATGTTTTTTATAAATTCTACTCCCTTTAGTTCTTAATATAAGATTTTTTTAAACAAATCACGCAAATTAAGAATTAGAATTAAAACTAATTAACTACCTCAATTTCTCTGAAAATTTTAATATTTTTCCAAAACTATCCTTATTTAATCTCTTTTTCTTTCTTTTTGGATACATTAAATAGGAATATTTTTTTAAAATTGTATAATAAATACTACCTCGTATATTATAAAGGGTCTTATATTTATGATCAGAATAAAAGAACCTATATATAGGATCGGAAAAAGTACTATATATAGGTGATTTTATATTTTTATATATAAAATATGTCAATTGAATTTACGTAAAAAAAATATTAGTACTAATTTAAAAAACGAAGTAGAAAATGATACACGCCCATTGAGAAGGGCAAAGACAAAGTAGGATGGCGATGACATGTGCAAGTCTCATAATGAAGCTCAAATTGGATCCACTTTTTTATGTGACTTCAGCAAAATTTTTCACATTTATTAATCTCACAAATAAAAAAAAAAAAGAGAACGAGAAAGAGAAAAAGGAAGTTTCCTGGAAGGAGAGGGTTCTTTCCATGTGGACAATACTGAACGTATAATGTGCTTCTCCATCAAGTCACCCCTGGCCTAAACCCTATTACCTACCTCTCCCTCTCTCTCTCTCTGGGCCAACCATTTTATCATATTCTTTACCCTAACCAAAAGCAAACCCTCAATTATTATACTCCAATCAATTACTATACTCCATTATCCTTCGTGCTTATCTATGATTAACCTTGTCTTTTCACTTAATCATATACGTCTCTGCTAATTATATAGAGTATCTCCTAATTATTGTTCTTCTAAAAGCCACCCCACTTTGCATTTAAAATTGTGAGTGATTCATCCATCACCCACCCAGCCACTATTACAATTACTATACCCGGTAATCAGAGTTGTTTCTTCACCAATCAAAATTTGTTAACGAGGGCGGTTTGAGATCAGGTTTGTAACTTTTCTTTTTTAAAGCCATTATTATATTATTATCGCCACCGACATCACCTTCAGCTGTTACGCTTTTTCTTTTTTTTTAATGTTGGAATATACCGAACATGTCTGAGTGTGTGTGGCCAATTATGCTGCGTTTTTACAGGTTACCAATCGGTTTAAATTAACATGGTACTTGATTTGCTTTTGTTTAATCTGATGTTTTGGAAGATTATTAGCGATGACAAAATCTAAGGCATTGGTTTAATCAGAGTGGTCCTAAAAGGCCATAGGTGGATTCTTATTAGTGTATGTTCATTATATTTATATGAGAGAAATCTCTTGTACAAATCTTCCGCGATATCAAAATTAAAACACCAATAAATGTTATTTACATGCAAAAGTGATGCATCTTTAATAATCATGACAAATAATACGTACCAATTACATGTAACTTTATCAATATGATAATATTTAAATTAATAGGCCAAATTAGAATCTCGATTCTCTCCTACCAAAATCTCTCAAATTATCTCTTCAGCTAAATCTCAATTTTCCATATAATCTAAGGGTTGTAATGTTTATTAAAAAAAAGAATAAAAATGTACACGAGTGAAACAGGTAATAGGGAGAATATATAGTGGAGAAGAATAATAGTGGAGTGAGTTTAGTTTACATAGAGGATGAAAATTTGGTTAGGGAGACGGTTTGAAAAATTTTGGTTGGAGAGAATCTAAATCCATCAAACTATTGGCTTAGTGTATTGCATGTTGAAATCCTCCGTTAAAATTTAAAAAAAATTTTATGTACAATAAAATCACAATATTGTTTCTATTTTTTTTTGTCCAAAATAATATTGTTTATATTTTGAAATATATGAAAAGTAGTAAAATGTTCAACTGCCTACTCTCCAACATGTCCTTTGACATTTTTTCTTATATTTATATATTTATATCCTATATTTTCTGACAAAAAAAATATTTACAACCTATTTATACATCTAACTCTGTGGGCCAAAATTTCACAGGGATCCAAAGTCATATTGTATTAGCGTAGACTTAAGTAACCAGAGTTGACCGCTATAAAAATTAAGTACCCAGAAGCAGAAGTGTTTTCAGATCACGAGGATTTTGTTCCGATATAAGATCACCATTTTTGAAAACATGGGCCGAAATAGGCCCATTATCTGCCAAGACAAACCACATTGAGATTTATTTGGGGCTTAAACCAATTGAAGATCACGATCCATACACAGGCAGAGTTTCGGCCCATAACTTGCCAAGAGAAACTAACTTGAGATTCTTCTGGAAATGCCTGAAATTAATTTGGGCCTTAACATTTTTGGGCTAAAACAAGTTAAGCTTAACACACACAAAATGGAGGACCCGTTTGAGCTGAACAAATTAAATATATAGGTATTTTTTTGGCCAAAAATGGTGATATAATATTTTAATAGTTTTCCCCCATATTTTACTTATTTATAATGTTAAAATTATTAACTATAAAAAAATTGATCGTAGTTTACTGTACGACGTGAAATATCAAAATATTTTGATTTCAATTAAATAAATACAAGAATTGACTATTATTATTATATGCAATTTATATAAAACTTATGAATAAAATACATATAATAACATAAAAATATTATATTTTTTATATAATGTCAAACATAATTATTTTAGTCTATTTATATTGTCTCGTGTGTATTTATTATACTCTTTAAATAACTTTATAAACAAAACTTGGAGAATAATTGGATGGAAGATACAACAGAACCAATAAAATCATTGATGACTGGGGTGTTCTGTTGTGCAGCAGAAGATACAGCACACGAGAATTAATGAGCATGGTTGGCCAGATTTGAATATTGATTTATGTCTTTTAAATTTTAATACTAGTGTCTAGTAGTATCATTCTTGCGTATTGGTATAAACGACGCTCATTGTTTGGAAGGGGGCTTTGATTTTATTGTTAGTCATATTATCTACGAGCTAACGTTAAACGACAGTGGCGGCAGGCTCGAGAAGTGTTTCAACCAAGACACTAGCGGGCACGATAAGAAGCGGCTCGCATAGCCTGGACTGGAGACCCAAAAGATTGACGAGGAGAAGTCACAGCCCAACGCAAACTCAGGCTTTGAATTGTCGTTTAGAGATAATCCTCCTGCTCCGTTTCCCAGTTTCACGGATTCGGTATTTTCTTAGTGAGGAATCTATGTGCTGCAAGTGTTGATTTTGGTGGATACTGTGATGATCAGTGGCTCGATTGCTGCTTGGGTCAGTGACCTTTTTGCTTGCATAGGGTGAGCCCTCGATTCGTATCACTGGTACTAGCTAAATACTAATAGTGCTTTCGATTGGCTTGCTTGAAGATTCCCATTTTTGGAAGTCGTTTTGTTGTATCGGAGTTCTTGGTTGCCCTTGGTCCTGGTCCTGTTTTGTTTCCGAAAATGGAAAATTTTACTTCTGAATAAGCGTAACATTTGGGTAACTGCTATTAATTAGGGACTGATTTGCGTTGCGTTTTTTTTTAAAAAACCAAAATATTAAATCTACCATTGGAATATGGGGAATTCTTTATTCATCGCATGTTGACTTCTATCTACTACAGAAGGGTGATTTGGGGTCAAATATTTATTATATTACTACTGAAAGATTTGGTATTTTACTATACTTGTATCGGTTGCTTTCTGCTTTTTTGTGCAAACTATATGGACTTGAGTTTATTTCTACTGTATGAAGTCAGCTTGATGGTTACTTCGTCAGTTTTTTTGGATGATAAGTTAGATCAAGATTTGTTAGTGATATTAAATTGTATGATTTCTTGTTGAGCGAATAAGCGTGGAATGCCGGAAGAGAAATTTTATTTCTTTATTGATGGGAGAGGGGTGAACTTCAGAATTAATGGCTAATAATCATGCTACTAGTATTTGCTTTTACCACTGCCTCTTTTTTATGAAAAAAAAAAATGATTCGGTGGAATAACTGCCATTAACTACAAGACTGACGTTTGCTCAGTCAGAATTTCTATAAAAAGACTGGATTACGCAGTATGTTATCTAACATCTACAGTAGCCTATTTTAATTAGAGCTGCTTGAAGAGAACTAATTTCTATCCTGTACATTTTCTTTTTTATGGACGAGTCCTGTACATTATCTCTTATGAGTTTATCACCGCTTATCTTGGAATGGCATAGTAATGGTCCAATTCCGATAAACTTCTATGAAATGGCTGAGAAGATTCATTTTGAGCCTAAACATAGGACCAATCAATATGTTTCTACCCTTGTGGATTGCGTTGTGTATCTGTATTGTAGTTAGTATCTGTGAGAGGTAGTAATGATGCCCTTGTGGCCTTGGAACTCTAATAACGCCAAACTATTTACTGTACAATTGGAGAAATTAAGCAAAATGCTGAACTTTTGCAGTAGGCAGAGTTTAACTTTGATAATATTTTTTGGGGGACCCCTTACTCCTTAGCTACATTGAATATCAAGGGCGAATCTTCCAATTGCTGTTAAGAACAAAAAATAAGAGCAGTTTCTTCTGTAGTTTTCCAAGCTTCGCTTCCTTGATGGTTTTGCTATCTTTTGAGACAAATCTAGTCAATTTAGAATATTTTTTCTATTTACACTTGTTATTGGCCTATGTTGTGCTGTTATTTAACTTGTTTTGTAGCAGAGCAGTAGTTGTTTTGGATGTCACGTGAAACCTACACCAATTATAGCTGTGGATGAGCCAGCAAAGGGACTGAGAATTCAGGGGCAGTCAGTGAGAAAACCAGCCATATCAGATGGTTTCTGGAGTTCAAGCACGTGTGATCTGGATAACAACACTATTCAATCTCAAAGAAGCATCACATCTGTCAGCACATTAAACCAACTTTTCTATCATAGCAGTGAGGTTTCTCCCACTGGCACCCAACCTGATGAATTTGTGAACCAAGGCAAGCCTTACATTAACACCTGGGGTGGCTTTCTTAAATTCCTTCCCCAGTAACTACTGATATTTTTTAATGTTCTTCCTTGCTTCTAGTAGTAAATGAGATCTTTTGTTGGTTTGTTCAATAATGAATGCTGGTACTGTATTCCAGTGTAATTTTAGTTTACTTGTATGTTGGGGTTCTATCATGTTTTTTGTAAAATTTTAATTTTCTCCGTTTAAAGGGAAAAACAAAGGTTGATTTATACCTCGTACTTCATGATGCAGGTCTTCTTCTCTGGAACGAGAGCAGGATTCAGTGGGTTGGAAGTAGCAGATCTAAGAAGCAAAATAAACGGAAACAAGAATCCAAACTACAGTATGATCCAATTAGTTCAATTATAACTTTTAAGCCCACCTTGATTACGATTTGAACATTTAAAATTGGTTAGGTTCTCCTAGAGTGGATATATATATATATATATCATGGGATAAATATGTAATTAACCCTCAAGCGTTTTTAAATATGTTCCATTCACATCTGGATTCACTGATCAAGTATGCACCTAAAATTTACACCTTTTGTTCATTTTAACGATTTCTTGCTAATCTTTGTATTTTGTTAAGTTTCTATTGCTTCTTATTGCATGCAATTTTGACAGAAGTTGAAACCAAAATCATGTGATTTTTGCTCAAGAAGAATATAATGATCAGAAATAGCGCCCACACACACACATTTTTTTCCCCCACAGTGATTCTCATTCTGTTGGTTACAGCTGGAATGCAACTTATGATAGTTTACTCGGGACTAAACAACCTTTCCCCAGGCCTGTACCTTTATCTGTAAGTATTCTCCACACACACACACTTCCTTGCTGAGATTTTTTTTAGATGAGATAGCAAAATTACTTATTTCTGATTTAATTTTCAATAAATAGGAAATGGTTGAATTCTTGGTGAAAATTTGGGAGCATGAAGGGATGTATGATTGAGACTAAAACGCTGAAGCTGCTTCTGACTTTCTTTTTACTAAAATGCATTCTTTAACTGGTGAAAGGCTTCAGTTCGTGGATGTGAACAGAAGACTAAAGAATCAAACACTAATCACTCTTTTGATTGTAATATCAAAAAGTCTAGGACCGCAATTTGCTCCCCAAAGATGATGTGACCGTACAATATTTTATTCTTGACTGATTGTATAGTATTAATTAAGTACTCGTGAACGAGTGAAATCAGAATGAAATAATGTTATTTGAGTACTGAATGGCTGGATACAAAGAATTTCGAGTATCAAATTGATAATCACATCATTTTTCTGAGGCCAAACTGGGATTTTTGTCTAAAACTAAGCCCATCCTTTATTGTTTTGTCCAACTGTACCGTGTTCAAACTGAAATCTGATCTACGGGGGCTGAAGTTACTACTGTTACCGGTAATTCTTATATTTGTCCAAGTGCTCGCTCATCAGGTGGCTGGAAAGATGAGAAACATTTGTTCTTTTATCTTTTTTTTTTCTTGTGGAACACCACCAAATGGAAAAGTCACCTTGGTGATATCAAAGTGATGGATTGTCATATTTATTTACAATTATTTACAGCTATATATGTGCATTTTTCTGATGGGGAGACTGGATTATCTTCCTTTGTAAAGAATGTTTTCATATGACATTGGCGGGGTGTCTGGTGTTCATTACACTTTCTATTTTTTCTTCTTTTATAATTGGATTATGAATCCCTTTTCCTTAGTAAACTGAGAAGTATGTATAGGTTGCGTACGCTATTTTAAAAAATATTTGCAAGTTCAGGCAAGAATTTGTCAAAGGATACATAGTTGTAATTCTTTTTTCTCAAGCTTTGTGAAAATTCCATACAGAAAAGAAAAAATAAAATTAAAATGGTGTGTTTTATCCCAATGTGAAGGACAAAATGAAGGATCTTTAACTCTTGTGATTCTTTGAAACTTTGGGTTGATTTTGTTGAATATTGAATATGATGGAAGCACGCAACTTTCTAACCGCAGCTTTCTTGACCCAACCATTCTACGCTGATGTGTTGTTAGTGGGAAAAATTCAGGCTCACCAAATGAATCTTGACAAATCCTAGAATTCACCCTCTCAAATATTACCTAAATTTGTTGTCTTCCCCACATTCTAAGGTTTATATAAAATGTTTCTTTTAGCCACCATAGCCGTCAGAAACTAATTTTTTCTCTACATGATTTGTATTTTTCTTATGTCGATATAGTATATTTAACTTTTTTATCTCAAGGGGTTGCTCAGAAAATGAAACGTATCCAAGAGTTAGTTTTCCCAGAAAATACATTATCTGTCAAATTAAAATTACCTGATAGAGGGATCAAAAGATTAACTTGATAGCCAGTGGATAGGGTTCATATAGTAACAATGTCAGTTTGTAAAACTGAGATAAGTTTAATGTCAATACCAATATAATGTTTACTCCCTCCCGTCCTTTTCATAAGCAGATTTTAATAAAATATGAGAATGAAGACGGACAATTAAAATTGATTAAAAGCTTTGATTTTGTCAAAATTATTATAGTATTCCTATAAAAGCTGTTAATATCTATCTTACATTAATACTTGGAAAGACAATATTCCTAAAATATATTTAATAAAAACCATTAATTTCTATGCTAAATCAATGCTTGAAGAAAGAGTTAAAACTATTAATGGCATTTATAAAAATTCACACATTAATACTTCATTAAATTTTATAAAGGTCCGGGATCATAAAAATCTTCTAAAAGAGCTCTTATATTGAGAACTAGAGTAAAATTTTTTAGTAAGCTGAACTATTTATACACACTTTGTTTAGTTAATGATACATGGTCATCCAAAACATCCAAAGTCCAATTAGATTAAAAATAAGTATTAGACCATACAAAATCAATCTAAAATTTAAATTTAAAATTTATAACAACTGGGATTATTGACATGAATATAGCAAATGACTTTTCAAATTTGAACATGGACGGGATCGTTTGCTTAAGTGAATAATACATGCTGATCCAACAAATCCAATATCTGATTAGTTAAATCAAAAAATGAGTATTAGACTGAAAAGAAAAGTGGGTCATGATGGAAAATGGAAGACTTTAGACTAACACTGAACCTGGGCTTGTGAATGTTCCCCCAACAAACACAAACATTTGACCTAGCCTCATTTCTGACCTTTCCTTTCATCATTCTTCTCATTTATCATCATTTAATTAAAAAAATACTAAGCCTCCACTAGTCCACTCTTTAGTTAATTAATAGTATTAATAAGACTCAGTATGTTACATGAACCAACCATTCCAGTTTCATATCATTTTCACTTTCTGTTTTTTAAAATAAGGTTCATATCATTCTCTTAATTACCCTAACTTTCTTTTCAATGAGTCTTACCCATAATGCACATTACACACTTTTCTCTGTTTCACGTTGTATACATAACATGATTGAATTGAGTAGAAAGAGCTCAACATCCTTAAATAAAATTTAGGTCTTTTAAATAAATAAATAAATCTAAATTGATTAGTTAGTACTAAATATCAGATATTATAACTAGTGGAATCTCTTGTCTCACAACTTGCACGTTGCTTTGTGTGAATTTAATCTTATAAATTGCCCACTTGTTACATGTTGTAGCTGTAATAACTTGATTAGTGAACCTTCATGTGTGATTAAAGTAATTAATTTGAAGGATGATATTGAGATTAGCAATTTGACAGATATATTGCAATGGCTTAGTTGTCTCAAAAAGCCAATCATAGGGATTCACATGGGATATCTTCATCAATCCTCCCGTTGCTATATATGTATGATTCTTCAAGTTGATCATATATATGCTAATATGTACAATTACGTGATTCTGATTGAGAAGCTAAAACATCCCAATATATACTTTAATTATTCCAATTCAAAGAGCAAATTAATTATGTATTATTCTAAAGAATATGTGGATCAAGATCAAGTGGACAAACATTCTCAAAAAGGATGCAAGACATGAAAACCACAATCACTTTGATTTACAAAGTTTGGCAGAGAGATGCTTTTAATCTTCTCTAGCAATCTAGCCTTTAATTTTAAGGTAGCATTTGAAGAAATTCTTTTTAAAATCCATCATTTAATTCAAAATTATTATAAAGTATTTATATATTGCCATTCTTACTATCATAGAAACTCATAGTCATAGCATTGTTTAATTTCATTATTTATATCAATTATTTGGGGCACAGTTAGTAAGGATGTTGGGAGGTTTGGTTTGATTTAATTTTGGCAAACTAAATCAAACCAAACCAATTGATTTGGTACATTTTAGAATATATTCAGGTTTTTTTAATAGGTTTAGTTTGGTTCGGATCATATTAAGATGATTTTTTTTTTAAAAAAAAGTAGTATTATTTTCCAAAAATTTAATTAAATAGGTATCATATAAATATTTTATGAACATAAATTATATCTGAATGATTTACTAAGACATCAATTTTTCTTGTAAAAGTTTTGTGAATATTTTTTCACATAACTATTTATAATAATACACTAATTTATATTTTTCTCCTAATTTAATAAATATCTTATAATCTTATTCATGAGTTTTTACTCTAAAAGACATATGTTAATGAGTATAATATAAATATAAAATATATTAAATAAAAAAATAAAATTTATCAAATAAGTATATTATAGTTATATAAAAAATATTAATAAATTTGGTTCAAATTCTAAATATCTAAAATCAAATCAAATTAAAATAAATCAATTTTAAAAATGAAATGACCAAAATAAACTTAATTTAAGTTCAACTTGAAGCAATTTAAGTTGGTTCAGTTGGATTTAATCAATTTAGATCAGTTTTAAATACCCTTGGGTGCTTATTTTTAATGAATAGCTTAATTTCATCGTGGATTATTAATTTATGAAAAGATGGATTGATTGTTGTACGCCAGAAGTTGACCTTTGATACCAGATCTGACTACGTACGTAGGATCCTTTAATAATGATATATCCGGAGAAAAAAATGTTAAATGATATATATAAATATATATTAGATTTAATTATTGAACTGTTGTTTTAGTCATTAATAATGATTTATTTTAACTTTATTCTTTAATTTTTTTAAATTTAATTTGATAACTTACGCTTTAATTTGTTCCATAGTTATCTTTTAACTTAACAAGTCAAAATATATAGTCACTTAATTTCTTTTGGTGACGTTTTAAAATAATCTTCTAACTCTTCTAATTTCCAAATGATTCTCGATAGACGTATCAAAAAAGGATTAACATGACACAAATTAAAATTCAGTAGAACACTACAATCAAAACAAGTGAATGATCTTGAGAGATCAATAATTATATTAATGAAACTAATACACTATTATTAGTATAGGCAAGATATAACATATCGCAACAAAGTGTGTGTGTGTGTGTGTGTGTAAAGATATGGGATCCGTGTGCATGAATCATACTCAAAATTTCAAAGAAATGCATGCATTGGAATTATTGGGAGATGTAGCATCATTTTATGACGCATTGTTGATTGATCAATTTCTGTGTATTTTCTGAGAAGTTCATGCACAGAAAGACTATCAGATAAGAGTGGTTATATTAAGAGAGAGAGATGATAAATTTTCAAAGTGAAAGAGAATAAATAACACAGAAACATACTTTGATTTTGGAGGAATTAGAAGGAATATAAATATAATAGGTAGGTAGGTCCATTGTTTCTAGCCACATGCATGTGACCATGCTTGTTTTCTTACCCTCCACTCTGCTGCAATCAGATATATATATATATATATATATATGTATGTATGTATGTACACCTAATTTCTAACCTAATTAATCTGTAAGTTGGAACAGTCTTTATTAATTATATATGGAAGAATGGTGAAGAGGGTAAAAAAGATAAAGCAAAACTGCACAATTTTAAATAGGAAAGTGAGTGGGTATGGAACATCATTTCCTGGGCAGATAGATAGCTTTGTAGATAAAATATAATGCTAATAGCAGACTAATAGATGTATGGGTTAAATGGCACCATACATACATATATATATATATATATATATAATGACAGAATTGATATATAGGTGTAACATTATCGGGAATATTATTTTTCTTTTTTGGGTCGTTTCATTATTGTTTCTGCTTTTCCATTCTACCAAGTGATAATTAAGAACCGATAGTGTGTTGGAAAAGGATAAGGAGTGTTATACTGAACATATTGGAGATGCATGCATCCAATATATATATGATCAAGTTGAAGGGTAATACCAATGGATATATATATATATAGGGTCATAATTATAGCCTGTTTTATTCCATCTTATAATACTAATAATTTAAAATATTCCAACTTACAACTAGTCAATTTTTGAAGTTTGGAACTAATGATATGTAAGAAGAAACTTCATTAGTTTATGGGAATACACTTTCTCTTTATTTTCATATATATTTATAAGAATAAGCTTATAATTATGACATTTATTAATTGTATCTCTTTTTTTTTGTAATTTATGGTTTATCATTTTTGTTTTGGGTCTGACAATGACCAACTCCAAACTTCACACTGAATTCAATTTTTTTTAAAAAAAATAACTGTGTGTGTGTGTTGGTGTGTTAGTTGGGGGGTGGGGATTGGAATAGAGATAGATAGATAGATAGATAGATAGATAGATAGATATATATATAGATATACATATATATATATGAGAGCATGCGATGAGATTGAAGTTGCAGGGCAGTGACGTGCCGTAAAAGCCTGTATCCATATAGTACGTGGTCCGGTTAAGGGAAGAGGTGGGTGAGATTCATCTCACTTTGCACATAAAATAATATCAATTCATTCATTTTACTTTTAATTTTTCAATACACACATACACATTTATCACACAGTTAGCTTGCTAGGTTCCTTATATTGAAGTTGAAGTTTATAAATGCGATTATTTACTATATAAAAATTTTGAACCCGTTTGGTTGCATGCGAACTAATATACTTATAATTTAAAGTAAAAACTTTTATATATTTTATCAATTTGTACATTTGGTTGTCTTACTACTAGTTACCTCAATCAACTCTATTATACTCTAAATCATGTAATCCCATCACCTTGAAAATCTTAGTGAAACCCCATTACATTGATATATATATATATATAATTCATATCAAATGTCATAAATGTTAGATATGCTGACTTCTCAAGAAGAGAGAGTGAATTGGAAAGATTAAAATTCTCTGCAAAAGTGTAAGAAAGCAGTGAAAACAAAAGTGATAGTAAAATAAAGTATAAAATATATCCAAGTGAAAAACAAGATAATGGAAGAAAAGACACAAATATTTATCCTAGTTTGGTCTCTTTCTCTTAACCTACGTCCAGTCCCCAAGCTAACATTTGAGATTTTTCACTATCTTGCAAGAATTTGGTGGGTTTTTTGTAATGCCTCAGTACAGCTTGATGCTCTGTTCCAAGAGCTTATAATCTCACTCTCTACACTCTAACTAAGTGCTTCTCAAATTTCTTGTGAAATCACCTCACAAGAAAATCTTTCTTCCAGATGAAAATAAGACTGATTACAGCAAATGAACTCTCTAATTTAAAGTGTATATGAAAGTTGAAGTACAAAATATAAAGTGTGTGATGGCAGAAGACTTTGACTCAAGAATTTTACAGAGTTTCAGTATATATAATGTAAAATCATTACCCATACTTTCAAATGAAGTTCTATTTATAAATTTATGCCTTAACTATTTGTTAGAGACAAGATCTAGCCGTTATAAACGTTACCCAATGGTTACTCTGTAAAATTATCCATTCACCAACCGCATATAATGCATCTGACATCCAAAGTTTGAATTTTGGGGAGTCAACAGATGAATTTCGCAGAGACCGTAAGCTAAAGACTTTAACGTTGAACTTCGAAGTTCGTCTGTTCTAAAGCAAAATTCAAATTTTCAATTTTGATAAATATTTCTATGTTGAAACATATAAATTTTCAAGTCTAAATTATTTCAGGTAAGTGTGAACAGTTGTTCCATATTACTACATTGCCTTCGAAGTTTAAATTTTGGTGCCCAAAATTCGTCTGTTAGTTAGCAACTTAATATGGTACAAAAGTTCTTCTTTTCGAAATTCAAATGTTCGAATACCAAAGTTCGTCTGTCAGATAAATTTCTTATCAGAATTAATTTAAAATTCGAATTTTTGAAGACTGAAGTTCGTCTATCAGAAGTGCATTTGAACAGACTTATAAACTATCTTTCCAAAGTTCGAATGTTTCAAAATCAAAATTCATCTGTCAGATGATTGACTTGGAACTCTTTTCAAACTTTACTTTCGGATGAACTTTGACATATCTTCAGACAAATTTTTCATTTTTCATAATTTATGTTTTACCCGAAATTTGAATTTTCAAAGATAAAATTCTTCTGTCAAAGGTACCTCTTTTCAGACTAACATTTTTTTCAATCCAAAGTTCAAATTTCATATATCAAAATTCGAATTTTCAAAGTAACATATCAAGTTTAACACTTCAAAATTCGTCTGATAGTGGATATTTTTCAAATACATCATGAGTTATTATAAAAACGCATTTTTAAAATATTTGTGTATAAGATCAAAGCATTTTACTTATGTAAATACAATAAGAAATCCTACATCTAATCTTAAACTCATTTTTCTTAGATTTCTTCACTTAAGATCTTTTATACACCTTTAATATATTCCTTCCAAGTTTCAGTTGGTTTGAAATTATCAAAACACTTAATTTAACAATAAATGCCTTCATCTTCTTCATCCTTCTTCCAATACCACTATCTCTCATCATTCTCCATCCGTGCCATTTTGTTAATTGGTGTAAAAACTAAAAATTAGTTAGGGCACATTTCAATCATTTTAATACTATGTTTATTTAATTTAAAAATAAAAATATAAAATGGCTTATATGAAACACCAAACAAAATTTAGTAATTGCCATTATATTATATTACATTATACTCTCCGCAAGTGCCCAAATTAACGAGCCATTACTTAAAATGAGGAGAACAAATTTTGAACAAGTAATAACTTTTCACATTTACAGTGTGACTTTCCATATAACTAGGAGCAAACCTCTTGTATTATACAGAATCTGATATGAATTACACTGTTGATATATAATAAAAATGTAACTTCATATAAATTTGACTATATTTATTGATATATTGATGATTTATTAATAAGTTCAGCTTTCTTAATTTCTTACCTACACCACACACACACGCACATATATAATTAGATAGATTTTGACTCAAACTGGTTTGAAGCCACACACACACACTCACAACTTCTTATGAACAATGCAAGCTTTTATATACACACTGATATTAATAAATTGAATACGCTTTTTGAAATCAAATGTGAGGAGGGAACTATCTACACGTAGTGGCCAGTTGTAGACCTGCGAAAGGTGGCATTATCTTTGGTTGACATGTATAGACTTAATTATATATATATATATTAATTTGTTAAGGAATTTTAATTTTTAAAATCACTTACAATAATATGTGTTTTTTTTATCCTTAATTACATGTCATTTTCCAGAAATAAACTCAATTGTTATATCTGCACTACCAACCTATTTATGAAAGAAACGATTATGTTTATGTGAAGGATTAGTTGCATTGGTGGAATTATTCAACTTATGCAATGTATAAGGACTAAGTGTAGTACATAATATATGATGCCTAACTTTGAATGACTTCTCAACTAACTACAACAAATAATACACAAAAATAGAAAATTAACACACTCTTTTGTTATTCATAACCTTTTCATATGCCTTCACACATTTAGAAAAACTTAGCTTCCACTTCATTCCAATTTACCCAACTGAATTATATATATATATATATATATATTAACTTGAAGCAAAGAAAAAGCCAAGGATTGGCAGGTTCTTTATTTTTCAATCCTAAGCTTTTAAAAACGAGATTCATTGATCCTAACCTCCCCTATCATTTTTGAACTTGTTTTTTTCAATGTACACTTGCTTTAAAATACTTACATACCACTAAAAGGAAATCGTTTGGTGGATAGTTTTTCTAGTTATATTAATGGCCATAGCCAAGCATCGATCACAAATATAAAATTATATGAAAGCAATAGGCCTGGGTAACAATGGGTTACAACGGAAATTAAGTATGCAAGTGGGACATGTCAATGTCTATTGTATCAACAAATAAATAAAATTAGACATATTTGGCCATATGTTATACCTAATTTGAAATAAGTTGTATTATTTATAATTTATAAATAATGTAATTTATTTTTAAATTTCATATTTTGTATTGATGTTATCAAATTTCAAAATCATTGTCACTTTAGATTTTTACACAGATCAAACAAATCAGCAAATAACCAAAATTATGGGTATGTTTAATTCATATTTTTCTAACAGTTTTTTATTTTTGAAAATAAAAAAATAAAAAAAACTTATTTGATAAGTTTATTTCTTTATAAAATGTTCTAGAAAATAAAAGTAAAAGAATAGAAAACTCATAATATTTTAAAGGTGTCCTGGGTTTTTTTTAAAAACACAAAAAAATGCAGAAAATACCGACTTCATTAGTAATAAATTTATAATTTTGAATAACTCATTTAACACTTGATAGTTATGATTTTGATAACAACTATTCAAATAGATTTTTTATTTTCTTATTCCCCAAACTTATTCTGAAAAACAATTCTATAAAACTGTTTTGAGAATATTAAAATAGATAATACATTTAAACAAACCTTGTATAATATTTAATGATATTTTACTAAAATATCTTTAACTTAAATACTATAAAAAAGAATTTACAACTACTTATTATTATTTTTAAAAAGGGTAAAATAGAAAAAACATAATTAATGATTCATCCAAATTTTAAACTGATGAACATTTTGAAAGATTGCAAAAAGTCTAAACTCTAAAGTAAGAATTATTTTAAAAGGAAGGGAGTACTAAAATTAGATATAGTGTTCATTCATTAAATTGTTCAAATTAAATATGATTTAAAATCCTAAATTGTGTTGATTTTTTTATTTATATATATATATACTTTTTTAATTTTAAAAGAAGAAATCATAAAATAAAAATAATTTTTTAATTATCAATTTAAACATAATGGTGATTTTAACGCAAAAAATAAAGTAAAAATTTTGAAATTTGAAATAATCTAGAAGAAAACTCCCTCACGCTAGAAAATTTTCATTAGCAACTGGAAATCAATCACTTTGAAAGATAATTTTAATAACTTCATAAAACCAGTAAATTTGAGATTTTCAAGACTACGTAGTAGTTCAGCATTTAATTTGTTGGTTGAAAAAAGGAGAGTGGTTCAACCTTCAATGTTACGTACTGGGAACTTTCAAGAATATGTTCAATTTAATTTCGTGTAAAATTGAAATATTAAATTAAATGACTTTTTTTTTTCAAAATAGGAAAGACTGAAGATCCATGTGGGTTCATTTGGAGCCATGCATGCATAACTAATTAAACATATATGGACCCACCATTGTACACGAAAAAAAGGGGGTTATGAACAAAATCAAATTCAGTGAATTGTACTGTGTGTACAAAAATGTCCAAGAGATGAGTACCCTCAAATTCTTTAACTCGGATACCTTCATTCCATCTTTATTTTTTTCTCTCTAGATGGGTCCCTCACCTTTTCTAGATCCCAATTAATCAATCGAAACCATTAATGATAAATTTCTATGCCCTTCAAAAGGTCAACAAATTAAACTTCAAGCAATTTGCCTCTGTCTTTCTCTCAATAGTGAATTCACTCTGTCCACACATTTCATTCCAATCTAGTCGCATCTTTAACAATAGGATTACATTTCTATACAATTGCTAATGCCCAATCCAATTCAATTAAAAACTTTGGTTCAGTAATTTTGCTTTGACGATAAACTGTTGTAGCACCACATCATTTAGCTATAAATTTTAAAATAAATTGATGACATGATACTATGATGCTAATCCATAAGAATTCGTAGAGAATTTAAATAAATCAGATCAAGTTAATCCACTTGGACCATTAAGTAGAAAGAAATAAGGATATGAGATGTTGAAAATACTACAAGATTAGTAAAAGTTTTAGTGAGTTAGGTATGTGACTCATTGAAGTCAAAACTAGGCTTACAGCTTAAGACGCACTTAAAGAGGTACTAATAAATTACCTACAAGTAAAATTCTCAGGTAATAGAATTTAAATTAAAATATGGGATATAAGTCAACTCGTTATCAATTATACCAATTAATCTTTGTTGGTAGCTTCTTACAAAATTATTGGGATATAGAGATGATTAGGAAGACTTTCTTTTGTTCATGGAATTTAAACTATGAATTGAAACTGACATTTAAAAATTATTCTTTTTTAATACACGAAATCAACATGACGCTGCAAGTTGATGAAAAAGATATATTTACCTAATAATACATATAAAAAACGGTGTTTATTCCTTTCTCTTTAATAAAGGTGCCTCAGATCTTCAACTACGAAATGAGAAAGTTGAAGAGCCATCCAAAAGAAGCAGCACGCCAAAACGACAAAAGTTTACATCAACCTTGACACTCAAAATTATTGTCATGTGAGCTCTCTAACTATTGATCGCAATTTTATCAAGTAGATATTGGGTTCTGTGTATGACATTAAAATTAAATTTGATAAATGAGTTGTTTATAATTTATAAACATTGTTATTTATTATAACTTTTATACTTTATATCAATATTGATATTGATAATAATTCTGTTTTTTAATTGTTTCACAATTTTGATCTAAACAAAAATAATCTTTATCTACATGATCATTACTCATTTCAGTTTGTTTTTTTTTTAATAAAAGAAGTTTATGTGAATTAAGTTTTACCTAATGTTATAAGAATCGGATTAGATTGGCCGATTTAACCGATTCAGCCAGGAACAAATGACAGGTCCGGTTTGGATATAGGTGAAGATCGGCCAGTCCAATAATTGATGTGAACCAGTAAAGAACTGGCCGAACCAATTATAAACTAGTCTTGAACCAGTTTGAACCGGTCTCTTTTTAAATTTCTTAAAAAAAATTTTACAACACTTTTTTTAGTTTTTAAAATAAAATATCATCATTTTTAATATAAAATATTTATTCTTTTTATATTATAATATTATTTAAGCATTATTATGATATATAATTATTAAAAATTATAAATTTACTTAACAAATAATATAATAATGAATTATTAGCTGACTATTTTAAACTCAAAATATGATTGTGGATGAATATAAACTTATTTATATTTAAATATTGAGTTATAAAATTTATTAATAATTTGTTTGTAGTGGATACTAGATTGATAATTTAATATTATTTAATTTAAAACTTTAATTAAGTTATAAAATTTGTTTAAACTTATGTTATTTATTTAAAATATATTATTTTAATTACTACCAGTCTAACTCTGGTTATATCACAATTGAACTATTAAATTTTGAATTAATATCTTATCTAATTTAATGTTCGGTTTGATTTTGACAACATTGATTCTAGTGTCTCACTAATAAATAAGATTTAACTAAGGTGAGTAGAGTTTTTTATAAGGTCAACATATAAGATTTAACTAACATATTTAAAATAAGGTTTTATTTTTGTTATCTAACATGCCTGCAGACTTATTAAAATATTGAATATATCTCATACATGTTTAAAAAATATTTTTTAAGGACCTCATTATTGCTTTTGTTTTATTTTAAACTGAACATATGGTATTATTTAATTTTATTTTTTTCCTTATATAGAAGCATATCTTTATATCAACATCAATTGTACTTTTACTCTTTTTATCTATTCTGGGCTATTACATTTATATGAAAAAAATCAACCATACTTTATTATCGTTGGAAATGTTTTATTGGTGATCATATCAAATTATTATCAATCTTCTTTTTGGGCCAATAGGAGATCATATCAATCTTAATTTCCCATCTAACATGAAAATTACTAGCAAATTAACTTAAGATGAAACATTAACTCCGAGGTTAGCAACTGAAAGCAAAATTAGAAAGAAATATTATCAATTACACCACAGTTTTATTTCTTCCTTTTGGAAAAAAATCAGTGAGTTGTCATTGTTATACAAAGTATTATTTTTTTCCTAGAATCAAAATATGCATAATATACACTAATCTCTTATGCAATCAAGGTAAACTACTATGTATTTTAGTATTTTGCTAATACATAAAATTATTTGTAAATAAAATAAATTAAAGTTATGATTTGTAGATTAAGAAATAAAAATTAAAGAATTTATTTTCTTAATAATTTTATTTTTTAAAGAATAAGTAAATGCTATTCTTAAGGGATTTTAGTAATTTTAAGGTTTTATGAAAAATTAGAAATATATATATATATATATTTCGCATTGTGAGAAATGAATCATTTCATTTATTTATAAATAGCATAATTTGCTATTACAAGTTGACAACATATTATATTTTATATTTTTTGGGTAAATATTTGATATTGATTTGCATATAGAACATTTCATCTTCTTGTTAATGAAACATACATTAACAGTGATCAAATTGTGATATTAATTAACATTGTGTTAATGGTTAAAGCAGCTCACTTACTGGTGTAGGATTCAGGAGCAAACCCCAACAACTTCCTTTTATAAGATTCAATGATTTGTGTTCCATCGTTCGTTTTTCACAACAGCTGTTTGGTAACTGAGAAAATAGACGCGAAAAGAAAATCCTAGGATTCAATTGAACTGCACATCCACCTGAAAATAACTCCTTTACAACTTATTTTTTGGTGCTTTCAAATGTTTATGGTTAGTTTTTAAGCGTGGATCTCTTTAAACAAACAGTTATATTTGTTTAATTTCTTTGTGAATTAAATAGAGTCCAAGGAATAATCTATGCTCTTCATGGTCTAACATAAAGAGAAAGAAAATAAAAAATTTTCTTGTTGAAAATCGTATTATTTTTTGTTTGAAATTTAATTTAATAATAATTTGATCTAACAATTAGAAAAAGTATTTGATCTGACGGTTGTGCGGTGTATCATATGTTAGTCATTAGATCAAGTTTTTCTTTAGTTATTAAATTAAGACAACAAATCAGATTTTTTTTATAAACTAGGAGTATTTGCAGCTAATAATAGGAACTAATTTCATTTAAGACATTGATAGTAAAAAATCACACTCTTTTTAAATGGATTTGCTTGGTATATAAAAGTTGGAGAATTAGAAAAAGTATTTGATCTGATGATTGTGCGGTGTATCATATGTTAGTCATTAGATCAAGTTAGTTAAATTAAGACAACAAATCAGATTTTTTTTATAGACTAGAAGTATCTCCAAGAACTAATTTCATTTAAGATATTGAGAGTAAAAATCATACTTTTCCTAATTACATTTGCTTCATATATAAAAATTGTGAAACGAATCCGCATTTATATTTATTTAAAGGACAAGAGTAGTATATTATCCACATGGCAATCTTACCTTCCTTTCCATTTATTTTTTTTTCTATTTATAGACATATATAATCTTATTATAGAACTTGTTTCAAGAATGTATTTTTTTCTCATTGAACAGTGCATATCTAATTTCAAATAAAAAAATGACCACAAAATTTTGGGCTTGAGAAAATTTAAATCCGAAATAAATATGGAAGACACAAAACAATGGGCATACATATATTCTGAATATATCATATATAGTATCCAAATTTAAATGGCTAAAGAAAAAACTCAAAATCTAATCTTTTACATAGATAATATAGATATATAGATTCTTTATCTTATAGGTAGATCTAAATAAATAAAGTTTAACCACGAATCATAAAAATTTGAGTAATTTACCTAGTAGGAAAATCCGCGGCGTTGAGCATATAACCGCATTCTATCAACCTTCTAGCTTGGCTTTACCTTTTTCTCCTTTCTCTAATTAAGTGAATGACTAAATACATTTAATCCAACCTCAAGTTGATCAACTATTGGACCTGCGTACTTGGCCTTCTTGTTCTGGTTTTTTTATTTAATCTTTTCTTCGAAATATCTCGTTATCGCCTCTATTTACACCTTCCAATTTCTTCTTCATTGTCCATACTGCCAAGTTGCCAAATGTCTCCGAGTTTAAAAATTAACATCGCAAACTGATTTTAACCATTCCAATGGTTAATTGTTATTTTTTTTTCCCTTTCTTATTAGGAAAGTAATGCGAGACACAGATTTGTTTGTTCATGTATTTCTATGAACTTATGTACTTTGTGATAAAATTGGTAATAAATATTCTGAAGTTGAAGGTGAGGATCCTGGGTTGCTGGAAAATTCTAAAGGCGCCTTAAACATGTTAATCTGGTGGTCGTGTATCTGAGTCAAGTACAGTCCACATCCATATAATAGGATAATTAGGCCCTTAAAAAAATGGTTAAAAAAATGGAATTGAATTTTATTTTTTTTTCGAAAAGAAAATGAGAGAGAAAGTTAGAGAGAGAAGGAGGAAAAGCGGTTCCTGGTATTGTTTTTTCAACACCTGGTTTTGCGAAAGGATTCATTGCATGTAGCATTCCCTGTCTAAGGCAGGGGTAATGCAGCTGTTAACGACACCTCCGTTTCTTCCTTTCCCAATATAAAAACTTTCTCCCACACATTTCTCATTCATCATTCATTCATTCCTCTCATTGCATTCTTCTTGTTTTTTTTTAAAGCCTCCTCTTCTTCTCCCTTTTTGCCCTGCTCTGTAGGGTTATTGCTTTCTAATGCTCTTGATCCTTCAACCTCTGTTCGTCTTCTTTGCTGCGTTTTTCTTGCTCCTAGCTTCGCTACTGTTTGCCCCATTTCTAAGGTTTCAGCTTTTGGAGCTTGGATTGTCGTGCTTTGTTTTGCTGTACTCATGCCTGCACTCGTCAATTACAGTGGTACGCCTTCTGGGTTTTGAGGTTTTCTGGATTTTAAATCGGTGGCATCGTCTAGTTTCATAGAGTTTTGATGATTAGTAATGGATTGTGATGCACGTTGCCAAGCTTGGATTTTTTATTAGTTTTTTTTAGTTTGTGATTTGGATGAAAAGAACTTGTGAGGAACATTTAGAATCAGCTTTCCATATAACGTGTTAGATTCAGAAAAGCTAATATTTATGTTTGGTTGCATGTGTATGTATACCCCCAGAGCCTGTCACTGCAACAAGAATCCGTTGGGAAAAAAAAATCCTGGATCTATGTGTAACCGAGTAAATAAATGCACTAGGCGTAATCTGCTGAATGCTTAAATCTTATTGCTATATGTGGGATAAATTGTGAGACGCTTGTGGTAGAATTTACCATATTGATTTGGCTGACAATAGATTTTGTGAATGGGTTTTTCAGGCGATGATGACCTCTATCCTGGGGGTTCTTTTTGCCCAAATCCTATCGATTTGGGTCGGATATATGCTATTGGTTCTAATTTCGATGTGTACTACCCTCCTAGCAAGCGAGCTCGGATCAGAGCCCCTTTTGTCTTTGAAACTCTTGAGTCTGAGCAAGATCAAAAGCCTACTATTGAAGTTCTTCCTGATGAATGCCTATTTGAGATATTCAGACGGCTCCCTAGTGGCAAAGAAAGGAGCTCATGTGCTGGTGTATCCAAGAGATGGCTTATGCTCATGTGCAATATCAGCAAAGCTGAAATCTGCAAATCCCCTTCCTCTGACGTTGAAATGATTCCTGCTGATGAAGATCAAGATGGTGAAGGTGATGGCTATCTTGCAAGGTGTTTGGAAGGGAGGAAAGCAACTGATGTAAGACTTGCCGCTATAGCAGTTGGAACTAGTGGCCATGGTGGGCTGGGGAAACTCTCCATCAAAGGAATCAACTCTGTATGTGGTGTCACCAACATTGGCCTCTCAGCCATTGCTCATGGCTGCCCTTCTCTCAGATCGCTTTCTTTATGGAATTTATCTTCTGTTGGGGATGAGGGCCTGATTGAGATAGCAAAAGGATGCCATATGTTGGAGAAGCTTGACCTGTGCCAGACTTCCTCTATCAGTAACAAGAGTTTGATTGCCATAGCTGAGGGATGCCCCAATTTGAGTACCTTAAATATTGAATCATGTCCAAAGATTGGAAATGAGGGGTTGCAAGCTGTTGCAAAGTTGTGTCCCAACTTACGGTGCATCTCTATCAAGGATTGCCCTCTTGTCGGGGATCATGGAGTTTCAAGTCTGTTAGCATCAGCTTCCAACCTATCAAAGGTGAAGCTTCAGTCTTTGAACATTACTGATTTTTCTCTGGCTGTCCTTGGCCATTATGGAAAGGCAATTACAAATTTGGCTCTCAGTGACCTCCGAAATGTCAGTGAGAGGGGCTTTTGGGTCATGGGTGTTGCTCAGGGTCTGCAGAAATTGATTTCAATTACAATTACTTCCTGCCGAGGGGTAACTGATGCAAGCATTGAAGCCATGGGTAAAGGTTGCTGCAACCTAAGGCAGATGTGCCTTCGTAAGTGTTACTTCGTATCTGACAATGGGCTGGTAGCATTTGCCAAAGCTGCAGGATCTCTTGAGAGCTTGCAGTTGGAGGAGTGTAACAGGGTCACCCAGTCTGGGATTATTTTTGCCCTTTCAGATCTCAATACAAAGGTGAAGTCTCTCACACTTGTGAAGTGCATGGGAATTAAAGATATTGATATGGAAGTAGCTATGCTTTCTCGTTGCATGTCTCTTCGATCTCTATCCATACGAAATTGCCCCGGGTTTGGTAGTGCAAGCCTGGCTCTGGTTGGGAAGTTGTGCCCTCAACTTCAGCACATTGATCTGACAGGGCTTTATGGCATAACCGATGCTGGCCTTCTCCCTCTTTTGGAGAATTGTGAGGCAGGACTTGTCAAGGTGAACCTTGCTGGCTGTTGGAACTTGACTGACAACATAGTTTCAGCCTTGGCAAGGCTACATGGTGGAACCCTTGAAGTGCTAAATCTTGATAGCTGCAGGAAGATTACCGATGCAAGCTTGGCTGCAATTGCTGATGACTGCCTGCTGCTAAATGATCTGGACGTGTCAAAATGTGCAATCACTGATGCGGGTATAGCTGTTCTTTCTAGCGCCAAGCAGCTTAGTCTGCGAGTGCTTTCCCTTTCAGGCTGTTATGATATATCAAACAAGAGTATCCCTTTCCTGAAGAAATTGGGCCGAACCTTGTTGGGATTGAACCTTCAAAACTGCAATTCAATTGGCTACGGCAAAATGGGGTCGCTGATGGAGAGCTTGTGGAGATGTGATATTCTGGCTTAATGATATAGCAAGTACATCTGCTGCATCAGGGAAGGAGGTACAATTGTAGAAGGCTTTGAAGTGGAAGTAGAAACTCAGAAGAATACACAGTACATGTATGAAGCTCATAATAATCAACTCACGGTCGGTGAGCTGATGACATTCGGCATACTTTTTGGGCTGATATGCCTATCTCCGGTGGACTAGGTGGTGGTTTGATGACCTGGTTGTTTTCCAGGGAATCGTGGCAGATCCCTTCTAATTGAAACCCCTTTTTGCAGGCATTTCTTCCCCCTGAAATGCTTGTTTCATCCCTTTTGGCCTCTCTAACTAGAGGCCGCACTCTTTTAAGGCCATGGTTCCCTGAAAATACAGATACCAAGTCCTGGTTGATGGTTTGGTTTCCACTCGTGGACGGTGCATTGTTTATGTGAGGTCTTACTTTTGTATTGCTGGATGTTGTATAATGAGTGTTTTTTTTTTTCCTGGTAAACTATAATGAGTGTTTTAGCTTCTATGTCCATACTTAAGCTTTAGTTTATTTCTTTTAAATTCTTGATGTCAGTTTAGTTCCTTGTGTCTTTAAATGGTCTTGCCACGCCTGAAAGGCATGACCGACTTGTCTTTAGTTTTCCCTGGGTCTGTCTTCTGAGTTTAGACTATATGTGGTTGTGTAGGACAATTTTTAAGGCTAGGTGTCTTGTATTCAAGGGCTTTGGTGGTGGCAGTTCCTTCACTTAGCTTGCCACAACAATCCTTGTATTGTTTTTCTTTTTTTTTCCCCCTTCATCAAGTCCTTGTTTTTGCAGGCTTATCTTGCTTTATGGATTGTACTCTGCACACCACTTTATCTATAATGGAATAACTACTTCCTTATTCATTATTGTAATTTCTTCATTTTGTTATGAATCTATAGCGAGAGAGAGAGACATACATGCCCACAATATTACTGTTAGTAGCAGTATGTTGAGCCAAGGACAATGGTTTAGGAGGATCGGCGGGAAAGGAAGATGTTGAAGAAAATGGAGTAACAGACTCGTTGCGGGACCCCATGGCTATTCTTGAGGTTGATCAGTCTTAACACCCAGGTCGTGGCTTTTAATGGGATAACAAGTTGACAAACCACCAGCTTACTAACGTTCAAGTGATGTTGAGATCCATTTTTGTATTGCATGATTAAATTTCTTGCCTAGTTGGTGTAAGAATCTGCAATAGCAAGATAGGGTAGTGAGCAGTATGACATTGTGGTGTGAGAAAACATGTTATGACTGTGGTAGTGAAACTGAAATTGCACATACAATTACACTATTTGCTCAAAAAAGGCAAACACTGTGTCTGCTACTACCTACTATCTGGAGTTTACAGATCACGAGTACCACTCTCTCTCTCTCTCTCTCTCTCTCTCTCTCGAGCCATTACTGCATTTGCTCGCTGCCAGGCCTACCTGCCCTAGAGATTTTGTCTGCTTTCACCATGTGGCTCTTCTGAACCCTCACCTCACTTCTCTTATTTCATCCTTTTATTTTCCTTCCAATTCGTATTGTTCTTGTTCTGCAATCATTTTTCTTAATCGTAAAATTAATTATAGATCCTCATCTTTTAGACTTGTAAGTTTTATGAAACATTATATTCTTATTATCTTCCTTTTTTTGGGGCCAAATATTATCTTCCTTGTCAAATCTTTATACGTGTGTGTGTGTGGCTGTCCATATATGAAATAGAGAAATCTCTACTGAACCTATGTTTCTAGCCTCCTATAGGGATAATATCAAAGATCCTTAGAGATAATCCTCTCCAACCTTTGCTGGCCCTTCAAAGATTTGATGCATTTTCTTTTATCCTCTCTTTAGTTGGAGGGATTTGAAAGGGTAAAAAAGGGGAAACCCTCATTTGATTTAATAAATAGAAGGGGAAGGAAAGAAAAATTATGATTTTTTCATGTTTGATTTAGTAAGTAAAATGGGAGAGACGAACAAGTTTTTCCTTTCCACTCCTCTCCTTTAAAAGTGGAGGAATTTAGACGAAAGACGAGGAAATCCTCCCCTCCCCTCCCATCTTATCCCTAAAATTTCTTTTCTCTCATTTTCTCTGTTGAACCAAATAGTAATCATTTCTAACATATCTATATATGATTTTTGGGGAATTCAAAATTATTTTGCACAAACATTTTCTTTGTATTAATTATGAAGAGATTAGATTAGCGAGAAAGAGCTTTCACGTAGGTGCAAAAAAAAAACAAAAGCTTTCACGTAGCCAACACCTGTGTAATGCAAGTAGACTTTTATTTGATGTCACTTTTGACTTTTGAGTCATATCCGAAGGAAACGCAATAACGTGGAAAATGATAGTATTATTACCTAATCTATGTAAAAAGAAAGTGGGCGCTTAAAATGATGAAGAAGAGGACGATGCCTCGCTCATTTACTGCAAAAACATGAACATGGATCAAGACAATAGAGTTGTGTAAGATCTTCTCGAGGTTGCGGTGTTGGTGAAAGAACAGGTACACAGAAACAGAAAGAAACATTGAAATGACACCACCACTTACTTTTTTTTTTTTGGTAAAAGACACCACCACCTACTTTTGCCCTTCTAAAAAGGAATCTCTCCTTCTCCCTCTTTCTTTCTTTCATTACGTTTCTCTGACGACTCTCTGCACTTCATCTCCCACTTTCACCAACTATATATATATATATATACTCATACTGACATATATGTATATATACTGATATGTGTGTGTGTTTCAGTTGTTCTCTCTCCGTCTCCGTCAAAAGTATCAGATTTGGTGGTGTATACAACACACACACACACCACTTTGAACCATGGATTAATAAGTGGTCAAAAAAAGGAACCATGGAGATTAATAATAATCCCACACACAATAAGACACACACAAAAAACAAAAATAATATAAATTTTAGTGTATTTTACTTTTTTTTTTTAATAGAATTAGGTTTACTGGAAGTTATAACTTTGCACAAGTTAGTACCTTTGACTGTTCTTGAATTAAAAGTTATAGAATTCGATCTCCTCTCTCAAATCGCCATTATCAACAATCTGGACCACACTCATAATTTTTACGTTTGATTGTGATGTTCAAATTAGTTGACCACTACTACTTGATAACTTGCTTATACTCTCTAGATAATCTTCTAACCGAGTTAATTGAATAGAAAAAACTAATACTTCATGAATCTTCAGCATCTGTGTATATGTCTCCTGGTTGCTTCTCTCTCGCTGTAGAAAATAGAATAAGCAGCCAGGAGACAGAGTAAGAGGCTAAATCCTATACCTGATTAACGAGAACAATTTGATTTCCCTGGTAAATCTAGATTAATGGGCTATTATTAGAACTGGCTTTCCAGCATGAAGAATTGTTATAACTTAAGCTTTTGATGTTCAAAGTAACTATTATTACTAACATAATAAAGTCATCAAAAGTTCTTTTACAAGGTATACTGAGTCTTCGTGCTTGCTGTATACCTAAGAATAGAGAATGAACAATGGAATGATTTTCTACAGCAAAGACTGATGCAGTTGACCATAATCTGAATATCTGTCGTATTTGTTTCACATAGATTAGCACTGAAAGTAAACTTAGAAATTTAATGATAATACTCAAGAGGCAGAGGCAAATGGGCAAAAATATTATAAGCTAGTTCTTGTATTAATTAAGGGTATGTATGGTGACAAAAGAAAGAGGGTATGGTACTTCAATTATTTCAAAAGGGTAGCATCGGGTGGTCATTTCAGCCAGCAAAAGATGAAAGAAACTGTGACTCAAGTCATTCACACCCAAGACCTGAAGGTCAGAGCAGCAGCAGCAGTTGTAGCTCAAAAGACAAAACTTCAATACCAAGGTCTTTCACTTGATGAAACCCTTAAAACTGATGAGATTCATCCATCCGACCCATATGCTTCTTCTTCTTTTATGGACTAATGGGTTCCCCAGAAACACACCCAAATGGATTAAAGCTGAGGAAGAAGACGACGACTTCAGCCATTCTGATTCTCATCATCATTTCTCTCACTCTCTTCCCTTCTATTTCAGGTAATTGAAAACAAGGAATCAATTGTCAGAACAACATGGGATTTCTTGGGTTTTACTCATGAGTGTTTTTTTTTTTTTGGCAGGTGGGTCAGATTCTGCAGAAGATAGCAGCAGTAGCAAGGGTGTGAAGCAGAAGAAACTGGCATTGGGGTCAAGGCCTCCTGGGTGTTTTAACAAATGCTTTGGGTGTAATCCTTGCAAGGCTGCTTTGGTGATCTCTCCACACCACAGAGAAGGTGCTCACACACGCATGGAAGCATCAGTTCATGAGAGAGATCATGAGGGATACTATCTTCTTTCATGGAAATGCAAGTGTGGTAACAAGCTCTTTGAACCTTGAAAAGTTAATAGCTTTTTTTAAGGGTATAATGGCTAGTGGATATTTAGGTTGGCTCTAGAGCCATAGCTATAGCTAAGAATATGTAAGTGGGAAGCTTAATTCAAGTTTTCAATGGACCAAATCTACTTATGATGAAAGAGGTTTTCGACCCTGTGGCCATGCACATTGCAAGGCCTTGTCCACTTGGTTACTAAAGTAAATAAGCTAATCACCAAACGAAACAAAAAAAAAAATCGATAGATTAGAGAAAGGATACTTTGGGCTTTGGCTTAACGCCCATTATTTTTTGGATTAGAGAAAGGACCAATTTTTTTTTCGAAACCAAAATCAATGCATGATCTTTTTTTTGGTGTAGAGTTGTTGGGTTTTCCTACAGTTGAGAATTTATTTGACCAAAACATAAACATCATTTTGGGGTGTTTTGGACGAGTTCATCATAGATTTTTTTTGGCGGAATTACATGTAGGAACCGGTAGGATCAATTAATTATAAAAAAAGATTTTAGTTAAAAAAAAATGTTAAAATTTAGAATACTAAGTAGTAAAATTGAAAAAATAAGTGATAAATAATCATTTTTTATAATTAATTTATTATGTTGATCTCCAAATGTAATTTTTTCCTTTTTTTGGGGGACCAACTAACCATTTTAGTGATTTCCCCCCCCCCCAAAATTTGTCAAACAATTAAAATTAATAATTGAATGTATTATTTTGTAAGAAAATAATTGGAACTAGATGGAATTCTAAAAATGGTTCAATTAAAATCTTTCCATGCATTTTATGGTTATTCAAACACTGCATTTCAAAAGCCAAAAACTTGAATTGTAGCAATTCAAATACCTTGTATTAGAATTATAAACAATTATTTATATTAAAAAAAAAAGAAACGGAAGGCAACCTACATGTGGTTTTTTTTCCAAATTTTCATTTTCTTATATATAGATGCAGTGCACAATTATTTTCTTACAAAACTGTGAGGAGCTGCAGCTTTCAGTGCTCTTTCTATAATTGATTTGTATGAAACCCACAAGAAGTAAACCAATTTATCATCAATATCAATACATATTATAAAATTTATAATAAATTACAGCATGTATAAGTTATAAATAGTTTGGAACATTTTATAGACTCCATATAAAATATATAGAAAAACATGTATAGTTGTTTAAGTATGCTAGAATCTGGTATATAGCCTTTACTTCTAGCTAGATGATTTGGTATCAAGATTCTCATTCTTAAAAAATTGTCAAAGAACATGCAACTCTCAAATATACAAAAGCATGTGAATCTAGTTTTAAGGCCTTATTTGGTTTAAGGTTGGGAGGAATTTAATGAAAAAGAGGGGAAAAGAGAGATTAATAGAGGAGAGGGGAGGGTCCCCTATCCTCCTTATTTTTGGTTAAACCTAATAAGGGGAGGGAACAACCCGGACCAAACATACCATAAATAAAGAACAAAATATCCTAGTTTAGAAGTAAACAATATTAAGCAATAAAAACCTCACTTAAGTTTACTTAGAGTTAATCAATACTAATAATGATGAAGGACATAATGACTCCACATAACCAGACCATCAGCTGTTGCACCATCATAACCTAAATTGCTGAGATAACCTGCAGCAAAAAATTACTAAGATGCTAATATACATAAAAGCATGGGAAAAAAATAGTATATTGCAATCAACGAAGAATCAGATTTTATGTACTGTCACGGTTCAATCAGTTAGAAGAAAAATGCAACATATCACAGAGTAGCCTTCCGGAGAATAACCTGATGTTGGTCGGGTAATAAGGAATGGACACTTAAATGACATAAGAAAACGCCAGAAAAATCGTAGTATTTTGATAATCATGAATATAATTGTATATTTTAATTAATAAAATTAATAGTTCTTTGATATGAGATTGTGGGATTATACCCTTATATAATAATATACTATATATTTAAAAAAGAAAATAATACAAATAAATAAAAACAGTAGATTCACTTTTTTCTTTCTTTTCTTTACTTATTATGTATTTTTTATCTCTCATTAATTAAATGCAAAGAATTAAACCATTGATAGATGGTGTCTTCCTCCGTTAGTTTAACTATAAGAGACTAAAAGCAAAAAAATAAAAAAGAAACGAGTTTATTGTGAAGCTACAACTTCAAGACCAGCGATTTGCTCTCATGGTAAGGCTTTTGAAGGTTAATCTTGGGATTATGTGTTCTTGTGCTACTATCTTAAGACAAATTCAATTTTAAATAATTATTTCATATATGATTTCTCCCACAAATTAAAAAAAGAATGGGAGACTTATAAATATTTTTCACCATCCTAGAAGATTTAATATAAATATTTTAGAGTTACTCAATCTAAATATCATATCGAAAATCATAAAGATAATAGTTAGAATAGTTGGAAGAAATTAAAATAACGGCAGACAGTTTTTCCAACTAATTGTGAGACTCAGTGATGGAGTTGACGGAATCGAAGCGTATGTCAAACTCTACTCAGTTTATCTCTATTTAATAATATTGGTCATCATTAGTTGTTAACTTTAAATTGAATTTGAATTCAAATAAAGGTAAAGATAAAATTATGATTGAATTTATCTCTTTTTCCCTAAAATCACTCAACTAACGATATATTCTTTTGAAGATAAATACCACATTCAGTTAAAATATATTTAATTAAACAAACAATATAAATATATAATTTGAATAAATTCAAATTACATATATCTAATATTCTCCCATTTGATTTGATCTTGATTGGTTAGTTAATATATCAAGGAATATTTAAATAATACTATAAGAATCATGGTGGAATGTCCTCAAATTCTATGAGTATTATCTTCCATCTATCACAAGTAACACCCTTATTTTATTGAAAATTATCTTTATGAATAGACCTTAAATGTTCATTTGGTTCCTAACTTAATATTCATCAATCTCACCATAATTATATACAATATATATTGAGTTGATGAATTACAATATGAATTTCACCATTTAAGTACACCTCATCTAAATCACCACAATACGATCTATCTTACATGAAGCGTATGATCCTTTATTTTCCTTAACTGCACTCTCTTAAGGATATTCTCTTTATGTATTATATGATCATTTAACTTTATGTGGTCAACACACTTTTTTATGGGTTTAAATGAATCTCCAATTTGAAACCCAAGATGAAATTCAACATCCCTATAAACTTACATCTAAACAAAGATCAAACTCTGCATTCATTGTGGTAGTTAGCAATCAATAATTGCTTAGCAATATTGCACTCCTCCATGACATAATTTATTCATCTAGCATTAGGATGTGCCATAATGTTGACCTTTTAAAGTCAACTTATCCTACTAATTTGATCAAATGCTACATTTTCTTAATTATTAATCTTTTATATGTAAGCAGGAATTTCTAGTATTTTTTGCAGTTTATCATTTATTATCTAAGTATAAATTGCTTTGGGTCTTTACAATACTCCTTTTACAAATGTTATATTAATTAATGTGCATTTTCAAACAAACATTTTGCCTTTGACTACTAGTATGAAAGAAATATTTTTCTCATCTATTTCTAGATCTCATTAGGCACTCATGGTAAATAGTAGGTGTCATATGTGATAAATAAACTTTTATTCATTAATGTTCAAATGCCTATGAATAGAGGTTCTTTATAATAATTAAAAAAATTTGAGAATTATTTTTTTATGCATCTTTAAAGATGCTTCACCTATATCTTTTACATAACTTTTAAACAAAATTATTATACCCTTCGTGATATCTCAAGTCACTGGTTATAAATAATATTTCATCTATAAGTAAAATTAAATAGATAACTCAACTCCTACTAATCTGGTGATATAAACAAATATACATGATACTCTCAACATTTTATAAAAATATAATCATATCATGTGACTTCAACTATCATTGCCATGTGACATACTTAAGTCCTGTCTAACTATATTTTCCATGATACTGATTGAACCCTTTATTTGTTTCACATACATCTCCCTCTTATAATTATAATGAGATTGATAGTTTTCACAATATTCCAATTTAAACATGCATACAAAATTATGAAGATATAGAAGGAATTATTTATTAATATATGAGAAAAATCTCACTAATATCAATCCTTTCCATTATAGAGGAAATATTTTAACAAACAATCTTTCCTTTGTTGTACTCAATGTTGCCTAGTGAATTCTCTTTCGATTTTAAAGGCCCATTTATATCCAAGTTTTCTTGACCCCACTAGCAACTCTACAAATTCCCAAATATCATTATTTGCTCTAGCTCTGAGTTCTCTCATATCTTTAATGAAAACATACCTCAATTTGGAATTCATTATATGTGAAAATTGTGGGGTTATTCTTAAAATATATGTTCTAATAAAATTCGTTAATGTACACCATGTAGTTACTAAGGGTTGTCAAATTTGCAATCATAATTGGTCATAATTCAATCTATTATTAATATTAAAGTTGCATAATAAAAGTTTTATTCATAATTATTTTGATATATCTCTTATTCTTTATGAAATTTCACTTAAATGGTTGACAGAATTTATGACATTGACACTCTTAATTTTCAGTATGACCAATTAGATTTCATAACTTCATTATATTTTACATTCACTTTATAAAAATAAGTTTCATGTAAAACTAATATTTCATCATTATTAATGGTTTTATTCATCCATATGTGATAATTTTTTATGAGTTTGTCAAATATTTGATCACTCTCACTAATTATGACATTCGTCAATAAATTTGGCATTCTTAATTTTTACATATTATGTATGTGATAGATAATGTAGCTCTTATCATTCAAGCTTCTTCGCATTTTCAGCCAAATATGCAATAAAACCTTTAGGAACATCCTCCATTCACTCTTACTTTTACAAGACAACCCCATGAGAGTGAATCATTTAAATTAAGATTTTAACATTATGAGCTTCAAAAGATGTATTTAATTACAAAAAAAAAATGTTGGAACCTTATTTCAAAATGTACATTGTTGTCTGGATTAAATTTGTCCATTACTAGTATACTTATAATAATATTCATTTCCTTAATTAACCTCACCATATTAATTCGTTTATTGGATTAATTCTCTACTTTTATTTTACATCCTTATTAAGACATCATGTGCCTTATTTTAATTATAAAGGAAGTAATATTCATGAATTGTGAGAAATCAACAATAATAGGGAAGGATCATTTTAAACAATTAGAACTTAAATACAAAGACTAGATGCTAGTGTGTATAATCTCTAGCAATTAAATTCTTTCGGGCATATATGTCTACTTAATTTTTAATACAATTCATATATGAATAAGAGTTAATAAGATTTTTTAGATCAAATAATCTCATTCTTTATAAAACTTGTTAACTCTCTTCAATTGAGATATTGATATTCTCCTTTGTCACATAATAGAAAGAATTTTCGTCCATGATATACTTTAGTTAAATGAGATTTAAAACCCATTAAAGATAAAATATAATTATTATTTTCCAATAAAATCTTTTGTAAGATAATTACTTTTTATATGTCTCTTTCTTCATGGTCTATCATTGAAACTAAATGATCCCTTATTAGAATATCATTCTAATTGAATTTGAGCCCAATTTTACTTTTCACACATATGTCCAATAAATATTTATTATACACATCTCCTTATGTGCGTCAAAATAAATCTATAATGGCCCTTATTGATGAGATAACTAATTAAGAATTGTCTATATCAAGATTAATAGAGATATTTTATCTTGAGAGATTTAAATTAGCAATTATGTCAATTACCAATATGGTATGTTGTTACATAGCTTAAGTATTTATTTACTTTATGAAGAACTACATTATAGTTGGAATAAAAAATAGTGACTTACACTAGAATTTCATCAATTGCCTATAAATGAATCTTACCATTCTCAAATTAATTATGTACATAAGTATTTAGTTCTTCATTAAGATTTTATTATTATTGTATTGAGATGATTGTATCACACTCGTCATTTATACAATATTATCTCATGTTAACATTAATGGGTACAAAAATTGTAAGTTAAGATATCTCAAAATCAAGGATTTTCTCCTTTAGGTTCCATAACTATCTCTAATCAAACAACAACTCAAAAGATGATAATAACACTGCAATTTCAAGATTCAATTTAAGTCATGCTTACCTTAAGTAGATATGAGACAATCATCCATCACGTTTAACATGTATACTTATCAATATAATACATACAAAACATAAATTCTATATCATCAAAACCTACTTGTGAGTAAAGATTTCAGTATAACATGAATTTATGTATCAATTGTGATGAAATTAAAAGGTATTCATACTTTCTAATATCTGTGGTTTACTTAGAAAGCACAAGACAACTTCTATTTTATCATAATTAAGTATGTATATATTAATAACTATTTACTTGTGGGTAAGACATGTTATAATGACATACTTAATTAGAACTGATGTCTTTAACTTCGTATGTGATATCCTTATTTAGTAAAATAAATCATAAATGCATATATACGGTTATATAAGGATGTTGTAGCTATTCCTTAACTATTCATGTCAATCACAAAATATCTATAATCATTATGCGTACAAGGATGTGCAAGTGCACTCATATAGACATCACATGATAAAAGTTAATTAATTAATCAATCAACTAAATCAAATATATGACTAATCAATTAAAAATCTCTTTATATGCTTGTATCATAAATGTGTAATATTTTATCTTATTAACTTGATGAAACTAGAATGTATTCATGTTCCTTAATATCTATTGGCTACTTAAGAAACATAAAATCATTATATTTCATCCTAATTAAATATATAATTGTAATTATTTCACTGTGGTTAAAGATAAATTACAACAATACATTTGATTATAATTAATATTTTAAATTCGTATGTGATTTTGTTAAATCAATAATGCATGCAATAATTTAAATGATTCTTTAACTACTTAATTAAATGTATGCTAATAATAAAATATCATAAATTATGTGCAATTAAAACCATATATATGCACAATCATAATCATTATGAGAATTTAAATAATTAATTTAACCAACTAAATGTGATTAAATAATTAAATAAATTATTTCATTATTTTATTTATTTAATATGCCCAGCAAATATTTAAAATTAATTTTGGACTAATAAATAATTCAATTATTTTGCAAAAAAAAATGTTATAATTGTCTAAATGAAAATTTTTCAAATTTTACACAATAAAATAACATAAATAATATTTTACAAAATATTTAATGGCCCAGAAATTAACTTTTCCATTTTCAAAACAATTAAAAATGACACCAAAAAAAATCAACCAAACATTTATGATCCAATAGATATATGTATGGTTCAAAAAAGATCAAGCTATCAATTGGACCCAAATATAAAATTCTGGAAATTCAAATAAAATAAATTTTGACTTAAAAATTTTTTTTACTCAGCAAAATGCCCAAAATAATTTCCAGAAATTATTAAATAAAAAATGGCATGAATTTATTTCAGAAATAAAAAACCAGCTTCTCAGCCCAATTTGGCAAGCCCAGATGCTGAATCCTTTCTTTTTTGTTTTAATAACACTGGACCAAAAAAAGAAGATAAGAAATGCCAAAACGCCAACCAAAAAAAGAAAGGAAGCCCAGTTTGTAAAGGCCCAAACGAAGCTCCAGCTCAGTTCCTTTCCTGACAAGTGAAACACCGGGTTTCACTAACATTGGCCAAACGACGTCGTTAGTGGCGTTAGAAGGAAGATGCCAAAAGACAGAGTCGTTTCATTCATCTCCCTCCGACCTCCGTAGGATCCCCTAGTGCTCGACCCGGACGTTTGTGCAACCTGACGGAAGGCCCAACGATTTCCATTGATACAGACCTTCGTTTCATGCTAGACTTACAGCGAAACGGTCAAAAAGAAACGACGATTCGAGCACATAAGATAACTTCACCAAATCATCAACAAACATTCCATATCGAAAGGCATAAAAGCTATAGTTATAGAGATTTAAATTTCGCTTGAACCAAAAACTAAAATTTATGATCTGGACTCAAGGATTTCGCATAGAACTTAGATTTAAATAATCCCTATGACAGCAAATATATGCCTAAGGGTGTTGTTCATATTTAAATCAAATGGAGCCTTTTTTTTTTTATATAAATTAATGGATATAGCAAAACTCACCAAAGCACATGGCCCACATCATGTGTTTTTATATATAAATCGAACACTGATTATCTATATACCATTTTAACAATTTCGCATATTAAATGGTGCAAATTTTAATATACTATGTCTATGTAATCAATAATTTTTCACCAAAGCATAAAATTCAAATCCTAATATAGATATAGATATAGACAGAGCTAATTAAGACTCTATATCATATGTAAGATAAATTCAATTTTAAACAATTATTTCATATATGATTTCTTTCACAAATTATAAGAGGAGTGGGAAAATTTGTAAATGCCACAAAGAAAATAATTAGAATAGTTGGAGGAAATTAAAATAATGATAGACAATTTTTTCCACTAGTTATGAAACACAATGGTGGAGTTAAGAATTAGTCTATGGTAGTCAGGAAACTGGAGCGTGTGTGAAACTCAACTTAGTTTGTCTTTATTTAATAATCTTAGTCATCATCACATATTAAATTTAAATATGGATTTGAATTCAAATAAAGATAAAGATAAAATTATAATTGAGTTTATCCTTTATCCCCTAAAATCACTTAACTGGTGATATTTTTTTTAAATAAAAATTACACTCAGTTAAGATATATTTAATTAAATAAACAATATAAATATATAATTTGAATAAATTTAAATTAAATATTATCAAATTAAATATATCTAACAACTTTCACCAAGAAAAAAAAAGCTATAACTTCAAGAGATTTTAACGTTAAGTTTATTAGTGAAATTGGAAAAATTTATTTTCAAACTGTAATTAAGAATATATGAAATTGTACTTGAGTTTTTTTGGACCAAATTTATCTGAGTTTAAATAATTTTAGCAACAATGCGTTCTTTCATGTCAATGTATATAATACAGCTCCATATCTTGTCCATGATTTGATTACTTTTAACTTTAGTGGGCCATAAATTAATATTTAATTAAAAAGGGAAATATACCATAACCAATTGTATTATGTGGTGAAATAATCTTAATTTATTTTTATAAAAAAGGACAAGTAAAAATATCATAAAGGACGAGAAGATATCTTCTATTTGTTCGTGATAAGAAGGAACGGAATTAAAAGAAAAAAAAACATAACGTGTACCATCATCATCATCGTTATAACAATAATTGGATTTTATGTAGTTTAAGATGAGTTGAATGATAATAACTTATAAATAGTGAAATATATATATTTTAAGCATATATTTTATTTATTATATGTATAAATTTATATTATATAGAAATAATAATGTGATATTCTTTTGGTCCTTTGATGTCAGATACCGCGTCCTGATATACCAATTTCAGCAATAATTGAGAAAATCCCCACAAGTGGCGGCATAATAGCAAGACAAAGGGATTTTGTTTTTTTTTTGGGGGCTAGCCACTAGGAAAGAGGGAGGTTGAAAAGGCCAAAGCAGACACTAATGATAAAAGTGTTGAACTGAATGACAGTTTGTGTTAATTTCCATTGGAGGGCTGTAAAGAGAGTGGACAACAAAATGAGCTGTTTTTGATGTAGACACTAATGCGCATATTATATATATATATATATATATATATATATTGACATGACATGAAAGGGCATTGTGAGACTTACAAATGATACTTAGCAACTACGAATTTGTACCACAGGATAACCATATTTCTCTTCTTTGATTTTATTTCATGCATCTTTCCCTCAATTAGTTGCGGCCCATCTTTTATCTTTTTCCCAGATTGGGACTTTCTTGCTGTTTTCTTTGGGAACAAGCTAACCCGATTACAATATTATATATTATGATTATGATTTGCTATTATTAGCTGGAAACTGCATGTTCCACCATTTGTACAGCATTCTAGTCTGTCATGCTGAGAGTAATAATAAGACAATAGGAGATTATAAAATTTACCCGTTAGTTTAAGCTTAAAAAAAATTTTAAATTATTCAAAAAAATAATTTATTATATGGAGATTTTATTATTTTTAAATTATTAAAAAATAATTTATTAAAAGATGGTTTGCGTTTGGTTACATTTATAAAAATAAATCTTTGTTTGAATGTTTTGTTTAACCAATGATGACAATCGGCGAGTGATTGTTGTAGGTGGACGGCTACTGACAACTAGAGGCCAGTGACCGATGATTGATAGTGGTAGCCTGTGGTCAATGCCTAACGGTGGCAACCAGTGGTTGGCAACTAGTTGGGGGGACTGTGACTGGTGGTTGTTGATGGTGGGTGATCGGGGACCAATAGTGGTGGTTGGCGGCTAGTGGTTGGCAGTCGGTGGTGGTTGCCAATGGCCTGCGAGTGAGAGTAGTGATCACTAGCTGACAATCGACTATGGCAATTAGTGGTTAGCAGTCGGTGATGGTGGCCAAGGACCAGCAACTAGCATTTGGTGGTGGCAATCAATGAACAATGGATGGTGGGGGTTGGTGTGTTGGTCAGTAGTCACCAAATAGATAAAAAATGCTTTTAGTTTTTTAAAAGTTATTTGAAATAGCTTTTCAAAATAATAAAAAATATAATTTTTTTACTTCTAATTATTTTTAAAAGCTTAAACAAATATCTTAAAATTTCTTAAAAGTATTTTTTTAATACAAAATAAGCGCTTTTTTCTAAATTTTTTTAAACAAATGAGCCCTTAATCTATTAGACAATTGTGCATATTTAATGAGATAATCTTATTATGTAAATATTGGAATATTTATATAGTTCAATAACAAATATAATTTTTTCCAGAAAGATACTTTGTGCTTAAAAAACTAGTATATTTAGGCCATTGAACAAATATAATAACCTTTATCAGATTCCCTGATAGTAAATATTAGGCCTTTGAAAGCACTGAAGCACAAGGAGCCAAATATGGTGGAATCTTCATCTTCATCCATTTAATACTCAGAGCTAAGCCTGAGAATAATTGACTAGTATGGCAATACAAATTTATGTTATTAATTTTAAAATATATGAAATATTAATATGAATGCATAAAAAAATCAATGTAAAAGAAGTGGACAGCGCTAGAGGGGCGATGCCAAGGAAGGTTAATTAATTTGATGGTGAAGTTAACCAAGTTGGGGACCGGAGCGCCGCTAAGTTGACCAACCAAATTGGCAAGTGGAGAAAACATGCATTCGGGACTAGGATGCGGGTAAATTCTTATAAAGAATCGTATGTTTTGTATGCCAGAAATATATATAATTAAACATCATATTTAAATTTTATTTATTTTATTAAGTAGGGTATTTTATTTGATTTAAAATTTTTAATTGCGGAGTTTTTTTAGAATATATAAAGTTTTTTTTTCTAAAATTAGACATTTTTAAAAAAAAATAAGTTGAGTCCCGAGGGTTTTCTAAAGTTAGAGCACGTTTAATTACTTAGAGAGTATTTACAAGAATACTTATAGATTACTTATTAATAAGAACCTTATATTGAACACAAAATTTAAAACTAATATGTATTAATTGTTACTTTCATAGAGTGAATGAAAATTTTAAATGAATATTGTTCTATAAAATTTCAGGTTTGAAAAATCGGATCGAATTGGGAATCTATGCCTGGTCTGGTCCAATCATAAATGTTGACCAGATACTTTTAGAATTGATGAAAATTGGTTGTATCGGTACAAAATCGATTAAACTGGTCCATTTTATAGTTTTTTTTTATTTTTAGTACTAAGTAGTATTATTTTTTACATAAGTTTTTCTTTCTATATTATAATATTATAGAAATATTATTATGATACATAATTATTAATAATGATAAATTTAGTTAACAAATAATATGAAAATAAAATATTAATTGACTATTTTGAATTCAAAATATAATCATGGATAATTATTAATTTGTTTAGATTTTAATATTGGGTTGTGAAATTTATTAATAATATTTTTAATTTCCTATATAATATATAAAATTAAAAAGTTATTAAATTTATTATTATCGATTTAATTCCGGTTGAACTATTAAACCTTGAACATGTGTCTTAATCACTTCAATGTCTGGTCTGATTTTTTGAACCTTAATAAAATTAATAAAATGCTTCTTTCATACCTTACAAAATGGCTTAAATATAGGACATAATGCCTGTTTGGATAGGCAATTTAAGTGATTATGGGATCTCATAAGTGATTATGTGTTGGAATTACTAAACGAAAGTAACTTTTTAATAAGCATTTATATCTCAAATAAGTGCTTATGAAATAAACTGATTTTTTCTACTTATGATAATCACTTATCCTTCCATAATCACTTATTTCACTTTTTCTTCTCATTATTCACCTAATAATCACTTAAACCCCAATATTCAAACATATTTATTTTCTCAAAACCACTTATGGGGTAAAAATATCCAAACACATATCACTTTTGATATAATCACTTATTCTCATAATTTATTATGAATAATCACTTATCATTATAATTACTTATATATAACCCAATCCAAGCACACCTATACTGATACTTCAACAATCAAAAAGATATTTGACTGAAATGTTTTATCTTATTAAAGAAAAATACTTTGCTAAAAACTACGATAGTAGTATAATTAAACTTATGTTGAAAATTTTATGAAAAATAATAAATTTTATTATGTTCTTTCAATGTATAAATTGAATTTGTTTTGAAATCTCAATAAACTCATGGTGAGATTTATGTTATTTGTTTTCTTGGCAGCACTGGTTATGATTATTAATATTAAATTAATATTTGCTATAAAAAAATATTAAATTAATATTAATATATCTAATTACACATGTTATTATTGAAATAAAATATTATTTATGAGTTGATTATATTTTTTTTTAATTTATTTTGTGAACATGATTTTTAATTTTAAAAAATTTCAGCAGTAACACGAAATTTTTTTATATTAGCTGAACACGTAAGTTTGGATATAAACCGTTAAAAAGGAGTAACTTTAATTCTATTTTATATTGATGATATATTGATTTTATGAGAAGTCCTCTTAATTTAACTCATTAGAGAAGTTATATAATTAGGCCATTTGGTTGGGAAGAATATGTCATCTTATAAATTACTTCTTCTTATTTTTAATAGATGACATTTTTAATCGATTCATACGAATTAATAATAGAAGTTAAAATTAGTTAACTATTTTAATTTCTTTAAAAATCATAATTTTTTATAAAACTATCCTTATTTAATCATTCTCACTATTTCTCTAAGATATATTAAATAGGAACACCTTTTAAAAATATATAATAAATATTATGTTGTATATTGTAAAAAATTTTATATTTAGAATTAAAATAAAATGTCCTATATTTTGAACCAGAGAAAGTATTGAATATATGTAATAATATTTTAAGGAAATATTATTTAAACCTTTCTCTAATACATCTATAATAATTTTTATATATAATATATTTCATGCAATGTATGAATCACATGAATAATATCATTTATTCTGCACTACTCTAAAATAATTATGGAAGAAATTTTACGGTGCACAGGTATACTAATGGTAATGATTTATTTCATAGGGTTGGTCCCACTCGCATAGATAATAATATCGACCTGTGTATAGAAAAAGTCATAGTGCTTGAGTGTAGATATAGATATATAGTAATGCACATAAAAATTATTCATGAAAATTTATTGGCATAAATAATTGCCGAAAAATCTGAATAATTAGAACGAGAAAATTAATGTCCGTACGATGGTTTGCAATAAATAATTTCCTAAATAAGTAAGGCAACAAATTATAGTCATAGAGGTAACAAAATATCTCGTTCTGTTTTCAACGAGTGAGCCTGACATAGAATGACAATATTGCCCTTGGCCTTCAAATTGCGCCGCTCCGCGACGCTAATCGGCGTTGGGTCCCACAACAATCTCCCTGAGGGGGCGGGGCCAAGAAATAGCCATTCCTTGACCCCCTGACCAGGACGCGCAGGCTGATGGACTTACCGTTGAATCGAACAGTGGGCTCCACCAGAGGGTGAAATCATGAGTCAATTTACTCCGGTGTCACGTTCTACGGCCCGCCACAAGCCACCTCAACCATTCGTAGCCTCCCGTGGCAAATTCGTTAATATCACTAAACTTCCTGTCTTTTTTACTCCAGAAGCTAAAATCCACAAAAAAAATCATGGATTTTTGCACTGTTTCTTTATCACGCCAAAAATGCTTCATTTGGTCCTCAATGATGTGGACGAGATATATGGAAGAAATCACGTGATGGTATGCATCAGGACCGATAATTCCTTCCGCGTCTGAAATCTAACGGTTTCAATCGGGCCCACATCACGTGAACATTTCTCTCCCTCGTTGATGTAAGGAGATAGGCGACGTGTTAACAGTGACTAAGGCTCCGTTTGGTTCTCCTTCAGAAACCACGTTTGGGGCCAAAAATGAGTTTGAAAAGATTTGGGTGTGTTTGTCTCATTTGCACTTTTCCGTTTAAAACGGATTCTGGGCACAAAACGTGTTTTGGGGAGAAGGAGATTGATTGCTGCTTCTCCGTTCTCGGTTTCCATTTTTATCTATTTTATTTTAAAATCAGATAAAAATAGATCAATAAAAATAAGAAAAAATAGTAAAATTAGAAAAATAATATTTTCATAAAATTTATCCTATCTATTGACTAAAATATTCCTTCAAAATTTTAATTTTTATAGATCATGACCTGTAAAAAAATGTTATATCAGATATATTATGTTCTCAATTAAATAAATACAAATTAAATTTTAGTTTAAGTAAATTAAATTAATCATGGGATAGAGTTTAAACTCAATTTAGAGGAAAATTATGAGTTTTGTCAAAACTAATTTTCAAATAAATCATCCAAACATAAACACGTTAGTCCAAAACCAATTTTTATTATAACTATGTTACAAAACCAATTCTATCAAAATTCATTTTAAACTAACTGAAATCCAATCGGGCCTGAGTGCGAGAATTCAATGCGTCCTCTCGATGAGTAATCGACGGCTGAGATCGATTATCGTAGCTATCTTCCCTCCCAATATAAAAGTAGACCGCCACCTTCGCATTCCCTGAAGTTCTGTCTAAAGTCTCTGATTTCTACATCCAAAGGAAAAAAAAAAAAAATCTCTGATTTCTAGGGATTCAGTGAAGTCAGATCTCTTATCTTGGAGAAGACGAGGATGCTGCTACGAAGCTCATCGACTCCGATTCTGAACTCATGGCATCCGCACTCGAAGGATTCGTCTCCCGAACCAGAAATGGTTTATCAGATCCCGAGAAATCGCTCGATAACACTATCGGCCTCGTCGAGCTCCTTATCTCGGATGGACGATTCCGTGAATAGAATGACGCGGGCGCTGTCGGAGACGGATCTCCGTGACCTCTCTGTGCCCAAGAAGAAACCGTTCAACCGGCTCTTTGGTGGGCTCTCAGTTGACGAGGAGGAGGAGTGCAAGGTGGAGAAAGGGTTTAGTGCTTATTCCAGAACAGCGTCGTTTGGTCATGGGCTGTTTTCTTTTTCTGAGTTGGACGAAGAATGTGAGGCTGGTCTCAAGGATGATGGCATGGTGAGTGTTTTAACTGGGGGCGAGATTGGTGGCGGCGGCGGAAGGATTGGTCATGGTGGTGGATCGAACAACGGAGATGATGGGCGTTCGGGGTTCTGGGATTCGAATCATGGGAATGATAGCGTTGACATGTATTACCGGACGATGATCGAAGCAAATCCAGGGAATCCACTTCTTCTTAGCAACTACGCAAAGTACCTGAAAGAGGTATGTGAAATTTCTGTTGGCTCTGTTTTCTTTTTCGTATGCTATTTCTTTTTCCTCTTGAGGTTAACCCCTATAGTTTTAAAAAGAAAAAAAAAACACTAAGGGAGGAATTGAATTCCAATCATGATTCCGTTGCTCATTGTCTGTCGTGTATATGTGTTCTTCTGCTTGTTCGGCGATTATGTTTTTCCAGTTCCGATGAAATGATTTTACAAAGGAAAAATGATCGTTCTTGGAATAATACGCTGAATTTCTTCTGAAGTGATATCAAATTCTCAGTATGTCGTTGCTACTTGTTTCTAGCTTTCCATTAAACTTTACTGCCGAAAAGCCTAACTTTTTAGAGCTTCAAAGTTTGATTTTAATTACTTTTTCTGTAATATCACACATGGCGCCGGATTAATGATTCGAATATTGAAGCATCTCTCATGTTTGTTCTTGGTCTAATAAAGTTGATTTGGTATGGTGACAGGTTCGAGCAGACTATGTTAAAGCAGAAGAGTATTGTAGCAGAGCAATTTTGGCAAATCCAAATGATGGAAACGTACTATCCATGTATGCAGACTTGATTTGGGAGAGTCATAAGGATGCTTCCAGAGCTGAGGCTTATTTTGATCAAGCAGTTAAAGCTGCTCCAGATGACTGGTAAGAATCATTCTCGTTGGTTTTATTTTGATTGAGTTTCTTCACATATGTATCATAATTCATAAACACAAACTTGTATTTCATAATTATTTGAATCACCTCGGATAATAATTTCTGTTATTTGCAGAGGATTACTATGGATAAACTACTACTTAATAATAGCTCAGGTTATTCTGTGAGCTAACCCAAGCTTTGCTTTGTTATTGCAGTTACGTTCTGGCATCCTACGCTCATTTCCTTTGGGACGCAGAAGAAGAGGATGAATTAGTGGAAGAAGTTGCCCCTGAAAAAACTCCCAGTTTTTTGCATGGGGCTCCTCCTGCATCTCCCCTGGCTGCTGCTTCATAAGTCGCATGTTCTCGGGGGTCTGCCCTTAAGATGACTATCTAACCTTGTCTATATTTATCACCTTAACCCTTGTAAGTTTTGGCCGACGAAATAAAAGATGTAATGGTTTTTTTTTTTTTTGTTGATGAGATAAAAGATGTAATGGTTTTCGTTCAGCTTAGTAAAGAATGTCGATTTTTTTTGTTTGGTAAATAAAGAATGTCGATTTTCAATGAATAATAAGAAGGCGTTTTCGCTTCATTGTCCTTCTGATGGATGTGTTGTTAAATCTCACTGCGTTGTGTTTTGGATGCGTATACTTGGAAAAGATTTTAATACAGTTTTGAAATATTTAATATTTGGAATGGAGATGCTACAATTCATTCAACTAACATCAAATTCATGATAAGGCACTTTTGTTGGCAATGAAATCATTTTAAATCCTTGAAGGGAATAGTTCAGGGAAGTTAGAATTAAGAGGGAGCATGTGTACTATTCTCTTGGGAGATTTGAAGTAGGTGCTTGGGGTTTCGTCCAGCATGGCGGTACCAGAAAGAAAGAGGGGAGAGGGAAGGATGCTGCTGACTGTTGAGGGGATAAATGGAGCAATTGGTGGTTCGATTGCGTTGCATTATTTGTGGAAATGGGGCAGTTGGTTCTTGTCTGTATATGCGCACCTTTTAGGAGGAATAAAACCATTTGCACCACTCTGTCATTTCACCCATGGGAAATTAAAAAAACCAACGGCACTCCAGTTTTGAAAATAAATAGGAAGGATGGTGACAGTTTACATCTTGACAGGTTGGGGAGTAATAAGTAAAGTTGGAAATTGTTAATTGTCCTCTTTCCATTCAATCATTCCTTTTTAGAGAGAACCGGACACGACATGAGAATTCTTCGTCTATCAGGCACTATTTGCAATCGCCATCAGGGTCAGCCATTCCTCACATTCTTGGTCCAAGGTGCCTTGGGTATTTTAACACATTTTACATTATTGAGGCCTATAAAGAAACTACCTAAGTAGGGGAAAAAATAGCTACTGTCTATTTTTTTTTAAAAAAAAATCCAACTATTTGCTTGGATAGAGGTGTAGGTGGAGCTTTTGATTTTTGACATAGCAGGCTACGTTAAGATTCAGACATTTTTTTTCGATAAATTATATAAGAAACTAAACGAAACTATATTTTATCTTGCATGGAGTTCAAAAAATAAATCATAATTTTCATGCTTCCTAAATAATATCGCTTGATTAAGATTACAACAAAGTGCAACTCAAGTATATGGAGTAAGTAACATGAAGAGTGTAATATATAAAGGTTTTTTTTGGGGTTATTTTAAAAGATATTTTTTTCATTTAATCCCTTGGAAAATTCAAATCCATGTGTAAGAGAGAGAATGGGGAAAAAAGTGGAGACGTATTCTGGTCTTTTATTTTACGTATTAGAATCCTTTGCTAATTGGTAAAAAAAAATATGGAGATATATTTTTAAAAAAATTAGAAAGAAAATGGAAATAGTCTTTTAATTATAAATTAGAAATATATATATATATATATATAACTAATCAAAATGAAAGGCCGATAACGAAACCACGGCATATACGCAGGGAGCGAGGAGAGTGAGGCTACATGGATAAAGGATTGGAAGCCCAAAATTAAGGAGTTGGTCCAAAAACTTAAAAAAGGAGTTGGTGGGAGTAGTGGTGATGGATACTAAGCAGAGCGTGGGAGAGAGGTGGCCCAAAGGAGATCGCCAAGGCAGAGGCAGAGGCAGAGGCAGAGGCAGAGGCTTTGGATGTGACGCCGACTACCAGCACTAGTACAACTCGAGTGAAGGCATAGACATAATAATAAAATACTCTCATCTCTTGTACAAAAAAAAAAAAATCTCATCTCATCCTCCTCAAACCTTTACCACTGTTTTTGACCCTCCACATTTGTCTCCTACGTCACCACCCCCAACCCTTTTCATATAATAATAATAATAAGAAGAAAAAGAAGAAGAAAAAAAATTCCAGATAAATATCCAAAAATAAGATATTATCAAAAAAAATCTCAATTCACCTAATTTTTTAAAATTATTAAGATTTATATAATTGAAATTAAAATTAAAAGAAAGAAAATAAAAATATCTTTTGTATTATATAAGTGACGTAGATTTATTTATAAGTGATTTAAAATCATTTATAAGTAATATTTTTATTATTTACTAATAAATTTATATTATTTATAAATAAACACATGTTAGATACAAATTAGTAAAAGCCAGTTACAATTAGAAATAAGGGTATATTTATTATTTTTATCAAATTTTAATTTTAGTTTTAAATCTTAATTATTTTTTAAAATTAGGAAGAATTGAGATTCATTTTTAAAAATAACTTAATTTCTTAATATTTTTTTGAAAATCTGCGGAACAATAACAATATCAATAATAATAATAATAATAATAATAATAATGTAACACTACTAATTTCTTCATAGTGTTTTAATTTTTAATGTTGATTTGACCTTCGTTGACAAGAGATGATGTGAATTTTTAATGTCACACCGTTAAAATAATACTCCTGGTTAAACGTCAGGTCAGTTCGATATATCATCAGTGTCATCAAAATTATATGATCTCTTACCCATCTGCTTTAAAAACAAAAAATCTCTAACTGGTAATGTTTTAAATGATATAAATATTTAGACCCATTTGGACACAAACACATCATGGGCGAGTCACATTCATTTGAGCCCAATTCCATTTAATAATATTGAATATTAAATTAAATAATTGTATAAAAAATATTTTTTATAATTTTATAATTTATAAATGAAAAAAGAGGCATTTTCATTTTCATACTTATTCAATATTCAATAACAAATAGCTCCTTATAACATATATAAATAAACTTCCCATAAACAATAATCACTGATTATTCTTCCATAATATAACTTTTTTTTTAACGCTCCCGTGGCCGGGATACACAAATTTTGACCATCCCATGGTGGAGGTACGGAATTTCTAATTTCCAAAAGGGAAGGTAGTAGGGACCCACACGAACCTCAGTGCCTGACACACCCTACGCCCCGCGGCTACTCGATCATATGCTGCCGCAGTGCCACTGGCCTTAGACTCACTCCATCGCCCACCCATTCTCTCCTCCAACTTCAATCCATTCCTCTCTCACTCCAAATCTCCCATACAAACACACACAGAAGGAGAGATGGAGGGGGATGAAATCACGCCGTTGAGTATCAATGAAAGAGCAGGACAAGAACAGCATGAGAGAGGTGCTGGAGGCAAGGTGAGGCGGCCGCCATCCAGGAAGCCTCCCGCAACCCCTTATTCACGCCCGCCGGAGGCCGCTCACCGCCGTTGGATTTCCAGGCTGGTGGATCCCGCCCGCCGCCTCATTGCTGGCCAAGCTACGCGGATTTTCCCTTCCTTCTTCCCCAAAACCACCTCCGCCTCTGCTCTTACTGACCCTACTTGTGACGAGGAGGATCAAGGTCTCGTAGTGTTTTATCTTCTACTCCCTTACTATCCTCTTCATGTCTTTGTCATTTTCGCGTTCTGTTCTTTCTGTGACTGATTTTAATTTGTTAGGGTTGATTCATTCATTTATTTTATTTTAGTTTCGGGGATTGGCCTTGCCCTTAAACCACTTATTTAGGATTTTCTTTCCTTGTTCTAAAATACTTTTGGTAATTTGCTTTTACGCGAGAATATTTTGTCGGATGCATACACTCGTCCTCATTCACATATTGATGTGTCAGTCATGCTTTATATGCCTACCGTGCTGGCTGGCAGTACTGGCTTCTCAAAAATGAATCAATGAAAAATCATGGCTGAATACTGTCGATGTCTGAAGATTGAAGAACACCCTTCACACTGGACCTATCCTAAAATAGAAGCTTGCCACTAAATCAGGCACGAGCATGCCTTGTTTTATTGTAGTCTTTATGGCTACTGCTTATCCCTTTCGTTGTCCTAGAGTGCTTAATGGAAATTACAAATATATGTGAGGTTAGAAACATTGGTGTAGAAGCAGTTATTTGTAAGAAGCCTTGATGGCAGAACATATGTGAAGAATGTGCATAAGAGCGCCATTTTAGAGAGTAATTTCTTTGGTGTGCCAGAACCATAGACTGTGATTATTGATGAACATTTTTTTTATTGTTGCTGTCAATTTTATCAATTGAGTAATGGGTAATGACTGTAAATGCCAGACAAGGAGCCATGTGGATCCTGCTGCTTAGAGTAACATTGCTTCACTTGTCATGGTATCCTCACCTCTTGGTTTGTTTCTGATCCTTAAATGGTTCTCTGTCAAATTTTATGACTTTTGTTATACATATAGATTTTAGATGTCTTTACTCGTGGCCCATGGTCATGTCAATGCTCTTTTGCTCAAATAATCAAAGTGTTTGGACACCATTCATATCAATTTTAGTTTCAAAATTAATCAGATTCATGAACTGATTTGCTTTTGAATTTATATGTTTGGGACTTCTTTGTATCACAGTTCACTTATATAGAAAAGAGAAGACAAACCATGTAATGCTTAAGAAGTGGTCTATCCCTTTGATGCAGCTGGGTCTAGGCACCTATCTTTACTATAATTTTGATGTCCAACCTCATTATCATCATGAACTGACAAAGTTGTCTTTGTATCCATGATAGTGAGAGGGATGGTGTTTTCCATAGAGAATAAGAATGGGTGAAAGCATTATTAGGAGATAATATTGTTCCCATTTTAAGAAATGAATTTGGAATGAGTGTATCCCATGTTCTTAGGAGCTGGAGTACTTGTTTGGTGATTACAGTGAAGGACTAAGCCCTAAAACTCTTAAATGTATAGATAATATGTAGCAGAGTGAACTTTGCTAATAGACCTATTATGGTTTGGTCCACCATGCATAGTTTTATAATTTTGGTACTGTCTGTAATTGTATCCTTGGTCGAAGAGATCATGTGGATTTACTTAACAGCAAATATAGAGGCCTAGTGGAAATAATAATTTTATGACAGTGCTTCAATGTTCTATATTTAAATGGAATTGATGAATGATGATGGCATGAAATTTGTGGCATTCATTGATCTGATTTTTTTCTTTTAAGAGAAGAAAATGTTTAACAATCAAGAAGTTGAAAGAGATACTGATATGTAGTTTACGTCAAGCTGCTATTTTTATTCCCTAGGCATAATATCTTCTCTACCTCTGTTTTCTGTTCTTTCTTCCACAAAGTAATTGTAAAATCATCCGGTGCTCTCTATGCTTTTGATAATATTTGGTGCTCCTTTGCATGTGGCTTGTAGATAATGTGAATGCTTCTTGGGGTGTAGGAAATATTGTGGCCATCATTCATGTCTATTTGCCTATAGAATTTATTGATTCATTACACACGTTTTTCTAATGAAGTTGTTCATCTTCTATAGGTAAATGGCAGATAGGTGAAGAAAGTCATAGGGATGATAGACAGAAAGTTGATTTACATGTAAGGAGTTGGCCTTTTCTTCTAAGTTTATGCTTTTTATGAAACTAGAAAAACATGCTGCTTTTCAATTTTTGCGTTCCACTGTCTTTATTTTCTCTATTCACATGTGTGTACTAAAGACTTTCTTGTCTGCTCATCTGAAAATGATTTGGGGAGAATTTATTTTGGTACTTTCTTTGCTATATTTTGTATTATAAAGTACAATCCTTTTGGGGAGTTATCTCTCCTCAATATAATTATGCTTAATAGTTGCTAATTTTGATGATTGGGGGGCGTTTGCTCAATATAGAATTCTATTTTCATCATGGAAAAATATTTAGTTTGAGCCTTGGAGTATTTACTTCATGAACTGAACGCTGCTTGGATGGCATTGCAACACAATAAACTCCTGTTTTGAGGATTGGTCAAGTCTTCTAAGGATTTTTAGGTTGAAATATGGAAAGCTCCTTGTCAAAAGTTCTCTAGTTTTATTCAGCTCTTAAGATATTCTCATGCTAGCCATAGTGTTCTAGAAGGTCTCTACCTGTCTGGCTATTATTTTAAGCCCTAAGACTTTGGAAAATTGAAACTACTACAAGGAGAAGAAATGTAAAAATGAAAGGAAATATAAAGAATTAAGTAAAAAATCTAACCATATCTTGAACTCAATGAAACAAGTGAGCTCAAAATAGATTTCAGAGGAGATACTATCCCTTTTCATCAAACTGGGTTTGATTTCTCTAGGGAGCACTCTGGAAGAAAAATTCTAAATTCATTGAGCTAATATGGAGGAGTGTGCTCTTAAGATCGTGAAGGGAGGAGACTTAACTTGGACGGGTCGTGGCAATATCCCTAACCGTAATTCTGATAAAAAATTACCATTTCTGCCAGAGCATTGTCATTTTCCTCAATCCCCTGTGCTCTGATATCCCAAATGTTTTAAAGTTCAATTTTCTTTAATAGAAAATCTCTGTATCTTCTTCTATTTATATTACTGTGATGGTTTGTCCTTTTTCATTCCTGTCATTGTGACTGGTTATTGATTATGTTGATTTTTTCCTTGTAAACTCGTGTACATTTTCTACCTTCTATTTTTCTTTTCCCTCCCCTTCCCTTCACATTAATGCTTTTATATCTTCACGTGAATTTGTCTGATTGGATTGATCTTATCATTATCTGTCTGCACCACTATTTTTATCTTGTGCTTCTGATTTCTTGATCTGGAATTGCACATCTGAAATCTCAATCTTGGGGAGGTTGTTAGATTTTTGACAAAGTTTTTGACTACATCTGTTTCTGCCCCTCTCTGCCTTTTTTGTTTCCTCCTGCACATGAGGCAAGCATCATTCTGAATTTGGCAGCTTATCCTTAGCCCCTTATATTTATTATCAACTATGCTGATTCTTTTGTAGGATGGGACATCCAAATCAGCTGAAACAGAAAGTACTGGCGAAATAAGTAATAAACAGAAAGTACTGCATAGACAGGATGAAAAAGGAGAGCAATCTGAAAATAACAAGCTATCTGAAATTGAGCAGCTGGTCAAGGGGAAAAGATTCTCTAGGTAGTACTTTAAAATTGATATATTAGTATTTTTTTATATTGGTTGGATTGCTGGTTTCAGAATTGTATCCTGGCAATCACAGTTTAGATCTAATTATTCTTCCCAAAGGCTTAGAACTCACTTCAGGAAGCCTGTAATTCCAAATCCTAGTTTTGTTGATAGATAAACCCTCTTTAGTATCTTTGTATTCTTTGTTTTGCTGTTGGTTTGAAAAGCTTTCATCTCTCTAGTTCTTTTTATTTATTTTCTGACCTCACCTGGTCATTGGAATAGATCCCATTTTGATATGCTGGCATTCATTAGTCTAGGTTTCTTTTTAGGCAAAGTTGTGAGTTTATAGCTTTATGAAACCTTTGAGGACAGCATCACTAATTTGTTATTATGATTTCTAAATTGTGGCCTAAGGGAAGTTATAAGGAATAATCTCTTGATAAATGCTTTATTTGAGGAGATAGTGTTTGATAGAGTCCATTGGTATCGTATGATCCATGTAACCGACCTCACATTAGTGAGATAAAGCTAATGTTGTTGTTAATTGTGGCCATGCTAAACATCTTTATCTCTCATACAGAGATGAGGTTCATCATTTGATGGAGATAATAAATTCGAGGGCAAGTGATATTCCTAATGTTGTACAAGGAGAGGAAAATGCTAGCCTAACTGTTATAAATGATGACAAAGGTCTTGCAGTGTCACATGATGATCCAAAAATATCAAATGAACTAAGGCATGGAGATTTGACTGGAGCTTTATGGGGAAGCTCAGCACCTCTTGATCGTTCAAAGGTGGGTACTGCAACTTGTCTTTTAAATAATTGACATTTGCTGGAAGATCAAGCTATTTGTCTATGAGTAAAATTATCAAAATTTGATTTTTAATCAAAGGTCCAATTGCACCTTTTGTTTTCAAATCACTGCTGACTGTCCTGGAATATTGACAAGCATGGAAACTTGGACTTCTGTTCTGGGATTTGTTGTAATGATTGCTTCCCTAAATATTATGTACACAAGATAGCATGCAGTTCAAAATATGGTACATGTATAGTCCTTGTCATGCTAATACATTCTTCCATGGTCTATCTAGGTAATGTCTTTGGGCAAACTGAACATTTTCTTCATGTTTTACTACTAAAGAATTTGGAACTAGAGAAGATCTAAATTGTTTGTTTGTCACACTATTCCACTGTGTGTCAGAAATGATTAATTCCCTGTAGTTTTATTAGAGAGAGAATAGTTGCAGATGTCTAAGTTTAATAATACCTCAAATCCGTATTATTTTTTGTAGGACACATTGAATTCTAGAACATGTGATCCTAATCATTGAGTTCACATTATAATCATATTAACAATTTTTCAGGTCCAAGATGACTTTTTTCTTTTTTTTGGTAAAAAGGTCCAAGATGACATTGGTGCTTCACCAGTTGACATTGCAAAGGCTTATATGGGTTACCGTGCATCTGAAGCAGGCCCCAGTTCTACGAGCACAGTCCACACCTTTGAAAGCAGCGTTTTACATGGTAATGAAGCTGCTGTACAACCATATGTTCCATCACTTTCGCCAAAGTCATCAGCATGTTGGCCAGGTGCTGTGGTACAAGATTCTTATACAACACCACGGAGCCAAAGAAGGGAATATGGGCTTTATAACTTCCCCAGGACGCCTTATTCTAGAACTATCTTATCAAAACCTAAGTCCAGGGTACCTTATGTTTAAACTTTACCTCTTACTTTGATGCTTCAAAGATTTTCTTTATGTGTAATGATTTTGTTTTGTTCGTTTAGTCGGTTCATGTGCAAGGCAATCCCAACCACATGTCACTAACTCCCCTACATCAATCACAGACTACTTTATATCTGCAGGTATCTTTCATTTTACCAATTAATTTTTTTATTATCTTTAAATAGTGATGTTTATTTGTTTTGTTTAAAAGAATTTGTATACCACTAACTCAATTTGGATTTATGTTCATTTTTCGGGTGATTTGATTTGTTAGAATATGAACAAATTTATTTTTTTCTTTTCCATAATGAAGTGAGACTTTGTTATCCTACCTATTGTTGAGGCTATAAGTTCTTTTTTGTCTCGGCGATCTTTTCAAGTATAAACTGGCATAATTCTAAATGCTGAATAGGTATTGAGACTTATTTCTTTCTTGATTTGACATGTTATCTTCTAATCATGTAAGTTAGCATGAGACATTGAAATGACCTTAGTCAGCTTAAAACCATTCAAACCTGGGAAGTACAATAGCTGTGTAAGTGGGCTTTACTTACATGCTCTTTTGTCATTTAGCAGAAGTATATGGCAGCATTTCATATCTCTGACTGAACTTTTTGCCGTTTTAATTTATTACTGGACTTGTGTGTTGCGTTAATTTTTTTAATTTTCCGGTTTATTGTCCGTAAGATTGGTTGCTTAACTATCATTTGCAGGATAAATCTAGAGGTGATGCATTTGAGGGCGGTTATGGATTTGTTGGACCCATTCATCGAATTAGGCACAAGGCTGGTGCGCAATCTTCTTCAGGACGGCCAACTTATACTCCTTCACCTCTGAATGGCCCTGCATGGAAAGAAAGTTCGGATGTTCTTGAAGGTTTCTTGCCTGCTGTTACAAAGAGTTTGGAACCTGACAGGACTGGCGATACTCATAAATTCCACTCATTAGATAACAAGCCACAGGGCAGTGGGGTCACTCTTCCAACAGTACACATGCATACCAGTTTGATGGCCAGGAAAATATTGGAGCATATAGATAGAAATCCTCCTACTCCCAAAGAGAAATCTGCAGAGCTGAAGCTGGCAACTGAATGGAAGAATTCCGAGTCTTCTGCTAATGTTAGTACTGTCCTGTCAAATGAAAATAATGGCTTTCTGAAATTAAAAGATGTTGTTCCATATAAAAATGATAGGCGTGATGGAAAGAAATCTGGTTTAAATGAAAATCAAGGGAGCTCCCATGTTAATAGGGAGAGTGCTGATAAATCTATTATTGTCAACAATGCAAAACTTTTGCCATCTGGAATCAATGTTGGCAGCAGCTTCCTGAGAATTGGCAATGATACAAGGTCCTTGCAAAATACTAATGATTCTCAAAATTTTCCAATGAAGTCTACTGAAGAGGTACTCAATCATCCAATGGGCATGAAAGTGTTACTTTATGGTGGTCAATTTACTGAAGATGATTTTTGTTGAGCCTTGATTTACTTTTGAAAAGACATTACATTTTTGCTTAGATTTATTAATTATTAATCATTGTGCAGGATGCATTGAAGATTGTCTCATCTGGTGATCAGCCTAGTGTGAAAATTCAAGAGAAGATACCTCTCTCCAACTCTTCAATTAGCAAACCAGCATTACCATCTATTTCCGTCAACAAACCTGAATCAAAGTGGACCCTCGCATCTGATAAGAGCTCAGGATTTACCTTCCCTGTTTCTGCATCCTCTTCTGTATTTTCTGAGCCACCCACACCATCCATAATGCCATCGTTCTCCACTGGGGGTCAGCACCAGTCAAAAGAAGTGTCTACTGAACCTTCATTTAGTTTTGGATTAAAAAGATCCAATCCGGCTCTAGTTTTTTCTTTCCCTTCTACAAGCAGTACTGCTGTTGAGAATGACGCTGGTGACATGAAGTTCAGCTTTGGGTCCAATGAGAAGGCAAGGCTGTCATTTAGTTCGTTTGGTAAAAATGCCGTTTGCTATTAAGTGAGCCAACGAAGTTTAGGTTTCATGAGTTTTCCGATTTTTATTTTTTCCTCTGGCTAATAGGTTTTTCCATCTGTTGTTGCCCATTCTCTCAGTCGTTTGTACAGGTACTCTTGTTTTCGTTCTTCGAGTCAAGATAGAAGTGAATTAAAATTAAGCCGTATTGATGGGCAAACAGTTGAGTCTGTGTCTATTGTCTTTACACTTTCTTCTTGGGCCTGCCGGGTTTGTGGGAAGACTCGAAAATATTGACAAGCAGACGATTTTTATTGCGTCTGGAGAGGTATTTTTTGTCTTGGGACACAAACCCGACCTGCCTGCAATTTGTATCAGGGACCTTGGATTTTTTGTCATCCACCAATAAACCATTACTATTCATGTAGGTCGTTATAATTTGTGGCCCAGGCAGAACACAGAAGAAAATTGTGAACTCAAGCTATGCTTACACCTTTTCGGGAACGAGACAGCTGTTTTGGAGTCTACGAAGACTGCAAATAAGTATCTCATTCTGATCTCCAAATGGATCTTCGTGAAAGGAGCCAACATTTTTGGCACACAAATTTTAACCCGAGGGTGAACTTCTACGAGTTCATCTTTCTGCTTGGACCGAAAAACTACCCAAATCTTGTTCTATGCTCAACACCCACTGGCAACATCAACCCTTGGTTTAAGCTCAATGTGGGTAATCCAGCAAATAGAGGCTCTGTTAGGAGTGCTGGTGGCATCATTCACAATCGTGTTGGAAATTAGATTATTGGTTAATCACCTTGGAACAGATGATATGATTCGTGTAGAACCCTGGGCTTTATCTAGCTCGGAGCTGAGCTTGCGGTATCACTTAGGATCGAGAAGTTGATAATTGAAATAGACCCCTCTTTGGCTATCCTGTATAAGTAAGGACATTTTCCACCACTATCCTCTGCTCGAAGAGTGACTCATGAAGGACATATTGTAAAAGCCAAATGTTTTCTACACCGCGTATGAATGCTCCTTAAGAGAAGATTGGATCCTTCAAATTTAGCTTCAAAAAGAAAAAAAGATAAGAGTCTAAAACTTGTCTTCAGGGTTTTATATAAAAATGGATTCTTTTTTCCATATTCTCTTATTCTGTCTGAAACTACTTCAGAGGGTTTGGTGGCCTGCATAGAGAGCTCTCTCTTGTCCTTTTTCTGCTTTTTTGTTTTCTTTAGGTTCCTTGGCTCCCAAAAAAGAAGAGGGGTTTACATGAATAAGGAGGAAGCCAGAGAGCCCGTGGTGTTTACAAGTAGAATCCAATGCAACCAAACAGTCTGCCTATTGTGGGGTTGATTGAATCGACCAAGTGATGGCAAGTTCCCGCGAATTTCTCGGTGCCCGAGTGTGTGTGGTCCTTATTTTCACAAGAAGGAAGAGAGCCACGCGGGCACCATGGCTATCACAAAAAGGAAGAATTTGGATAATACTAACCTTACATTACATCCCTCGGAACATGATGCCTTAGCCCATAGGAATCACCATCACGTGTTGCTATGGTTTTTTACGACAAATAACTGGTCTATCCCTTTCATCCAAACTTCCCTCTCTGGTCCCCCGTCTTCAAGATCATCTAATTCCATAGATAGGCTCTCACTTTTTCTAGAATAAATAATATATGTTTTTGGTGCCCACTTTGCGCAATCATCTATTATAATATAAAGTGCTAGAAATTGTTTAATAGGTGTAACATATGGTGAAACCGTGAAAGAGTGAGCAATGGACAAAATATTCAAATCATGGGCATTTGTACAATTTATCTGGTGAATTATAATATTTTTAAAATTATTTTAAGGGTTTGACTACTTTGAACTGTAAGATACTTCATTCTAAACTTAAGGCATGCTTCATTTATTTATACATGTATATATATATACTCCCTCCGGTCCCATTTATAAGATGTTATTTTGAAAATTTACTTGGTCCTATTTATAAGGTGTTGTGTTATTTTTTTATTTGAATTTCCTTTTTTACCCTTCATTTAATAACTTTTTTTATCTCATAAATTGTTCCAGTCTTTAATTAGTAGGGATAAGATTGAAAGTTTATACTATTTTTTTTATAAATTTAATAGCATAATTATGTCTTCTTAATACCCGTGCAATAAAAAATGACACATTCTAAATGAGACCGGAGGAAGTATTTATGTAATATACATTAGACGAAAAAAGATACAGAACTCGAGACTTATTCTATACGTTTTGGATTACATGTTTTGGGATATTTTGTTGTCATTATATATATATATATATAGGTTTAATGCAAAACAAGCTTCAACTTTATAAAGACTTGTTTATTATAAAATCTCTTCAGCCAAACGGGTAAATACTTGTGGAATAAGACGGGATGAGGCTTGAGTTTTCAAGTTTTGAGGTAGTAAAAGAGAGATAGAATGATTAAGATTTATTCACACTTACATGGAAGAAATTTCAATTTTTACCAGCCTAATTAATGTAGGATATAAATTGATGATTTAGTTTTGCAACGTGTACTAGTATAACTGGAAATAAAGAGGAATGATGCTGGTGTGAGTTACTAGGAGAATCCAAGCATGAAGGCAAGAAGAGTTTGAAACGGAGGAGGTGCTGGGAATTGAAAGTAGAGAGAGAGAGAGAGAGAGAGGTGAAATGACATTGAAAAGAAGTGAATGCACAAAACGTACAAACTGTGATTTTGACGTTTCAGATTCTAATTGTCAGAATCAGCTGCCTACACACTGCACCGATACGCCCAGAATTGCAGTCATACGTACCCAAGCACCCCCACCCCCCCAAACCCTCCTCTCCTTCTTCCCACTCCCTTTTCCCTTTCTTTTTCTTTTTCCCCCCTCTTTGCTTTTCTCTATTCTGTCATCCCCACATTTCCATTAATTTCCTGTCTCTCTCTCTCTCTCTCTCGCGCGCGCACACACACTATACTTAATAAAAAATATTTGAAGGAATTTAAATTTATTGCCACTATACTTCTTGAGGATCCCAAGGGGACATTCAGTTTTGATTCACTTTCTTCATTTTATATGCTCTCATATTACACTCACTGTACCATAATCGGAAGGACACGCATTTCTAGGCCAGAGAAAAATATTGTAAAAATGGTTTGTTTAAATTTGGGTGCACATAATGTTTTGAATCTTAACTGGAAAGCTAAAAACTAAATAAAGAAATAAATAAAGCATATATATATATATATCATGCATACATAATATATATATTTGTTCGATCATATTGGATGTGTAGGAATTTTGGAGGGTACAGGATATGTACACTTCTTTATATGCGGAAGCACTTGGAAAGACCGTTACATTAAACTTTGACTGCACAGAGAGAGGTGGGGGCTTGTCAGAAAATAGTAATGGAAGTTGTTTGATTTTTGGGGAAGAGATTCTTGGGATGTTCAGTTCTATATATAATAATCGAGGATGAGGGAGAAGAAGAGGATTCCATAATGCCAAAATGAAAATGGTGGTCCATAAATTCCCTTTACGAAAAGGTCTTTCATTCAGTCATCCATCCCTTTAATATTACTAGTATTTATCAGTAACGTTGCAGCCTGACCATATCTTTCCTTAGATTTTTTCACTTTCAATTTATGGGCAAAAGTAACCCTCTTTTTCTTTCTCTGGTCCTACCCTCTTCGATCTCTTCCCTTTTCTATATCTCCTATAAAAAACCCTAATGCTAGCTCTCTTCAGTTCTCATATCACATATTTATTATATATATATATATATTTATAGTTTCAACTAGCCAGGAACACCTTTTGAATACTTCCTTTAACCTGACTTCTATAACAGTATAGTATAAGCTCTTAAAATTATTAAGCAACCTCACACAAAACCTGAGGCTTCGGTAATCCAAAGAAATATTTCTTTTCCCTTTTTACTTCAAGGATCGATTCTCTTAGTACTTAAATTTGAACCACAAATAATAATTGATGAGTGTCAACTGTGTACTTAATTAGCTTCCCATAATCAGAAAAACCTGTTAAAATTTTAAAAATTTAATCATGTGAGATTTTTTTTGGGGGTTCAAAATAAATCCACTGTTAGATTCATACGTAAGAGGTTAAAACGTAAGATACACACACGCGCACACACGCACAACTTAGAATTAGAGCGAGCATGCATATATAAGCTTGTCTTTTTTTTCTCTTAATTTCTTTTGTGCCATGTTGATCCAACTTAAGGTGATTGAGGTGCTCATATTGTGGGTTCAGAAAAGCACTAAGAAAGATGGTGTCTCGAAAGGTATAATCACCTATATATGCAGAATCCTACTGTTTGATAACATATCTTCTTTGTTTGCCACTATACGTGACATCCAAACAAAAGGGAATATATATATCCGACAATTAATTTCAAGTCCCTCAAAGGAATCTAGACTCTAGGGTAGTACATGTCGTAAATATCATGTTTTGTGTTATTCCTATACTACATGATTTGTTGTGCAAGTCAATATTGTCTGCTTTTCGGAAATTATATTAGGTTTAGACGTAGATGATATTTAATATTTTGGTTATGAGGTTTTTCTGTTAATATATAAAAAAGTAAAGTATATAATTTATTAAATATTTTGCATAAAACTCACTTGTTTATGTTATTTTTAAAATAATAGGACTTGTCATATTTTAATTAAAAAATATGGCTATATATATATATAAACTGCATATAGCGTTTTTTTTTTCAAAGCACACACTCTTGTGACGAGGTATAGTAAATTTTTCTTTAATTTGTGTGTGTAAGAGAGAGAGATCATTATGACGAGTTTACACCCATTTTATTTTTCACATAAAATTTTATCTCCAATCAAATTGAAACTATAGCTAGATGTAGATCTCACCAAAATTAAATCAAGACAGGACATTGTTACGTGGTTGGCAAGCTATATAGCTTAATAATTTTCCTATTGTACGTTCAATGTATTATTGTAGACTCTAGCATTGACTTTCATAATCCATATATAAATGTCAAATATATATATATATATATATATATCGTTAGCTAGTTTGACAAATGATAAAGCTTGTCCCTTTTCTTCCCGAGTTTGTCTAGGACAAGGAATAATAAACCCATAACCATAAGAAAAAATGATTATGCATAATTAAATTGAATATTTATTTACTAGAAATTCGATTACGTTTGTGTTTTTTGGTTGGATTTCTTCGTTCATTATGTGTTTCTTTCTATATGAGCTAAATATACAAGATACATAAAGTAGTTGTTGAAAACGAGGAAATTAAAATTAAGGAAAATATAGAATATGCTTACTTAAACATGAAAAAAGCGTCCAGTGAACAGCAAGTAATAAGAGAGGTGATGGACAAGTAAGTACGTACACTGACTGATAAGAAAAAAAAGAGTTAATTGTTCAACAGAACACAATAAGTCACGACGACATCGTTTACTAATAATAATAATAATTGAGAGAGACTCAAGGTAACTGATAGTCATCTCATCATGCATCTTCCGGATTTGGGACTATAAATAGGCTTTTCCCCTTTCATTTGTTCAAAAGTGCTGCCCTTGTCATTAAATGCTTCTCAGTACCCTGCACACACGCACACACACACATATAATTCAAAATACTATATACTAACACCACCATCATAATAAATGAATTTATCCAATAGCTATATATATATGATCATATTTATACAACAATATTATTGTCATATACTACTGTAATATTTCATCAATTTATACTTTTATATATTAGAAGCTGCATTGCGCCTTTATTTTCTTCATTTTTTAACGTCTTGCCTTATATAATGCTATGCAATCTTATCTAATAACATATGTAAAAATGATGTAAGTGAATTAATGAGTTTCAATAACACGATTAAGTTATTTTATTTAATTTTTTTACGTGTTATATCTCCGTTGACAGAGTTGACAACTAACGCTGATATATAAGAATTACAACTTGACCTTTGTTTTAAGAAGATTTTGTTTATATATACATATATATTATATACACTTTTATACTGTATTATCTCTGAGTATAATTGAAAATAAAGGGGGGAAAAGATATTGCCTGTAATACTTACATTCTCCATCTTAGCTTGATTGTTGGTCTCCAACATCAGACCAAAGTGAATATGGGGGAAGTGTGCCCACTAAAAACAAAATAATTACCACTTAATTAATCAATGGAACCAATAAAACAATACAACGCAAGTCAATAAATCAACAAGAGAGATGCTTATTACAAAAGTGTATTTGAATTCATTAATTATTTCCACTTAACAAAATAATTGATATATATATATATATACTTACGTTCTTCGCAGCCGTACTGAATGCTTCCCTGTGACTGATATCTGGATTATTTGCCTTGATCCTCTGAATCTCTTCCCTGCACATAACAAAGACGTTTCAGCTATATATGCATAAATATTATAAATTTTTTTCGCTTATTGAACGAACATACATACATACATACATACATACATACATACATACATACATATATATATGTATATATGTAAACGTGATGAAGATTGCGAAACTGTGATATATATATATATATAAGCATTAGTTACTTTATGAACTGATTATATGCAGAAGGTACGCGCTGCCTCTTCTCGGGAGCTGCAATAGAAAACAACACCTCATAAGATATTGCAGATATAGAACATTAATGTGCGTGTGTGTGTGTAGGTTATGTCACTTAGATAATATAGACTTTTTGGTTTGAAATTAAAGGAACTATATATATATATATATAAATATACTCACGCCGATTCACAATTCTTTCCTTAGTTACATGGTTTGTGGGAGCTCTCATTGCAATCATGTCATTGTTGCATTTGGAAGAGGAACCTGTGTCAATTCTATACTCCGGATGCCCAGGTCCCTGAAATTCAAACCCAACAACCAAATTAATTAATTAATTAAAGGTTCATCCATATCATAAATATAGCCAATTGCATGTACTAAATATTGGAGTAAAAAAACACTCAGTAAAATATGGCAAAGAAAAATTTACATGTTAAAGAGTTCTAGCTAGACATTAAGTAATGCATTCATTTAGGTGAACTACTATTTATATATTCTGATCCGTAACTTGTTTAAAAGAAACTGTTACATGGATTAGTAAAGAGTACAGTCACTAAAACAAAATTCATTAAATTCAATGAGAATTTGTTGGACTGTTTCAACTGAGGGTATTTTGACACGTTAATCATTTTAGTCAGTTATTATTTATTAGTATCTTTACCAGTAATAACTTATGTGTAGGAACCAAGAGTGAAAATACCAAGTTCTATTGACAGTATTATGACTTTGATTAGCGTTCGCTCCAGATGGGAAAGGAGGGTTTCTTTACTCTTTTTTCTTTTTTCTTTTATTTCAATTATAATCCTTGTCTAAAGAAGGAGTATTAAATTAAATAGTAATAAGTGTCCAAAATTGAATCTTTGGTTTCTGGAAACACAATGTATATGACTGACTCCGTGAGTTTACTTTGGTAATTATAACCATTTGGGGGAACAGATCTAGAGAGATACTCCATACATCAGTAACAGACTAGTCTGGAAGAGAAGACTACAACACTACTTATCAGAGATGAATCGCAAGTACATAAAACCCAGATTGACAGTTGTTGTAATTAATGTAGGGCTCCGACCTAAGAATCTAATGGAAGAAGGTTTAAAAAAAAAACCTTCCTTTGAAAAAAGAATCAACCTGTGTGAGGGCTGCTTGCACAGTAGAAGACAAAGATCATGAAAAGAAATCACACTGAACCTAAGAACTCCCCCTCTCACTATTCTATCAAATCAAGGCACTTTGAAAAGCATTAAAATTAAAAAAATGGTAAAAATAAAAAGAAGAAAGGCTTTAGTTTGGCTTGAAGGGGTTAGGGACAAACCCTGACGACGCTACTAAAAGTGCTGAAACAGAAAAGGGTGATAGGCTTGATTATGGCGGCTGCAGGTGCTCTAGGGTTTTCAGTAGCTACAAACATAACACTGCATTTCATAGCATTCACTACAGAAACACACACACACACAGAAGATAACTGAGAAGTGAGAAGGTCAAGGTCAAGAGCTTCGATTTTCTCAAAAAAAGAATAACACCCAGAAACCCTAGGATTCAGAAATCATAAAGAGGCTAGCTACCTATCTAGCCATTTATTCTTTTTTAGAGATTTATATTGTATTTATCTGGTGATTATATTGATCATGTTAGAGAGTTGATGAAACTGAAAGTGAAAGCGCCCAGAAAATAAGCTGAAACTAATTAGTTAGAAATGCGAGTAACCTGAACATCTTGCCATGACGACACTGACTGAAACGCAGCAGCCATGTTCACTGACCACAGATTGCTGCAGTGTCCACATCGAACGGTCACTATGTCAAATAAGCTACTGCATGGAACACTCACCTGCACACACACACACAAAAAGCATTCATTATACCTTGATCCCAATTATTATTTATTTCTTTAAAGAAAATATACCGAAATAGAACTCTTGAAAGAGAAAAAAACCCAGGGATCATGATGAGAGGAGGAGGTCCTTGAAGAAGAAGAAAGAAGGAGAGAAAACCCTAGAACTGCCAGATGCACAATGGATTATAAAAGGGTATTATATCAAGGGATGGATATGACCTAAGGATTTACAGATTCTCATAAAATTTGTTGTCGAGCGAATGAAAAACAAGCTGAGACAGGAAACTATGCTTAGTACTTTTATCATAAGGGAAAGGTAAATTATTAATTAATTGGTCAGGAAGCAGGAAGATAAAGGAAATCAAATGTGTACAGGAGAGAGGAGTTGTCCTGACAGCAGTTTTATTTACCATATACTAATGTTTATCGTCTTGGCCATATCATTAAGAGGAACAAAAACCACAGAGCCCAAAATTTCTGCACTTTTTCTGTGTGCACAGAAAGAAAGTATGTTTGGGGGGGGATCAGTTGAATGATGAGCTTCAGGGTATGACTTTTTTCTTTGACTGTAAAACAAAAGAAAAGAAAAAAAAATGAAAGAAAGGTGCAGCGATGGATGGAGACCTCACTCTAACCACAAACAAGGGAAAGAAATTAATGAAAGACCAGCTACTCAGAAATTTAAGTTTTTAAGAGTAATAATAGCTTGATGTCAAAATAACATGACCACTTCTAGGTTCATAGAGAAAAGCACACAGAAGTAGCTTCCCCTTTCAGGATCTAAAAGAGTTCTTTCTCCCTTGAAAGCCAAAGCTACAAAAATAGATATTAGGTATTTGAAAAGCAGATCGATCCCCCACTAAAATTAAATGAAACTAAATAAAAAGAAAGAGTTTTCTGAAATTCATGAGAAGAGTTGATACCGCAAGAACAATGTTGCAAAAGTTGCAAGGGATGTAGCAAAGTTGCTCAGGGACAACATCGATGCTGCAGCTCGACATGTCTCTCAACGAGGAATTAGAAATTACAGAAGAAGAAGGAGAAAACGAAGATGAAGAAGGAGAAGAAGAAGAAGAAGAAAGAAAGGAAAGCAGTATGCAATAAGCAATAAGCAAAAGCCTTTATTCTCTCTTTGAAGGCTAGCTAGCTATGTATTTTTAACAACAGTAAAAGTGGATGGTGCTGTATATATAGAGATTTGGAGTAGAAGAGAGAGAGAGAGAGAGGTGTTGATGGAATCCAAAGGCAAAGAGAGAAGGAGAGTGAATAGGGTAAGGAAAAAGGATGAATAATATAAAATTAAAAAAAAGTAGTTTTTAGAAGTGCCTATGGCAGGCAAGAATTGCTGGGACCGGCAAAGCAAATTAGAGAAAGTGGTGGGTTGGGTTTTTGATTTGTGATGGAAAACAAAACCAGGTTCAATAGAAGAAGAAAAAGGATTTCAGTCACCTTTAACCATATATGTATATCACTTGTATACAGATATATATATATCTCTATATATTATATTTAGCTGTTTGGGGACGAAAAGTTTAGGGTTTTCAGTGGGAAAAAGTTTTACCAGATCTGTGCACCTTATAACGTGTGTGTGTGAAGGATGTGAGTAGTCATTTCCTTTCCAAACTCTTCAGAATTAGAGGTGTTATGTTAATTTCATCATGTCTTTCTTCAACCTCACCACGAAGCTTTCATTTTCTTTTTAAGTTTGAAATGTACTAATTGTAAACATGCATATTAGTATACCTTAATTAACAAGTGAATCCGCGCGGATTGTGCAGAGTTAGAGAAATTAATTGCACTATATATGATTCGTGATGTAGTAGTACTTGTTTTAGTTTTGTCTCATGTAGCTTTTGTGTATTAGTGTACAAATTGCATAGTTAATTAATTAGATAATAAATTTGGCTATGCTTGTATATACGTTTCAGTGATCAATTAATTACTAAAAATGTAGAAAGAATAATTAAGTTTTGTCTTGTATTGGATGTGTCATTATGTCATTTGAGTATCAGACAAGAATGTTGACCCTTTTTAGTAGATTTGTACTAGAGTATTAAAGATTGAAATGAATTGGTCGGTTAGAAATCAGCGTCAAATTCGGTTTAAATATAGAGAAAAACTAGGCAAACTTATAATCAGTAAAAAATTGGTCAAATCGATCACAAATCGGTAATAAACTGGTTAAAAATCAGTTGAATTGGTCGAGTTTTTTATTTTATTTTATTTTTTAATTTTAAGATAAAATAACATTATTTTTAATATTAAATAGCATTTTTTGTATAAATTTTTATTTTTATATTATAATATTTTATAAGTATTATAACATTACATAATTATTAATAATGATAAATTTATTTAATAAAATATGAAAATAGAATATGAGTTGACTATTTTGAATTTAAAATATAATTATGGATAAATATTAACTTGTTTAGATTTTAATATTATGTTATAAAATTTTTTTATTTTCTATATAATATATAATATATAAAATTAAAAAATTAATTTTATTATTATTGGTTTATTCCAGTTAGACCAGGTTAAACCATTAAACTTTAAATCAATACTTTGACTGATTTAATGTCTAGTCTAATTTTTAATTCTTTTAATTTGTACGCAATTCTTTATATTTTAGTATCCAATTTTACTAATCAAAACATTATATGACATGTGAGTAATTTAATTAAATTAATACATAAATCATATAAAAATGGACAAACCTTTTCCCCTTTTAAGAATATGAGATAAAAAAATTTAGTTAACTACAAATAAAAATTCTTAATAAAAAGTAAAAGCATATTGTTTAGAAAAATTATACTTTTTGACAAAATTTAATTATAAACACTAAACATTATATTTGTTTCAGTTTTTTTTAATCAATCACACACATAATTAGTTGGCCAAAAGAAATCACACTTGATTATGTCTTACACATTAACATAAATGGTTAGCCTAGTGGCTAGCTAGTCCAACTAAACTAGTTTCATTTTCAAGGACTTTTGTCACCTCTTTTATTGCAATGACTAAATCACAAACATCTGATATCATATTATACATCGGAAGCCCTAAGAACCACTAAAAATGCCTCCTATATACATAATGCTTTTATGCCTTTTTTTTTTTTCATGTTGAACAGTTTGATTTAGACTTGCAACCTCAAATTTTTGGGTCGTAGACTTGCGACCTAGAAATGTCTTTTAGTCTTTAGTCTCATGTTTTTTTTTTTTTACAGTCATGGAGATAAATCCTAAACTAATAATAACTAAGTACGTAAACCTAAGGGGAAAAACAATATATATAAAACTAAGAAGAAGATGGAATACTCTTATAACACAGATCAAAATTATTGATATATATATATGGGTAAAATTTATGAGCTTTATAGGTAAGAAATATTTATAAAATATATATATATATATAAATCTTAAAATGTAAAAGAAACCCAGGGAAATTGAGGAGGCCACATTATTAGGATCTTTCCTTTGTCGATATTTGGCCATTTAATAATGGACTGTTCTATTGCCCCTTTAGCTTCGGTCTCTTTCCATGTCTGGTGTAATAAATACTATATATAGCATCCTCCTTTTAGTATTATTGATAGATAGATTGATAGATGCTCCCTATCTTTTTTTTTTCCCCTGAATAAATCTGGGTTTTCTTTCTCATTTTAAATTTCACTTCAACACATATATGTTAATGTGCACGCGTATATTGCTGTTCACATCTTTACGTACATTTGTTGTCAATTATATGTTAACTTGAAAGCAATTTATCGATAAATTCACTAGCTCAAGACCATGAATTTCCATTATTATCATGTTGTAGAAGTCATAAATATAATAATTAACTAAAAATTTCCGCACGCAACAATCTCTTGTTACTGTAGATTTTGAGGTATATATATTCCAAAGTGGATTCAAGTGATTTAGAGAATATGTTCTCTGTTGAAACAAATGTACGTTGAAGATCTGATTGAAAGGTTGAGGGTATATATCTTCTAAATTGGAAAGTACCAATATAATTAGACAATTACCAACAGTTGGTTAGCTCTCCTTATTCTGTTTGTGAACAGCATTTTCAGTACCTACTACGAATTATTATTAATGTTGGTTTATATATGGAAATTTTGAAATGCAAGCCACAAACACACTGTTTTTGTCATTTAATTACACTTTCCTCTATTATCTGAACAAATGAAAATCAGGTCATTAATCCGTTTAATATACAGAATGAAATTTAAAAAAAATAATAGATATAAAGAAAACATTGTAGAAGAAAAATAAAGGAATTAGCTAGCTTGTATACCAATGACATAATGGACACTATATATAGATAAAAGAATTATCAGAATTAATTTGTCCATGATATTTTTATTATCTCTCAAAATTAACTTTTTCCTTAGTGATTGGTATGTAAAAAAAAAATGTCCTTATGGGTACTCAATTGCGGAGTTTGAGTTTTAAGTTTTAACATTACAGAGTTTCATCATCTAATAGAGATTAATTAACAAAGAAGGAATTGCATCTCATTAAGATTTCTATTGTTGATCAGTCACAATTCCCAAGTATCCAAACAACAAAATTAACAAGGAAGGAATTGCTTTTCCATGGGATCCAATAATTGAATTTAGGCACAGCACGAAGAAGATAAGGTTTTTCTGGCTCATCCATCCAATAGAGATGACGAACGATATATATATCTTGCATGTTCAATGAATATGAATATGAATAATTGAACAGGAGGAAGCATCATTCTATTCTGGAATATATATATATATATATATATATTTCAGTGTGATTTTGTATTTTCCTCCGGACTCGAGGATACTTCGAAATTTAAAATATGGGCATACAAATAATTAACTATACCAAAAGAAGTAAAATCATCAATGCCACAAATCAACATATTTTGAATTTAGAAGAAAGAAGATAAAAAATTATATACCTGATTTAGAATGAATCAAGACTTGATTTTCTCCTTTTTATGTATTGTTTTAAAGATAAAATTTAGGTATAATTGTTGGATATTAAAAAAATGTATAACTCGATATGATCACAGTGATTTTTTTTTTCAAATCATGATTCATATATTAATAAAAGAATTTTCGAATAAACACTTAAGAAACTAAATATCTAATATATTCAGTTCTTCTCAATTAAACGCGTTATGAAAGGGGGAAAAAGTTAAATACGAATTAATGAATATTGAGATTAAATATTTTCTTCTCTGAGCTTCTTCGATTATCTCCATCTAACACATTACCCTAAAAGAAAGTGATGGCATTTCAGGCTGTAGACAAACCAGATATTTAGTCAAAGGCCAAATATGTTAGGTCTCTATTACGTGGCCTCAATAGCTGGATCATAGAGCTTATAATTAAATTGTGTTCATATGGAGATATATATATATACACACTCAATTTGTATGTAGGTACACTTGCATTACATAGCATTGCAGTACTGTTGCGATCATCTTGATCTCTTCATATACAAAATTCAAGGCATATGTTGAAACTCATTTAATTTCTTGAATGGAACTGAAGCATATAAAAAAATACGCAAGTGCATCCTTTTCTGAGAGATTTGCTTTAAGCAAACAAAACTCATAAATAAAAATGGTCAATTTTTAACAGCTTAATTTATTTTCTTAAATTTCATAGTAGATCTGATTGTCACAACATTAAATTTTCCGAGTTTATCGGTCACTTGTTTTGTTTTAAATATATAGACGGATAGCGTTGAAAAATGAAACTTACAGATTATCTGGAAAGACGAATATTAGATCCTTTGGAGTATTAATGCAGAAGAGTATTTGGATTATAAGAAAGAGAATGTAGATTAGATAAACCTGAAATTCTTCATAAAATCCAATATTCATTTATATGACGGATGACTAGCTATTTGGCTAAGTGATAAAAAATTTAATATTTTTTTAAATAAAGTGTTTAAAGTTTATGATAATTGGTCCCTTAGTCATACTATCCAGAGTTTTATTTTTGATCATATATATGAAAAATATTTTGTTAAAAGAGGTACTTCTTCTTATCTTTAATATAAAACTCTTTTAACCGAATCACGCGAATTAAGAATTTGAATTAAAACTAATTAACTACCTCGATTTTTTTGAAAATCCCAACATTTTTCCAAAACTATCCTTATTTAATCTCTCTCTTTTTCTTTAGATACATTAAATAGGGGTATTTTTTTGGAAATATATAATAAATATTACCTCGTATATTGTAAAAGATCTTATATTTAGGACCAGAGTAAAAGCTCCTATATATAGGACCGAAGGTAGTAAAATCTACTTTAGTATATTAAAAATAGTATTGAAAGTTTGAGTTTGTGTATTAAAAAAAAAATCACATTGACAAATTTTTTTCCTAATTGGGATATCATTTATAACTTACATTTGAATTAGTCAATGGTACTGAAGTCTATAAAAGAATAGAAAATAAAAAGTAAGATCCGTTAAGTATATATACAAACCAAACACACGGTAGAAAAGTGATAAGGAGCTAGCAGCCAAGGTAGCTACGCAAGTAGATGGAGCCTCCATGTCTCCTGTATTTGGACGAAGTGGCAATGACGAAAAGCAGATACAAACGAGAGAGATGGATGTAATCAATAATGGTCATCCAAAAAATAATGGAAGCAACAAAAAACATATATATATATATATATATATTGATTGTTTAGCACTTTTAGTCTTAACAATCATTAGCATTAATTTTATGATGATACATAGTTAGTGTGAATCTTTGGCCATATTATTTATATCAACTTCACACACACACATGTAAAGGTCAGTGTTTAGGAGAGAGAGAGAGGGAGGTCAATGTTATAATATCTGATATTAGAACTTTAACTTGTAATTTTGTAACAGATCAACTCTCCTCTATATATACTAAATTAAGTTAGCATAATTTTTCAATACTCAGAAGTTGTAATTAATTAATTATGCAAACTATGATAACGTAAATCGATCAATATAGACTGTAATTATACAACTCACTCTCTCTCTCTCTCTCTCTCACGCACAAACACACACACGATCTCTATCTGCGCATGTGTTTGTGTTTGAGGGGAGTAAAAGTTTTGTTCTTTTACCATGAGGTCTAGGGGGTGAGAGGTGTGTAGCACACAATTAGACCCTAACCTTGAATTTCTTCTGTCCTGCTTCTACGCACATATGAAAAGTAAGGGGAAAATTCCATATAGGTTTGACGGAAGAAAGATTTTTTTCGAAAAGGTTCCTAGAATTTCATAAATTTCTAATAGATTTCAAGGAACTAATTTAGACGAAGAATAAGAAAATGGCACTTTTGCCTTTGTATGGATAAGTTGAAAATTGTATGGCTTAAATGGAAATACATGTGTAGAAGTTGAAAATTTCTGTCAATCAATGGTAGCATTCCTCCTAAATAATTAATAATAATTTATTTGCAACTAATCCACAGATATTTACATATGATCCACAAAACTTTTCAACTGAATCACATGGGGGTAAAATTGTCATTTCCTTTCTTTTTTTGAAAATTATTACCGTGAAACCTATTAAGAATTTAGTAAATTTTAAAAATTTGTGTAATTTCCTTATGTGTTAATAATAGAACTTACTATAAGTTTATATTCAAAATATATATAGATACTGATATTTATAGGTTTTGAAAGTTTTCTAAATTTAAATAATCGAGGATATGTATCATGATGCCATTGTCCCTACATAATGACTACAACAAAAATATACTAATTGCAAAACAGTGTCACACATGTGCCTAAAAGAATTCTGGATATAGTTTTCATTTTTTTTAATTTATGATTAAGTTTTCAAAAAGAATATAACAAATAAGTATATATTTTTATGATTAAGTTTGATATTTAATTCATGTTTTCAACTGCCTATTTTTTAAATGACCACTAATTAACAATTAGATCTTATAATAAAATTGTAATTTGTATTTTCTATTTTTACATAACTATATATATATGTATGTATGTATGTATGTATAGTACAGTACATTTGAAAAAGAGAGCTAGGATGATAATTGATAAGAATAGGATAGGGTATAGAACGGTTTATTAGTCCTGCTATTACAACAAAAATAAAAATAAGAGAATGGAAAAATAATAAATACTTTTTTCGTTATAGTTTATAATGCACTTTTAACTACCACATACGTACGAAGACAATAATCAGTAATCGGAATTTTTTTTCATTATTTTCTAAATTACCTTTATTTAATAATACTTCCTATATTAATAAATTGCAGTCATTCTTCCCTTCATTCTTTTTTCTGAGTTCCCATGGGTCATTGGCAACTAGGGGTGAGAATAGGTCGGGCCCCTACCAGGGGCCTATGGAGGCTCAGGCTAATAGCCAAGCCTATTTAGTTAAATATTTTAACTAAATAGGCCTGGCCTGTTTATCAGAGGCCTGGCCTGAAACCTATCAGGCCAGGTCTGTTTATATTTTTTATTATGTATAAAATATATAATAAAAATTAAATATTTTATAATGTAATATTATTTTTTTAGTCACTTTAAATCTCTATTGCACCTCCCTGTTCCACCTTTATTTTCAATTTCTTTTCATCTCTCTCAAACAGTCAGATTGACCAACCCTAATCTAAGCTCAGCTTCCATCAATGCCTCCATTCTCTCAAGTCTCGCCCATTAATCTCTATTGCGTCTCTCGTTGCAAATACTTATGTTGAATAAGGTTTTAACTACAACTTAAGCATGAATAGTGTTATAAGATTAATTTTTGTTATTACTTTGTAGAATGATGTACAAGATAAGTCCTTTATTAATTTTTTTATTTAAACATATATATTTCTTTTGTTGATTTTTTATTGTTATGTAGGCTTTCAATAGGCCAATGGCCTCTTTAAAGCCTTCAAGGCCTAGGCTTTTAAGCTTATTTGAAGGCCTTTAAATAGGCTTCAGGCCAGGCCAGACTTTTTACAGGCTCAGGACTGAGCCTGAAAAAAAGCCTAACATAGGCTAATAGGCCAGGCTCAGGCCTAAGGCCTCTATTGCATGCCTGGCCTGTTTAGACAAAGCCTGGCCTGGCCTGACCTATTCCCACCTCTATTGGCAACTGTGAAGAGTAAGGTTTTTAGGGAAAACTATCTTTCATTTATTTATGGTTTGACTAAATCATTACAGAATTTTTATTAAATGCATTGGTAACCATAGAATATATATAAACTTGCTTATTATGAGTAATACTGGAAAGATAATAAAAAAAAATACAATGTAATCTGCGCAATGCACTATATTTTGAAATATGAATTCTTCAAAATAATGCACTATATAGTGTAACGGAGAGAATATTGTTTATCACTTGAAACCTATAAATTGTTTACGCCCTAAAATCTCGTAATAATTAAAAGAAAAATTCATAATGGACATGAGTCCAAGGAGGAAATTGTAAGTATTGTTTATTACTTGTGAATAACACAGTTGCCTCTATCTATTGTATGAATATATACTGATAATTGAAAGAAAACATTAGAGTTGAAAATCCATGTGAGTCCAAACAATGAAGTAACTGGTAGCAAAAAAGAGAGAGACAACATCTGCATTCACTTGTTTCAACTTTCTGCTCTTTTCACAATTACAGATACAAAAGCTTGCTCTCCTAATTAACCCAATGGGCAAAAAAGACCAATCATACTTTTTTACCCATTCATTAACAGCTACTCTCAAGTCATACCATTTGGATAAATATATATATATATTCCTCTTTCCTTTAGTTTCTTTTCTGCTTTTCTGTGCCTCCCATGTATTTACATACCTTACAACAAATTTATTGCTCTTTTCTCATATACCAAATCTTCATGTTCTGCCATTAATATAGTTTTGATTAAGCAAACTTAATTACATCTAATACAGCGTCAGATTATCCTCCATGTCTGATAAATATATATACTGATATATTGATTTCATATTTAGTTAGCACAAGAGGCGTGTAGAAACAAAAGCCAGGCCAACATATCTAGCTAGGAACGAAAAACTGGCGACACACACATTAGCTAGCTAAGCCTAAGAATATTAGGCTGTGTTAGTAGGGTTCTTGGGAATCTGTAAGAACAGTAGATGAGGCTAGAACTGAAATGGATGAGGAATCAAAGCTAGAGGGAATAGCATTGATCTCATGAATCCCTATAATGTCGTCCTTTGACAAAATAATAATAATAAAAGTGAAGGCTTTTTGAGAAACAAAGAAGCATGGGGGTGTATAGGTAGGTGCCCAAGTTGTACCACTTGATGTTTGCTAAAGCAAGTGTGGGGAATGACTTGAAGAGCACGATGAACATGCTTGATTCCTCTAAACTTGTCTACCACCTCATCCATCTATCACTCTTATATCGATCTCTACATATTTTCAAGCTAACCTATATATATATATATATCTTCTTCCTTTAATTTCCTCCATATTGTACATATTACATATATTAGTAATAAAGCAACAAAGGAAATGCATGGCTACCATTGTAGCCAAAGTGTTTACATAACATACATGAGTCTTTTTTTTTTTTTGTCAAACATACATGAGTCTTATGTGAAGCGTGTTCTCTAGTTAATATTACATATGAATATACTCCATTTTATCCATATTATAGAATATTTTGCATAAGAAATTTCTGGTCCAAACTATAGGATTTTGAATTTTTTTTTTCTGTTTTGCCTTTATCTTTAATTCTTTCTTATTTTTTATTAATAATTTTACAATAATAATAGAATAAGATATTTAATAAGAGTAAAATAATAAATATTAATATTTTTTATTGTATTGATTCCAGTAAAAAAAATTATTTTTTTAATATATATATATATATATATGTAATTAATATAAAATATCTCATCATATATATAGAACGGAGTAAGTAAATATTAGTATCACGGTCACCGACCAACAACACAACCTTTTCACTCATTCAGACACGCATGGTGCTTCTTTTATCTGCAGTTGTCTGTTAAGGATGCACGCAACTCAAAGTAACACTTCTGGATTCTGGCCTTATTACTCCCTTGTAAAAGAGAGCCTGAATATATATATATATATATATATATATTGACTTGAGGTCTTTCAATTTAAAATACAATGATCTCTCTCATATAGTTTTTTACATTTCATTTTCTTTCTTTGTTTTTTTTTTCGGGACGACTATATGTTTCATTTCCTTCAAATATAGACGAACCGGGAGGCAGCATTGCATTTATACTGAGTCCATTTCGAATTTAGACTGTTTAAATTTCATTTTTAAAATACTTTGAAAAAAATATATGGATAAAGGATATTTTAGTCCTTAAGTTTTTCTAAATTTTCATATTAGTCCCTATAATTTTATTTTGATCAAATAAATCCTTATAGTTTTATATTATTAAAAAGTTAGTCCTTGATATTTTAAAAATTTAGTAATTAATCCCTTTATCTTCAAGGATGTCATTAATACTGTTAAAATTGAAATGATGTGATTAACAGTTAGCTAATTTAGACTGACACATGGATTATTAGACTTTTTTTTTTAAATGTAGGAATATAACAATAAAATTCTAACTCATTAGTGGGTGTTTGCGTTTTTTAAAAAAATATACAGTCCAGTTAACCTTAATCATCTATAAGTTGATCCAAATGTGCTAATTATTAGCCATATCATCTCAATTTTAATGACGTTAATGTTATCCTAGATGATAAAAGTATTAAAATACTAATTTTTTGAAATATTAGGAATCAACTATTTAATAATATAAAATTATAAGAAATTATTTGATAAAAAATGAAACTATAGGACCAATATAAAAATTTGAGAAAATTTTAAGCAGCAATGGTCCATGATCCCAAAAAACTGTTTAAGTTCAATAATCTATTTTTATTCCATCCCGCACCCCTACATTTTTCACTAAGAAATTGGATTTTATATGGCCCTGCAGTATCTCAGAACTCATAGGCCCATTCACCCAATGGGCCCACGAAGTCCAATGATACTGCTTTAGGCTTAACTTTTTAAAGGCCCATATACACAAATTTAATTTCAAGGGCACATCTTTTACACTGAAAAAAAGAAAAAGCAAAGAACACATCTCAATCTGCAACTTTTTTCCCCTCTGATCCCGCCATTTCAGGATTCCTAATACAAATAAATCGTGGTAAAATTTAAAGTGGTGAGAGATGGAGATTGATACAAGTATTAAAGTTTAAACAATATTGCACATATATGTAAATTAGAAACAAGAAATTGTTCCAAAAAGAAAAAAAGAAAAAGAAGTCAAATAGTAGATGCCGAAAAGGCTATAGAGAAGTGCAATTTGGAGTTGTTAGATGGATATTAATTGATGAAATAATGGCGTTGGACATTAATTAAGCAAATAATGGAGTTGTAGGGCCATGAAATTAAATTGTGTGGTTGCTCTGTGTTCCATTTTCCGGGGTGCTCTCAAGTGTCCTTAACTGTTCTGTGACATATTAAGCGAATATTCGAGATAGTAAGAAATATGTTTTTCAATAGTGTCCCCTTGATATTGATATTGGGGCCACATCAATTCTGGTTGTTTTTTTTTAATCATATTTTAGAATTAATATCTCAAATTAATTATAAAATAAAATTTTTTACTATTTATTTTTTTAATTTTATAATTCAGTTTCCCATTTTTATCATTGGTCTTTAGTTAAAAATTCTTCTTTGTGATTAATTTGAGATACTAGTCCCAGAATGTGATTTTCCCTAAAAAAAAAAAGACCTAGATTGGACTCATTTTATAATTTGATAAATTATCTTTATAGTCTTTTTTTTTTTTCTTTTTTTGCCCTGAAGATAAACTAACTTTATTATTGTTAAAATGACAAGCAGTGAAGTGCCGAAACACTAACAAGGCATGCAGATGAAAAGTCCCAAAATCAAAGGCCATCTGCCCACAATCTAGCTGAAAAGATTTATTTTGTCCGAGAGAAAACTTCTCATCTTTGTGATATAATTATATACGAAATAAAAAATGACCCCGTTAGTATAACATAACAATATGAATTTTAGTTTTCTTTCAAAATAACTGATTTTTTTAACAATTTAGTTGTGCAAGAAATGTATACTATATCATTAGCACATCATTTAAATAAGATTTTTTTTACCATTTAAATAAGAGTTAAACAGATTAAATTTTATCATTTTTATTTATTTTTAATTAAAATCATTTTTAAAAATTTAAAAAATGTGAATCATTCTAACCGCTGAAGAAAATTAGATAGTGTAAATCTTACATAGATAATACAAATAAGATTTATAGAGTAGAAATAGGTTAGGCTATGTTAAGTTAGATTTTAATTAAATAGGTGATGCTACATTATAATCCTAAAACTTGAATCTAGTCTATAGGCTTATATAAATTTTTTTTTTAGATTTAAATCTGAACCTTTTAAAAGTCTGATATGGTCTAAAATTTATTAAAAAATAAAGTAAAAAAATAAATTTAATTAGAAAAAGAGCTTATAATTTTAAACTTTTAGTCTCCAAATGTATATTCCAAATATATTTATTTTATGACCTATGTGTTTTAGCAACCCATAAAGAAAAATGAGCTAACTTCCTTCCTTTTATCCACTCATATAAAATAGTGAATGTGGGACTTTTCACACATTAATATATATTTAAATATTAATCTAAATAGACTTAACTTGATACATTTTAGGCTATACTTTAATTAAAGCCCACTTACAATTTTGAGTCTAATATAATCTATTTAACTAAATAAGACATGTTAGATGAGGCCTTATATAGGCCAAGTCTTAGGCTCCTGATAGAAACTAATATATTTTCACCCATAAATATACTATATTTCCTTATATAGCTCTAAAGTTATGCATCATGTTAATGAGCCATCAATGATAATAACATAGTATCATCAATATCAAAATGAAGAATAAAATTTATAAGAAATCCCATTAATTATAAATAAGGTAGTTCTTATTGGGTTCCAAGTAATTTTTATTTTTATTTTTTCAATTGTTCCCTACACATTTTATTGGATTTCATGCAATTTTTTTATTCTTTGATTTTTTTTTCTATACATCAGAAACATTTCTTAACATTTATTTTTAGGCATGGCAAACATGCCTAAAGATGGTGTTGGACAAAGAAGCCAGTATAATACATGGTCAATTAGAAGAATATAACACCAAATAATCTTTCACTATTTTGATGATTAGAGAAATTATGCTATAGATTTCAAAGATTGATTTAATCTTTTTAAGCATTTGAATCATCATCTCTAAATTACCTTTTAAAACAAGGCATATTAAGATTGAGATAAGGTTTCTGTCTGATAAGATTTTTTTTTTTGTTCTTTTTTTAGGCCCGTTCTTCTGTGAGATTATGTCATCACTACATGATATTTGTGGTAAAATTATACCGTCATTTGTTGGGAAAAAATTATACCGTGACTTTTCTGTCAAATAAATTAATTACTATCCAATTAAAAATAATTATTTTAGATAATTCATATTTTAATTTACAATTTAAAAATAGAGTAACAAATATAAATACTTGATGCTCATAAAAAATTGTTTTCAAAAATTAAAAAATATTTTTTCATTTTCTATCAAATAAAAAATGATTCATGTAATCCATATAAATTTGTCATCTAATTGAGAATATTGAGATGAACATTCAAATTCGTTAATTTTTATTTCTTAAAGTTGACAAAACATTTGTTAAAAAGAATTGACAAAACATTAGCAATTATTTTTATGGCATAAATAAGGAAAAATAATTCTTTAATCTTTGAACTAACATCAATTTGTAATTTGATCCCTAAACTTCACACTTTTTAAAATCACTCCCTAAACTTGGATATCATGAGCAAAGTAGTCCCTATAATGAAGATATGGCATGATGGCATCCATCAATAATTGATTTCTTTTCCAACTCATTTGATCCTGTGCCAATTTAAAATTCAAGAAGAGATTAAAAAAATTTAAAGTTTAGAGGCCAAGTTATAAATTGATGTACAATACTCCTACTGATCCTTTTTATAACGGATTTCAGACTGTTTTAAGTGGATTAAGTAAGTTAGTTATTTTCTTAAAATCTTAAAAAAAATCAAACATTCATTTTTTATCCAATTTAAATAATAATGTAATTCATATTAAATATTATTTGATTAATTAAAAATATTTTTTTCATTCAAAAAGTTTAATAATAATTTACGAGAAGAAATAAATGATGAGAGTAAAATAAGAAATATTTTATAAAATATTATAAATTTTTTTATAAAAAAAAACAGGACAAAACTTGTGAAAGACTCTTTTTTTTTAAAAGGATAAGAGGGAGTAGTGTATGAATGGAATGATTAGTTTTTTTAATAAATAATTAAATATTAATATAAATATTGTTTTAAATTAATAACAAGTTATAAATCATGTTGTCATTATCAAGTATTCATCAAAAGGTAACAATATACTAATATATTTAGCGACAAGGTATCACGTAGCCAAATGAAAATCCGGGGGACACGTGGCAGTAGAAGAGAGCACTGTGACTGTGAAGCTCCGGGGAACACCCACATGTAACCGAAGCTTTTTGGGGTGAACAAACATATTCGTGATTCCACGTGTCCCAAATTCGCACCCTACGCTTAATTCTCTTCTCTAATTATTTATTTGTATTTATTATATTTTTCATCTTCAACTTCTCCTTGTCTCTCTCGTCTCCAGACACAACGACGACCCAATTCACTGAAAAAAGAAATTAAAAAGCAAGTGTGTTTCTCTGTACCCGCTGCTTTTTCCCAATTTCTTTTTCGGAGGTATGAAAAGGGATTTTTAGTCTCTTCTTTGTGTCTCAAGTTTTGTGAAAATTTCTATCTGAATTTGTAGGTGAAAATGGCGAGCACAGTGGAAAAGGAGAGTTTAGCGGGGGAGGAAGCTCTCTCCGTGGAACTTCCCGCTCCCCCTGGTTGGAAGAAGAAGGTCCACCTCTATTCTCTCTCTCTCTCTCTCTCTCTCTCTCTCTCTCTCTCTCTCTCTCTCTCTACTTGGGTCTATCTCGCTTTTACAATTCCTTTTTGTGGAGATTGACGTTTCTAGTTATAATTGGTTATGATTATGTTCTAGTTCTTGCTTAGGCGTTAAATTCTGATGTGGTTTTGTTTTATTTTTGCGAATTTCGGTCTTTCGCAGCGTAATTTGACGCTTTGCTCACGGTACCTTAGCTAGGGCATTTTCGCATTTGATTGCTTCGTCTTAAATTATGAACACTTATGCTTAGAAAATCACATTTAAGCTTTAGGGTTTTTGAGTTATGAATTTAGAATATTATGCTGCTGCTGCTGATAGTAATCCGTAAGGGTTTTCTAGACCTGCCTGAAATTCCTTTAGTCAAAAGTGGTTAGATTCATACTGTGTCCTATGCATTTTTGTCATCGACTTGTTTACTACTATTGAAGTGGTAAAGATTATTACTGTGTCTATACACTGCTATTTTTTCTTAAACGCGTTTACAACTGTAAGAGTCCCGCTTCTAGTTCAAGTTCGCAGGGGAAGGGTTGCATATAAATATTCTGCGTGATTGTACCGAAAATTAAGTTTCGATCTAATATCTTCGAAGATACTCCAACCAATTATACTGAAGAAGTTCGCCCTCTATATAGGACTGCATCCTTGTAAATAAAAATTGCACAATGTCTTCTAGCTTATTTTTTGGAATATTCTTTCTCTGATTTTGAAATCTTTTTAAAATTGATGACGGGAATTGTGCATGAATGGATTTAGTTGCTCTAGATTTAGTGATCGTATCATTGGTCTTGACTTGCACTTGGTCATGAAAACTTCATCAAGCATGGCTGCTCACATATTTGCAGTTCTAGGTGCTTAATTACAGGATAATGATTTCTGTTGTGGTGGGTTGTGTTCATCAATCTGTTTTGGTGATGTGCCTTACATTTGCAGTAATTGCCAAACTAATTTCTTTGTTAAGTGGTAAACGACCGAAAAGTATTGCTCTTAGTTGCAGCTTGCAGGGTTAAGTGAAATTACCTGAGTAAAGTTGTCATAAATTTGTCAAGATATTCTTTATAAATGCCCATTCTTGGAGGGGCATCGCTGAGTTTTCATGGTTTTATTGGAATTTAAAATCACTTACGTTCCCACCCATAAAAGTTGTGAAGGAAAGCTGCAGAAAAAAAGAAATTATCTTAAATAATTTCTGTTTGAGATCTGAAGAAAATTCTCATTTTCAGAACTCTGTTAAATCTTTTGTTAAAGGCATGGAGCTACTAATTGAAAGCAGTTGAAATGTTCTGCTAGCCCTAGGATTACGAGCCAACTGTCAGATCTGAGGCATCAAGTCATTCAATATTGTTTTTATTGACCTTTTTTTTTCCTTTACCATCCCAACTGTTTGCTGAGACCAAAGTACTGAACGTATTCAGTGATACTCTTTCTTACGGCAGATCTATCCTTTAAGCTGGTGAGGTTGGAATCCAGGCCTTATTGTTAATTATTAAGTCCAAGACTCAGAAGAGCCTGGGCCTCTCGGTTTATTGGAAAATGTAGTGTCTTACTTACAGTTAGTGGGAGCCTATTTATCAGCTTAATGCAATCTCTTAATGGTCAATGTAGTAACCCACTTTTTTTTTTGGTAAAAGTAACCCACTCTTTAATTGTAAGTGATAACTTAATTGATCTGAATGATGCTTAGTTAGAATTATATTCTCGATATTCCATTAATATAGCACTTCATTTTGTTATAAGATTTTGTTGTTTTGCATGGAAATAGACACTTGCTATAATTTTAGGTGTAATATAGCTTTATGCAAGTGGTGCAAATTTTGTATTACTATGAAATTCCCTTGTATTGTAGCTAAGGGTATGCTTTTATGCCCCCTCCTAACTTCAAGTGCGGAGGTTAACTTAATTTTATTAAAAAATATTGTATATCATGAATATCCTCTCTTGTTCATAAGATGCTATGTTAGAATCAATTCCTGACATTTAAAACGAATATGCTATTTCTGCTAATGATCATCAATAAAGCCCTTTTTATAAAGTTTCTTGTTTGTGATTGTGCTAAAAAGCAATCAAGTTCTGAATCATCTTGTCTTCGTTTAACAGAGGAGGTCTAGAGAACTTGAAAGTAGGTAAGAGTGGACGGGGGCAAGAGTAGGGATCAAACCCCATTGACATCAAGATCACTTTAATTTTAAAGACTGAAATTAATGCTATGTGAGCTATTAGCTCATTAGCTTGGCATTCTATTTAATCCTCTTTTTCAAGACTTCCCGTATCATTTCGAATTTTGTGCCTTTCACATTTTTTTTTGGTACACATGACCAACCTACCATGTGAACAGAAGAAAAACAACTCCTCGTTCCTTTTTGTGTATCAACAACCACAATGTTACCAATATGATATTTACAACCATTTATTTTTAATCTTTTCCTTCTTTTGATGATCATTAAGATTAACTTAACATCTTTCATCCGCTCCTTTATCTCTCAATTTGATTTCAAGAGAAAGCGTCCTTGTGGTCAATTCTGGGTTATTTCAGTGCATGACATTGTTTGATTTCAATTGAAGCATTTCTAGATTGATAAATGTTTTATAAGCAGTCCGTATTATATGTGCTTCTTTTTTTGGCATATTATGGGCCTTGGTCTATGTTGTTGACTTTAATGCTTGTCTTCTCATTTTTGGTTCCTCCTCATCATTTCCCAAGTAGAGCCTGAATGGAAGGATTAAAGAGGGAATGAAAGCGTTCTGACTGGACAAGGTTAATTTGGTTCCATGTTACTCTTTTCCTTAAGTTAAATACTGAATTTGCTCAATTTAGACCATATGATGTTTGGAATAGTCATTACTTCTAAGTTAATGGAGAATCATTCTGTCTTATTAATGGGAAGAATTCATTAATATGAATTGGAGAAAGAAAGAATGAAAGACAGAAAGACAATCCATAGATGGATATTGTACAGAACTTGAGTCACAGATACTTACGTTTTATTGAAACCCCTGCCTAAGCCATTTCCAATCTAAAGATAGCATGCTCCCCTAAAACCATTTTATAAAGCAGTCTTCTAATGATTTTGCGTACTTGATTTATAATGCATTAGTGATCTTTTGCAGTTCTTCCCAAAAAAGGCTGGAACCCCAAGGAAAAATGAGATTGTATTCACTGCACCTACAGGCGAGGAGATTAATAACAAGAAGCAGCTGGAACAATATTTGAAAGCACACCCTGGTGGCCCAGCTATATCAGAATTTGATTGGGGCACTGGTGAGACCCTAAGAAGATCAGCAAGAATCAGCGAGAAAGCCAAGGTGGCTTCTCCACAAGACACTGAACCCCCAAAGAAACGCAGCAGAAAATCATCAGCTTCAAAGAAAGATGCGTCCCAGGAAGAGAAGAAGGAGACAACTGAAGTGCACATGCAAGAAACTGATGAGCCAAAGGAAGATACGGCTGTGGAAAAGCTTGTGAAGGAAAATCAAGATGAGAATAGAGAGGAGGGTGCAGATGTCAAAGAAGAATCCTCTCATCCTGTGGAAGATAAATCTGAAGAACGTGTTAATAGACCAAATGATGAGGACAAGTCCAAGACAACTGGCGGTGAGCTTCTGGGCCTGAAAGATAACCTTGGTGGGAAAGAAGCTGAGGGTGCTGAGTTTTCTGAGAATAAAGATGAGAAGAGTGAGGGTACAAAACTGGAAGAGAAGATTGAGCAACCAGAGGATGAGCTGAAGAAAAAGGATGGATCTGAGGGGCTGAAGAATTTGGAAACAGATAATGCTGTTGAGAAAAAGGTTGAAGTGGAAGGAGAGCATAAAGATATGAACTACAGAACCGAGCAAAAGAACGGAACAAAAGAGAACAATGAAGGATATCACGAGGCCAATGAGATAAGCAAGAAGGGTGAAGCAGAGGTCACTGACAACGGCACCAATGGGAGTGGGACGGGTGAGGTTAAAGCCCCGATTAATTAACAAGATTAATAAGCTCTGGCTTCTCGCCCATTCTGACCCCTAAGATCTGTCTTAAGATGACTGTAGCTTTTGTTGTTATTTATCTGATTGTTCATTGAAATAATTGCATACAAGCAGAGAGTAGGCCTATAAGGTATCATCCTTCAGTGTATTAGGGATGTGTAGCGTCTAGTTCCCTGTGTAACATTAAGTTGTTGTACCTTACCTGTAATGTGATATCATGTATGATCCTAAATATTCGGTTTACTCTCCTAAAATTCCAGATTGCTGTCCTCTGCGTCAATCTCGCTATCCTTATTTTATTAGCCTCTCCCATGGACCAAGACTACATTTTTCTTGCAGATGCTGGAAACTGAGATGGCTCCCTTTGAGGGGTATTAGTGCACTGTTAGAACAAAAATAGCAAATTCCTTTCATCAAGTACTCAAATTATGGCATCAAAATTGCAATTTGGGGTTATCAGGTGGAAGATTAGTTGATTTATTCATATTCATTTCAGAAAGACGAGAAGAAATAACTTTGGCTTCTTTCCCTTCAGAGTCCCTTAAGCTGTGCAACAAGTCCTGTCAAGGATGTCCACTTCTCAAATGCACTGGCCGAAGACACAAAGGCAAGTTTGGAAGACTCAACATCGTTATTGGCAACTACAAAATGTAGGAAAAAATGTCAGCTCGTGCTGTCGTTTTCCATAAATTTAAACTGAATAAAAGAAATAAAATAAGAGTTCTAGAAGGCCTCCTACGCTAAAACTCTAAATTTCAATGTGTTTTCTTTCTTGTATGAACTTGATTATTGGTATCTATCATAAAGGTGTATGCAACCCACCCGATGAGATCAGAGATGCTAATGAAGAATTGAATATATCCACCTCGTCTTTCTCTTCAGGACTGGAGCTCAACTGTAAAAAATTTATTCAGAAAATGTCATCAAAACCTTCAGAGGCAGGAAAAGAGTGAAAGAACAACAGAACAAGAAAAAAATCCACCAACATTCAAATGAAGATTAAATAATTATTTCTGATTCATTTATCTCAACCCCTTACTAATGCAGCAATTTTAGATAGTAGATTTACCTTGTTAAAGGCTATATTAGCCTTTCGAACCCAGTCTGTATCAGTGCTTCGCCCAAGAACAGAACCGGCGGTAGACAAGTCATTGTTTTCTATGGCCTGACCAACTTTGCTCAGATTGTACACCACATCCTGAAGATATTCTGCATATACATTTCAATTTTGATTGGTTCAGACATTTAAGAAACATGTCCCCTGAATCTGATAAGTTGGTTCAAAAGAAGGCTTTCTAAGTCAAGTCAACCAAAGGACGACTTTCAAATCATTTTTTCCTTCATTACTTACTTCATTAGGACTGCAAACAAGCTTTTGTGAAGTTAATGTTTTTCATTCCATCTGATGCAGACCTCAAAATTTATATTGCAATGAAGATGAAGATATCACACTATTAGACACATGAAACTATACCAGCCATCTATGAGTAAAGATGTTGGAGGGTTTCTACATTGACTAAAAAATGAAGGAAAGATCAGCAGAAGATTTGACCTGTTTCTTTGGTGGATGAACTGATCACTCCTTGCCTCTCAAGCCTCTTCTTTCTGTCCCTCTTCACTTTTTCCAAGAGTTCCTCATCATCTTCGGCCTCGAGGATAGCTGCATTAGCATCAAAACAGCTCCTACCGGCCAACGAAAGCGCGAAGCTAGTGAGGAAGCTGATAGATAGGCTTCTTCTGGTTACAACTGGAAGATGTAATACCGCCGGGTGGTTCACTGATTTGCAGAGAATTTTTTGCCTCTTCGAATTGCATTTCAAGGGGTAGCCATAGGTTGGCGATGCTGCAAATAACGAAGAGGGGGAGGAGGAAGATGCTGATGCAGATGGCGGAAGAATGGGATTTGCTGCAGTGGAGAGAAAATTTGTTGCCATTTCTTTTTCTTTTTCCCTTAATTCACAAGACAAGGCCGTTTTGGAACTTTTTGAAGATAAGGTTGCTGGATTCTGTAATCTGATCCAGTCATTTTTGGAGATGCTCGTGGGTATTCTAGTCTTTCTCGCTTTTTTTCCTTCGGCCATAGAGGCTAATGTAGTCTTATTGAAATGTAACTGCGTGCACTATCATCTATGGTGAAGGATCCTACCAAGTAACGCCTCCTCATGAGTACTTTCTTCGAACTTAAAGTTTTAAATTGATGAATAAACGATAAAGTGCTTCTCATATCTCTTTCTTTCTTTCTTTGCTTTTTTTTATCTTCTTTGAGAAAAAAAAAAGAAAGAAAGATGGTAAAAATAATTGTTATACCTGGATTACTCTCTCTTCATTTGAATTCACAATTTATTTAATTAAAAAAGTATAAATTCCTTTATAACACATTATAACAACTGAGAGAATTTAAGTTCAATATTTCATTGTTATTGTTTATGTGGGCCATCTTGTTGACTAGAACAAAAGATGGTTCCCATCGAATTTGTCTGTGTGAGTGAGCTATACATTCACATGCAAGTTGAATTTTGTGTAAGTATACAGCAGGCCATAAATTATTTGCACTCACTTCATGTCTTTTCGCTCGTTTCTTTCTCTTTATTTTCATATCTTTACAGTGTACGTCATATGTAATCCTCCAATCTCAAATATAATAAATTTTCAAGGAAATGGTTTTTTTTTCAAAATATAAAAAATTATTTATATAGTAATAAATATGATATTTCAAAAAATCCTCATAATCAATAATCATCAATTAATCTAGTACTCATAGAGAAAAATATCATTAATTGAGGATGATTTAAAAAAATATATTTTACTACAATTTAAATGAGCGTAACTAATTTTATTGATATATATATATATAAAGTAATTTTTTAGTAAAGGGAGTGTAAAATATATACTATTATTTTTGTTCCATTTTATCTATCATTTTAAATATTTTTAAATATCTGGATTTATCTATCTTTTAAATTACCAATGAAATATTGATTATTTCATTTGTTTTTTATTTTTCATTAAAAATAATTTTAGGTAAAGTATAAATCATGTTTTAGTATTCAATTTAAGAATATTTTGATAAAATATTATTAAATTTTATTATAATCTAAATTATTTAATAATTTTATTAACTTAAAATAACATATAAAATGACACAAAAGTGTACTGTGCAAAGATACAATCTTAGGGCCGGCTTGGTGGGTTGAAACAAAGTTGAGGGAAAGAAAAGGAAAGGAGAGCTACAGAAAGAAAGGGAGGAAGAAGTGAGATGCTTGATGGAAATGGAAAAATGTTTGGTTGATTAAAGAAATGAAAGGTGTTTTGATAGGAGAAAAATTGTTTGGGTTGTACAAAAGACTAAAAAATGAGGAGAATAAAGTATGAAATCTCCAAAATGTCCTTCATCTAAAAAATAATAAAATATAGTTTTTTTATAATAATAAAATGTATTAAATTAAAAAAATAACTTTAATTATCACCATCCATTAACTAATAAAATATGATAAAAATAGGTATAGGTATTTTTAATTATAAAAATAAAATATTTATTAAAAAGTTTCTTCTCCCCTTTTCTTTTATTAAATATTTTAATAACTAATAAGAATGATTGTTTCTCAATGACAAACGTGACCCTGTACGTACATCTTCTTCCCCTTCTCGTCCATAGACCTCCAGCACCGTCACATAACTTTTGTATTTTTCTGGGTTTTCGAGGAGCATGAAACTTGAAAAGGAAAACAAAATTAATCTTCACTACCCAAACTTGAAAGCAATTGTCCACCGAGAGCCTCCTTCCCCTCGTTCATACCCATTGGTAGATTAGTTTTGTTGGTGAACGTAACAAAGAAGCAGAGGGAGAGAGATAGAGACATGAGCCTGTTGGAACTGAACGGATTCCTTGTGTTTTGAGTGGGGGAGAGAGAGCGTTTGAAGCGGTGCCGCTATTGGATTTGGAGCAGAGGGCCAACAGAGGCACCGTCGCCTGGGAGTTAATCTGCGTTTTGAGGGTGGATTCGTTGTGTTTAAGGTTCGAATTTCATGTACCAAATTTCTCCCTTTTTGAAGCCTTAATGATGCTATGACGGTTGGTCTGTTCAGCTTTGTCATTTGTGTGGAATCGAAGCTGCTACTGTGAGTTGAAGTCAAAATTTTGTGATGAATGAGTTGGTGCATTTGAGATAGATAGCTGAAGATGTGCTAAAGAGTTGTTGAATTAATCCGAGTTGGATTGGAAAATTTTCTGTGAATGTGAGTATTTTGGTCATTGCAACTACCTCTATCTCCCTTTATGGAAGCATGTCTCCCACCACATTTGGGATGAAACTTACGAGGGAGACAACTCTCCCAAGCTTACCACTGTTCAATCCTGCGGATGGCAACCAAACGCTTCAGCCGTGGAGATTAGTCTCCTTTCCTTTCCCTCAGGTTTCAATGAACCAAACGGGCCCGAGAGGAGAGAGAATGAGGAGGCTTTCATAAAAAATAATAAAGGCCTTGAGCCAATGGGTAGCCAACAGAAAGACAACTTTTTTATTCTCTCTGGCTCTGCTTTTAACAAATGATGACGAAAGGAAGATAAAAAAAGCAGATTCTCATGGAATTACTAATACGTAAACGCTCGTCGCTTCCTTCACCAATCTCCCCACCCATTCATCTGGGAACTCCTCTACATATATTGTGATATTATCAAATCAAAGTCCTTTTTTTTCTTTTTTGGTTTTTTTATTCTCAATTCTTAAATTAAGGCAACAGAGAGTGGGATTTTTTTTTTTTTTTGCTGTTAAGCGCCCAGTATCCCAGCCTGCCTCATGATCAGGAGGACTTCACGTGGCCGGACTAATCTGGACTCGAGACCGGGTGCGGCCCCTGCTGGGGGGAAGCCTCTACCACACTCCCTTGGAGATTTACCACGCTGGCTGCGTACACAAGGCTCGAACTCGAGACCTTGCTTAAGCTAGGACGATCCCTAACCAGTCGACCTAAGCGTTCGGTGGTCAGAGAGTGAGATTTTCAAGTGTAGTACACAAATGCCCCAATCCTTTTCCTGTCCGTCATAATGCTTATCCATCTCCACTAGCTTCATACTGCTTTTTTATCGTCTCCACCCTTTCTTTGAGCTTTCATCTTCATTGCTTTTTCACATTCATTCATTTATTTATTTATTGAGCAATCTATATATATTCAACTCATTACTTCAACACACACACACATATATATACTTACATAGTATATTCAATGCAAAAGAATATAGCTTCAGGACACGGTCCACCCACCCACACACATTCTACAAACTGCTTCTGTATTAAGTTATCACCATCACCAGTTATCACGTGTGAAACCCACTAGTTGTGTGTCTCTCTGTTTTATTTTGAAAAAAAAATAATTCAGTACCTATAAACAAAAATATTTTTTTATAAAGGTCTGATTTAAAAATTTAATACCCATATAAATTAAATTTTCAACTAAATTATACGAAATTTCTAACAGATACTATTTATTTATAAATATTTTTTTTCTATAGGTCCCAAAATATTTTTATTTTTATTTTTTAGTATAGAGTAAAAATCTGTTGGGATGCATATTTATTTATATCAAGGTTAGGGTGCATAAAAAAAAAGTTAGGCTGCGTACTATTGTTTTTGAAGAAAAATGCATAAAAACAAAAAGTCAGTACAAGTAAATATGAGACACCGCACGACATGTGTCACCTCTGAGTTAGGAAAGCAAATGATTTCGTTGACTAACGTTTCTCTGAGGTGGTCGTAGTGTCAATTCACCTATAGCCTATACAGGTAAGAGAAACCAATTCAAGTTTATATTGAGGCTGCTAATTCCATCCTTCCTTTTTTTTTTTTATTAATTATAAGATATTTTGTAAAAAAATTTATACATATAAAATATAAATCACATTTTAAATATGAAATATTATTTTTTATATTTATCAGTTATTAAAAATTATAATTGAGAGATTAAGAAAAATATAAATAAAATAGATTATACTTAATAAAGATAATATTGAAAAGTTATAATAAGTTTTATAAAATTTAAAAATTTTAATTATTTTTAACTAATTATCTTAGTATACATAAATGAATTAAAAGTGACTTATAATAGAAAATATTAGAAATATCATATATCAAAGGTTTAGAAAACTTTTAATTGCAATTTTATGCTAAGATAACAACTTAAAAAATTTGAACGATGCCTATTTTGGCGAAAAAATGATACATTTCCAAGTTATTAAAATAAGTAAACTGTGGCCTCTTTTCTTTAATTTTTATATTTGTTTAAATAAAATAACAAAGATCCACAATCTTAAATAATTTTGTTTCTAGTGAATTGATGTTTTATGAAACTACATGTTTCCTCATGTTCTTCATAATTTATAAATAATATGATTTATTATTTGAATTCAAATTGATATTCATAATTAGTTAGGTGATATTTAAAATTTTTATAATCATCTATGTTACTATGTACCAAATATAAAATTTATAAAAAATCATATTATTTATAAATTTGTTTTAGACTTAATATGCAATATAAGAAATGTCACATCTAGTTATTGCATGTTTGGATGCACAATTTAAGTGATTATGAAATCTCATAAGTGATTATATGTTGAAATTGTTAAACAGAAACTGTTTATATCTTAAATATGTGCTTATTAAAGAAGTAAATTTTTTTTATTTATGATAATCACTTATCCTCCCAGAATTATTTATTTCACTTTTCCTTTTCAATATGCACCCAATAATCATTTAAACCCCCAATATCCAAACATATTTTTTTTCTAAAAATTATTTATGAGATAAAAATATCCAAACACAAATCACTTTTAACATAATCACTTATTCTTATAATATATTATGAATAAATATTTATTTTTATAATTACTTATATACTCCTTTCGGTCCCATTTATAAGATGTTATTTTGAAATTTTGCTTGATCCTATTTATGAGGTGGTGTGTTATTTTTTTATTTGAATTTTCTTCTTTATCCTTCATTTAATAATTTTTTTTGTTTCGTAAATTGTTCCGATTTTTAATTAGTAAGGGTAAGATTGAAAGTTTATATTATTTTTTTATAAATTTAAGAATATAATTATGTCTTCTTAATATCCATATAATGAAAAATAACATCTTATAAATGAGATGTTATAAATGAGATGGAAGGAATAATAAATCAATCCAAATATATGATGTTAACGTATCATGGAAGTTAACTAAATTCAAATCTTTAATCTTGTCTAAAAAAAAGTTGAGTCCCTCCCTCCAACTACCATTAGTTCATTTGTTTTGTTTCTAATTATTTTGTGCCCGACGCCCAATGTTTGTCAAACCGACCAGGTACCATATGACACCTACACTGTAACTGACCATCTGCATCCTTATTCCTAAGTCGGTCAGTAACAGTTACAGTGGGAATATCGACAATCGAACAGTGGCTGACCTAATAATTTGCTAGCATACACTTTCCTTCGTCCATTCACTTCCTACTATTTCTTAGTCATCTTCCCATTTAGGTTCCTTCGCCGCAGCCTCCCCTGCATTGACCGGCGATTAAAAAAAAAAACCGTACACTGCTCAATTTCACGCGGAAAGGGAAAAAAAAAAAACTGCTATAAAAGAGTGAAGTCTCGCCCAGTTTCTTTTCCCTTTCCCCTCTAAACATTCACATCCCATAGAGTCGTTGCTAAAGCTCTTGAATTTACTTGCACATCTGCTTCAATTCATTGTTTCAACGGAGAAAGATTGTCTCTTTGATATTGGGGATGGAATAGAGGAAGCAGAAGAAATAATGGAGGCCGCGAATCTCTAGTTTAAAGGTACCAAAAGAAAGGGAATCTTCGTCTTATGGCATGCCTGAGGAAGAAGAAGAAGCAGTTCGTAGAAGCCGTTTCGATTCTCCACTCTGACCTTGTTTTGACCCGCCCCACCAACCCATATACGGTTCCTGATGAAAAATTGTATCGCTTTTCACTGTTTTCTTTTCCAGGCGATGACAAGTTTGCTTTTGTTTGGCTCTTTCCTTCTGATGTTGTTTGTCTTCTTCACTCAAATTGGTACTTTTCTTGCTGTTCTTTTTGGTTACAAAGCTGTAATTGAAGTTATTTATGGATTTTACTGAGGTTTCTTCCCTATTTATGTATCGATATCTATGATTCTTGTGTCGCTATGTTGTGCTTCTGCGGTACCTTCTAATGAAATTTCGCTAATATCTTGAGTAAGTTCTTGTCCGTATTGTTTCTTTGCCAGTTTGATTTCCTTTTCAACTGCTTTACCCTGAAACTATTATTAGGATGAGTGTGTTTACTTCTTTCACCCGTGACACCCCCTCCCTATTTCCTACACTTGATGATTCTTGAATTTTATCGATTGTAGTTCCAATCATCTGTCGTTCCTTTTCTGGTATTCAATTGTGGTTCCAATTGAAGGCGCCAAAAGGGTGAAATCATTACTTAATTCCGGTCCTGTGCATCCCCTAGTTGCAAATTTTAGTCATTAATATGTTTGGGTCTTTTATTGTCTTTACTCAACTGATATTGAGCTATACATGTTGCTGATATGTGCTAATATATGACAGATACATCATCTTAACAGAATTCTCTTTCTGTTTGTTTTCAGCACCCCAGCCTGTGCATGCATTCACTGGAACTTACGGTATCAATTATGGGAGAATTGCAGATAACATTCCCTCGCCAGATGAAGTTGTTACGCTTCTCAGAGCTGCAAAAATAAGGAATGTTAGAATTTATGATGCTGATCACAGTGTTCTCGAGGCCTTTAGTAAAACTGGTCTTGAAATTGTAATTGGACTTCCCAATGGGCAGCTGCAAGACATGAGTTCTAACGCGGACCATGCTTTGAACTGGGTGAGGGACAATGTGCAGGCATTTCTTCCTGACACGCGAATTCGGGGGATTGCGGTGGGCAATGAGGTTTTTGGTGGGACTGACTATAGTTTGTGGGGAGCTCTTCTGGGTGCTGCGAAGAATATACATAATGCTACTCAGAAACTTAATCTGGATGGTCTAATTCAGATTTCTACTGCACACTCATCTGCTGTTTTTAAGAATTCCTATCCTCCCTCCTCTTGTAAATTTGCAGATAATGTTAATCAGTATATGAAGCCACTGTTGGAGTTCTTCTCCCAAATTGGCTCTCCTTTCTGTTTGAATGCTTACCCCTTCCTGGCCTACACATATGATCCAGAGAATATTGACTTAAATTACTCGCTTTTCCAGCCGACAAAGGGAATTTATGATCCAAAGTATCGTCTTCATTATGATAATATGCTTGATGCTCAGATAGATGCCGCTTATGCAGCTTTGGAAGATGCAGGATTTGAGAAAATGGAAGTCATAGTTACTGAGACAGGGTGGGCCTCACATGGAGGTGAAAGTGAACCTGCAGCTACTCCAAGTAATGCAAGGACATATAACTATAACCTACGTAAAAGACTTGCTAAGAGGAAAGGAACCCCACACAGGCCAAAAAATGTTGTGAAGGCTTACATTTTTGCTCTTTTCAATGAGGATCAGAAGACTGGGGCAACTTCTGAGAAGAATTATGGACTTTTCAAGGCTGATGGGAGCATATCATATGACATTGGGTTTCATGGACTTAATGCTGGAGATTCGTCTCTTTTATCTATCAAGGTACAATATTTCTTATAAACTGCCACCACATTATCATGTATAGTTATTTCAGGTTTAACACTAAAAATTTCATTTCATCCTGTGTTGTTTGATTTGAAACTAAGTTAAAACTTCTCGTAGAAAAAGTAGAGAAAATCAAACAAGCTAATCTGTGCACATTTCTGTGCTGCCTATTGTTTTTTCTTTTTCTTTCTTATCTTATGTTTTTAGCATATTCTAAACTCTTAAAGACTGACTTGGAAGTTTTGACTTATACAAAGTGGTAGCGCTATTTATGTTTGGAAGATAGATGGCAGTTTGGCATTTCCAGACTAACTTAAAGAATGCTAAAATGATTACTAATGGTACTAGAAAAAAGAAATTTCTAGGAGACTGGGCACACCAGTTGACTATCTCAGGAGATACCTGACTGGTTAACATACTTCACGTTAAGAATTGAAATATTGTGCTGCATGTAGCCAGATACACAGTGAATTTGGCATTTTATATTGCTTTGGCTTCTTCCTTTTGGCTTCATAGTGTGATTGAAACCTCTCTGTATCTCTTAGAGTCCAGGAAACAACTCCACCAAAACAAAGAGCGATAGCGTGAAATGTATAGGAATAACAAAGAAACAAGAAAGAAAATAAAACAGCTACCTAGCTTTCCAGAGGCTATAGTTTCTCCGGAGACAGAATTCTTTTCTTGCATCCTCTCTCAATTTGCCCAGTTCAAATACCATTCCAACGGCTTTCTCTCTTCATACCCTCTTCGCGTACCTTATGATGAGTTAGTTAGGCTTGGGACACCTCATCACAATTCTCACTGGTCCCTCTCTGGTTCTCTTCTTATTCTTCCTGCTGTACACATTCATGGGCCTTGGTCCAATGGAATTTTGCTCATCATAATGTCAGAAGATGGATTTCAATTTTGAAAGATAAGCCAGGTGAACTAATATGATTAATACTTTTCATGTTCTATTTACAGATTATCTCTGCTTAGAAAACCATCTATGAAGGCACTTATTACTTGTTCTTATCACTTGAAGGCTTTCCGCCTATTGCATAAGATGGATTCCGCTGATCTTTCACTTGTGAAAATTAGTGTGTGTGTGTGTGTGTTCATAATTCCTTGTGGAACTTGGAAGAGTGTTGAGAACATATATCTTTATTTTTCAGAGCCAACCCTGTTCAACGCATGAATATGAAAGAGTTCTAAGTTCAAATTTTTATTACATCTGCCTTGAATAGCTCAGAAGAAAAAATGTGAAATGTCAATTAGTTCCTTTGTATTTGTTGATTCTCTTCGTCATGGTCCTCCTCCTCCACTACCTTGTTTTAGCCAGACAACGGACAACCACCACCACTCCTTGTTCCTTAGTGCCATGTTCTCTTTTACCATGATGATTTTTAAATGTTTTGTGGATACAATCCCTACATCTTATTCTGTCTTTTTCATCTCCTGCATCATTGTATGTTAGAATATCTACTTCTCAATGAAGTGGTCAACCTAAGATTGTGAGACAGCATTGAAAGTGAGAACCTATAGTTATAAAAGAAGTTTCAACACTGTTTTGAAGCCTATGCCTTGAGAAAATAAACGAAAGCTGGTCTAATTTTTAGGGATGCTGTTACTTAGAAATGCGCTTGCCCTTATAGTTGAGATTCTTATTTTGTCAACTTCATTATATCAATTGATATATGTTTCAACAAAGGGAAAGGCATGTTGCTCCAAGTTGATATGGTGATAAAATGACCCTTTTTTCTTAATCATTTTAACACTTGAGGATTCATTTGCTGAAAAAAGTTTTTAAACCATCTTGCATCCCCAATTCATGAAACCTTTTTCTTCATCAACTTAGATATTTATTGGTTTCTCTTTGCTTTCTCATTGGCAGAATATTTATCCCCAAGGTTTGTCTAGATCCTACACCATGGTATTATTACTTTCAACGTTGATACTTCTGCTTTTCTGGAGTTAGTGATCTAACAGCATCAACCTCCCTCTTATGGTAATAAAAGGATTCCGGGTTCGGCTGGTTTTTATTCCACCCTGCAGATTAAAATCATACCATCACTTGTAATTGATTGTATCCTCATAAAGTAATTTCTATGAATGATGAATTTTGTCTCTACTCAAGAAATCTGCAATAATTTTTCCCGTTGAGAAAATTTTCCTTCTTAATTTTCTCAGTTATAGTACAGTTCAATTTTAATAGCATTTGAAATAATAAAAGTGCATGGATAACTGTTCAACTGTGATGCTTTATAAAGGATGGATGGTCTGTACCTTTTAATAATTATGCAATCATGACCAAACTCTGAAAATGTTATCAGCCAGCTACATATTTTATTATAATCCATTTTTTTAAGATAACATCAGTAAATCATTAAGTTTTTGTTGTCTTGGGCATAACTCTTAATGACATACATATTGGTTGAATATGTCATGCCTTTAAAATGTCTGTGACTCGTGTGCTCATTCAATAAGCAATTAGTTTAACAAAGGTGGGACCCAACTTCAAGAATGTTATACAGTTGAGTTTATTATATATATATATATATATGGATTTGTTGAGTTATTGCAGGAAACTGAACACCTTTTTCCCAGGAAGAGTTATGATTTTTTAGCATAATCCTATAAACGTTTAATCAAGGTGGATTCTGCAAATGTGAAAGTACTAGAATCAGTCAACAAGTTAAGGTATTAAAAATTTGGGAAGTGAATGTAATGTACTACAGCTCAATAAGTCATTTACCTTTTTAATAGAAAGACTTGGTTATGAGATTGATCTTTTGTATTTTGGTTGAGTTCTGTTTGAGGTATTGGCAAAACATATCACTAGCAAAGCATTGTGGTGTGCAAAGTGGTAACATGCTTACATTTGAATTGGTTCTTGCAGTATTAATTAGACTAATGAAGTAGCCATTAACTATAGTTAAAGTTGAAGTAACTCCTCTCACATCCCTTAGAAGCCTCTATTAGCTTCTTTTTAATTGATACTATCTTCATTTTTGTTTTCCTTTATGAGGCACTTTTAATTATCATACACGAATCAATGGTGATAGTTAATAACTGAAAAAGTTTTTATCATTTCCTAAGTTACTTTTATTTAATATTATTTAATATAGTTAACTTATGAATTAAACTTTTCAACATTAATTAAATTTTATTTTTTAAGACATTTTATACAAAACAAAATTAAATATATTGTGTGATCCATAAAATATTTTATATTGTAAAATATAGATTTCCCATAATTATGCTTTATAAATCCAAAGTGAGGAAGTATTAAGTAGGCCTTTAAACAAGACACCAAAGATAGGTGTGTCAACTAAGTTGAAGTTGTTGGCGTGATTTGAATCTTTTTCCGTAGATTGACCATCCAGAAGAATTGAAGAAAGATAGAAAATGGTTTCCACCTGTGAGACCCATTCTTGTGTCTATTTCTCTTTTGCTGGATGATCACTTCGCTGGTAATTTTAAACTTTATTAATAAAGTTTGTTACCAGTAAGAAATAGAAATTGTAATTGTTTATTCTCAAAATGGGATTGGTTCGAAATACCATGTTATTTGCTACAGAATTTACATACCATATCCAAGTTGGTGGCAATAAATCAATCAATTTGGTAGGGCGTTTTTAATATTATAGGGTTTTATTTAATTTTAATCTTTATTAAGTAAAAAGAAATGAGACGGGGATGTTGTTGAAAAGAATTGCAATTTTAATTTATAGATTTGTATTCATTTAATTATCAAACTACATATATCCTACATATAAGTAAATTTTAACTAATTCACACAACAATAGTACCATTAATATTATCTCACTAAATGAAGTTGGTTAAATGGATTATATGATATCATTGAATTCTATAAAAAATCATTTCTTCAAATAAATATCAAGAAATCCGTTTTTATAATCTCCCTCTATGCATTTTTACAAGGCTAAAAACTATTTAATCAATTCTCTTCACTGGTTTCTTTGGTCTTCTTCTTTGTAAATATTCAAACTATTTTAAACGATTTTTTACCATTTTCTTTTTGATAGGTGCTACGCCAACTTTTTCACTTATATAATTATTTTTCATCTTATCCATTTTTGTATAGCCACACGTCTATCTTAACAATTTCATTTTTATTACTAACTTCAAAGTCCAACATTTATTATCATATAGTATTATTAACTTTATAGCAATTTGATAAAATATCTTTTTAAACTTTGTCGTTAAAATTTTAACTAATTCACACAAATTAAACAAATTGTTAAAATTAATTAATCATCTTAAAATTTTCAAAAATCATAATAACCTTTTAAAATTACTTTTATTTGAACTCATTAAATTCTAACACATCTTAATCTCACTTGACTCTTTTGATTATTCTCCTTCTCATATTATAAAGAGCAAATTTGAAAATAAATTATAATATTTTATTGATTCTCTAATATTACTTACTAAGGAACAACCATTGCTTTTAAAATGTGAATTATACTCCTTTCGTTATGTTATGTAGTGCACTGTTATGAGAAATTCATGTTTCAAAATATAGTGTATTGCATGAATTACATTATATTTTTTTTTTATTGTCTTTTCAATATTGCCCATAATAAGTAAGCCCATATATTCTACGATTACCAATAAATTTAATAAAAAATTTTTAATGGTTCGGTCAAATCATAAATAAATGAAGGAGAATTTCTCCCAAAAGTCTCACTCTTCATGATGGTCAATGACCCATGGGAACTCAAAAAAAAGAATGAATAAGATAATGACTGCAATTTATTAATAGAAAGTATTATTAAATGAGGGTAATTTGGAAAATAATGAAAAAAGATTTTGATTACTAATTACTGTTTTGTTACGTGTGTGATAGTTAAAAGTGCACTATAAACTGGAATAGAGGGAGTACTATATAGAAGCGGATTTTGTATAAATTAAGCACAATTAATGAACTCATCTAATAGAGTAAAAACAAGTTTTCTATTCAAATAAAAACAATTTGCGTATCACAATAAATACAAATCCAAAACCCCTTGTTGTTTGACCTGAAATCTTTATCACTTTCAAAAGACTAGAAATAGTACCTTGAGAATTGCAAATTCTTTCCTCTCTGTGTGAGAGCGATCCCTCTCCCTGTGAGAGTTTTTTACTCCTTTGTGAGTTACTTGGGTTCTTCTCTTTTTCTCAAAACTCTTTTCCTTGTTTTTCTTTCACCCCATATTGTGTTCGCCTTTTCTTTTCTGTGGTCTTATGGATGAAGACAAAGTTTAGGAAGACACTATGGAGAAGTTAGAAAGAGTAGCGGGTGACTGGACACATGTTTTATCTTAGCAGGCAACAACAAGTTCAAACTTTTGGGCAAACTTATAGCGGCAAAAGGTAATAACAAGAAGATGGTTACGAACGTGATCCCTAATGCTTGGAGTTTGAAAAAAGGTCTCACGATCACAGATTTTGGGGAAAATTTCTTTCTTTTCACTTTCATTTAGACGAAGGCAATGGTAAGAGTTATACGAGATGGTCCTTGGATGGTTAATGGTCATCTTCTTATTTTAAAAAATGTTACATTTGCCAACTATGTAAAAGAGGGATGTATGGATAAATATGATATCTGGGTGCAATTCATGGTTTACCCCTGGGAGCTATGACGGACAAGAATGCAATCATTCTAGGTTCAAGGATAGGCAAGGTGATTGATTTTAAGGTCTTTTGATGAATGGTGCCCCTTCAAGAGGTTTTATTAGAACTCGAGTGGAACTTGATTTTAATAAGCCTCTTAAAGCTGGTTTTTGGGTTACTAGGCCAAGAATGTCTGATGTTTAGATCTCTGTGTTATGAAAAGTGAGCAACTTTTTGTTATAATTGTAGGATTATTGGCCATGAAGATAAAGATTGCAGTAGTCATCGGAAAAGAGCTGTTTATGATCATTCTTTGCCTGTGTGTGATGGTAGCCTATGCACTCTACTTATCTGTAACATCTCACGAATTGTGGTGGTGGCTGGCAGAAAGAGATTGGAGTTCATCAAAGATCAGGAAAATTTGGCACGTGATAGTAATGATTCATCGAGAAATGATGATGATGGTTCGTCTTCCTATAATTTTGGAGATATTAATGAAGTTGACTCTGGGAATATTCACTCTCCCTCTTGTAACTCTCAAATTCCTTGTGAACCGCAAGTGCAATTATTTAGGGGCAACTTTCCCAGAACATATGGGAGTTAGAGTCAAAGAAGAGTATTTCGAAGTAGGGCCCAAGTCAATCTGAAAGCATTCCATCTTTCTCTGATATTAGTTGGAATGACGGGCTCTGTTTTAATATGAAGACTCCTTTCAATCCTGTGGGCTCACCTCCTTCTAACACCTATATTTGTAAATTTAGCTATGAAAAGTGAAGGAATTGAAGAAACAAAAGGAACCAGAGACAATTGGTGAAAGCGTTCAGTGTATATTTACCATAGAACTTGATGATATATACAAAAGAATAGGAAGATGGAGAATTAGCTATCATAAATACAATAAAGAAGGCAATCAATAGAATCCCTTAGAAATAGGAAACTGAAGGAAAATAGGAAACTCCCAAATTCAAAAATAAATAATTACAATTAACATCCCCTCTCAAACTCAAGATAGGGAAATGGTAGTTATCTTGAGTTTGTCCACTAAAATCTAAAAGCGGCCTAGATTATGTGACTTCGTGAACAAGTCAGTTGGTTGGTCTGCAGTTCGAATAGAAAGAAGTCTGAGAGTGCCATGAGTAACATACTACCGAGTGAAGTGATAGTCAATTTCAATATACTTAGTCCTTTTATGAAATACATCATTATGAGCAATTTACATGGCACTTTGATTATCACAATAAAGATCAGTGGGAGAGATTTGAGAAACTCCCATATCTTCAAGTAACCATCGAAGCCAGAGCATTTCAGAGATAGTGTCTACTAGTGACCGATATTCAGATTCAGTGCTAGGTCAAGAGGCCAAAGTTTGTTTCTTACTCCACCATGAAATAAGAGAGTTACTGAGAAATATGCAGAATCCAGTCGTAGAACAAAAATCAATATGATCACCTCCCCAATCAGTATCATAATAAACTCGTAAAGTAAGGGAGGAGGTGGTAGAGAAATGAAGACCATGGGATAGAGTGCCATTAATATACCAAAGGAAGCGAAGAATTGTTGTATAGTGAGTGGTACGAGGGCTGACATGAATTGACTAACAATGTGAATAGCATAGGCAATATCAGGACGAGTCATGATGAGATAGATGAAACTGCCAACTAAGTTGCGGTAAAGAGTATGATGTTCCAATGGGGTGCTATCAGTAGGTGTAAACCTAACCTTTGGCTCAATAGGAGTTTTCTTAGTTTGATCATCAGGAATTTAAGCTCGAGAAATCAACTCAGAAGCATACTTAACTTGAGAAAGAGAAATACCATCAGTCATTGTGAGTACTTCTAATCCAAGAAAGTAACTTAAGTGCCCAAGGTCCTTTATTTCAAAGTGTTGCTCGAGAAAATCTTGGAGTTCCTGAATATCTGTGAAGTCATCACTAGTAATGATCATATCATCAACATATAAAAGTAGTAGAACAATCCCTCTGTCAGTTCTGTGAATAAAGAGTGCAGTGTCATGGGGATTACATGAGAATTCAAGTTAATGAATTGTAAAGTTGAATTTGGCAAACTAAGCACATGAAGCTTGTTTAAGACCATAGAGAGCTCAACGAAGATGACAGACTTTGTTTCCTGAGTGAGTATACCTAGGGGAGGCTTCATGTAAACCTTTCTTCTAAGTCACCATTTAGAAAAGCATTTTTGACATCCATTTAATGAAGAGCCCAATGTCTTGCAGCAGTACTAGCAAGTAAACTTCATACTGAAGTGATACGGGCAACTAGGACCAATGTCTCCTCATAATCTATACCATATTCCTAAGTAAAGCCTTGTGCCACTAAGCGAGTCTTGTATCGTTCCACAAGCCCATCAGAATGAGTTTTTATTTTGTAAATCCATCTGCTCCTAACTAGAGTTTTATTTGGTGAAAGCTCAACCAAATCCCGTGTGTATTTTCTTTAAAACCTGTAATTCATCTTGCACTACTTGCTGCCAATGAGGGTCACTAGAGGCTTCTTTAAAGGACTAAGGTTCATTTAGAGAAAGTATAGTCGAAAAGCAATGATAATCACGAAGACGAGAAGGAAGATTTCTTACTCTTACTGGATGGGTGGTGGAAGATAGAGGCATGTCGGGTGCAGGATCTTCAAGAGGGGCAAGATCATTGGTTGGGGGTGAATCATTAGATGCAGTGGGGACTTGGTCAAAAATTTCTGTACCTGTGTCACTAAGAAAAAGATCAGCAGGGGGATTTACAAAAAGAGGAGATGAAGTAGGTGGAAGAGAAGAAATTTGAGATAAACTAGAAAACATGACATGGCAAGAAGTGCGAATGTGGTGAGATAGGGGATCCTAACAATGATATCCTTTATACTCAGAGTTATAGCCTAAGAAATAACAAACTCATGCTCAGGTCTGGAGTTTCATAGACTCATGAGGTGGAAGGAGAACAAAACAAGTGCAGTAAAAAACTTTGAACACAGTGTAATCAGAAGGAGTACCATAGAGACATTTAAAGGGAGAGGTATCACCAAATATGGAGGAAGGGATACCATTAATAACATAAACAACTGTGAGAGCTACTTCTCCCTAGAAACGCTCAAGACAAGAAGATGAGATAAGAAAAGCACGAATAGTATCAAGAATGTGATGGTGTTTTCGCTTAGCTCTACCATTCTGCTGGGAAGAATAAGAACAAGAGTACTATGAGAGAGTGCCTTGCGCATCAAGGAAACTAAGAAGTTGAGAATCACAATATTCCATAGCATTATCATGCCTAAGAACCTTGATATTTTTGGAAAAATGAGTGCAAATCATATTTACAAACTTAATATAAATTGCAGACAATTCAGAATGATATTTCATTATATATATATCCAGGTAAAGCGAGAATAATTATCAATAAATATCACAAAATAACGTGATCCTCCCATAGAGGAAGTAGGAGTAGAACCCTAAATATTAGAGTAGATTAAATCAAAAGAAGACTGAGAAATAGAAGTACTTTTATTAAAGGACAAAGCTAGTTATTTTGCACTTTGACAAGAAATACATGCTAAGGATTTGTCAATAACATTGCCTAAAAGTCCATTGGAAATTCAAGATGACAATTTAGTGGTAGAACAATGACCAAGACGATAATGCCACAACTTAAGAGAAGAGGTAAGGGAAGCAGTGCACAATCGAGTTGATTTTGATAGAGGAATATGCAAGGAATTCAGCTCAAACATACGTCTAACTTTACACCTCATTCCAATAATTTATCCGGTCTAAGGATCTTACACACGACAACCATTAAAGGAAAATATTGCATCATAACCAAGATCAACTAGCTGGCCAACAGATATAAGGTTGCAGGAAATAACAGGAACATAATAAAGGTCATCAAGAGATAGGTTTGACAAAGAAACAAAATTAGTGTGACTAATAGACATAAATAATCCATCAGTAGTGTTGATTGGAGGGGTAGTGGTACTAGGAGACCAAGAAGAAAAGATCTTTGACTGACCAATCGTATAATTATAACAAGCAGAATCAAAGTACCAGTAGGGGTTACCTGAGGGAGTAGCTAAAGCAGTAGGTGGAGAGCAGGTACCAGCAAGTAATTGCTTGAGAAGGGTCTTAAGGTCACTAGAGATTGGTGGAATGGATGTATCGTTAGTAGTAGCTCTAGAGAGAGTAGGCTTGAATGGTTGACTAGATCATGAGAAGTTTTTATTCTAATTAGGTCTGGGAGGACGAGTAAGACAATGCTCAATGACATGTCCAGGCTTCTTACAATACCAGCAAAGGAGAGAAGGGTGGTTTGCAGCAATATGACCCTTCTTCTTACAAGTGTGACATTCAATCAGACGATACTTAGAGAATACGTGATTGGATTGAAGACAATGATGACAGAGTTTGGAGTTTTTCTCAGTCACAAACAAATGCCCTATTAGTGCCACATCTTAAAAGTCCTAATCTAGTTTCTTCAGACTTCAGGTGAGGAAGTGTATCCTCAAGAGTAGAAAGTGGGCTCTAATGTAGCAGTGAGACTTGGACAAGCTTAAAGTTGTTGGTTAGTGCCATCAAGAATTGAATGAGTCGGAGCCGATCACAGTAAGATGTAAAAGCATTAGCATCTATATTACACTTGAATGTTGGCTCAGAGTATGCTAATTGATCCCACATGAATTTCATCTTTGCAAGAAATTCATAAACAGGCTGGTCGAGTTCTTATTTCAGAGCACTGAGATCTTTCTGAAGTTGAAATTGATTAGAAAGTTTAGAGGAAGTATAACGACTGGCTAGGTGATCCCATACCTCTTTAGCAGTCTCATATCGTCCAAATTATTGGTTGATACTGGTGGTAGAGGTATTTCGAAACCAAGTGATAATTTGGTGATTTTTACTGTCCCATTCTTCCAATCGCTTAGCAAACTTGTCATCTATTTCTGAATTAGCACGAACAGGATATTTAATGTCACATGTAACATATCACCATAATTTTTGACCTTTAAGAAAGCCTAGCATACTTTCTAACCAGTGACGATAATTGGATCCATTCAGAATTACATATATAGGTTGTGTAACATCATTTTTGTCCATGGCAATAGTATAGGTCAAAATATATATGGATTTGGCAAAAATAGAGGCGAAAAATGAAAAGAACACACCAAAAAATCCTAGGAAATGGTCCAACTCGGTCAGAACTTGGTCTAGAAAATAGTGACTCGGATAGACAAAGAAAACTAAACTTTTCACAAGCAGCGGCGATCTGTAGCGCATGGAGTATTTGATTATTGTGAAAATTTGACAATAGCATCGCGAGACTTTAGCGAACAAGATGGGCAGGCATGTGTGGTGGTTTGACTTCAGCAAAGACACGAAACGGAGATGAACAAGGGATGAATCAGACTGCAACAAAGGGAAAATGTCAGATCTAAATTGTCCTCGGAGAATGGACAATCAGGAGCGAAGTAACTGGAAGAAAAGCTCTGATATAATGTAAATTTAGCTATAAAAAGTGAAGAAATTGAAGAGATAAGAGGAACCAGAGACAATTTGTGAAAGCATTTGGTGTAGATTTACTGTATAACTTGATGATATATACAAAAGAATGGGAAAAGGGGGAATCAGCTATCATAAATACAATAAAGAAGGCAATCAATATAATCCCTTAGAAATAGGAAACTGAAGGAAAATAGGAAACTCCCAAATTCAAAAATAAATAATTACAATTAACAGGTAATAGGCTACAATTAGTGATTAATGAAAACCAAAAGCCCTATATTGTAGAATCTCCGACAAAAGAATTGAAAGGAGCCAGTACTAGTGGTGCGATTGTCCCCGTTGTACACTCTATTATCATGTTAGAGATTTCAGGGAGATTGGATAATGTCAATCATAAGAGACCAGCTGATAAGGTTCAAGCCTTACCTATTGCAAAAAGAATCAAATCACTGGAAGATGATTGATGTAATAAATCTGAGCACTGAAGTGATTGGCTTCAAATTTTCAAATCATCCTCAATTCATAGATTGTCCAATGAAGTTGAATCTAGTCAAAAAGAAAAAGGCAAGACTTGAGTAAACTTTTTCAGGTCACACTTGTTCCTTCGACCAAAGCAGGTATCTTCGAGAGCCCAGTACCAATTGATTAGTCGAAGGAAATTTTCAGAGTAGGAGATACTGAAATAGAGCATGCCTTGAACAAGGAAGAAGGGAATAATATGAATGAGAATGCCTTGGTGAGTCGAAAAAGATCCTTTTTGAATGACCAAGGAAGGCGTGGTGGCTAGCTGTCCACTGCCACAAAATCACCATGAGTTTCTTAGCCTGGAACTGTCAGGGATTAGGGGTAACCCTACAGTTCGTAATCTCAAGTACCTATGGCGGAAGTTCAAGCCTGAGACTGTATTTCTATCCAAAACTAGAATGAAAAAAGAAAAGATAGAAAAGATTATAAGGAAGCTACGTTTTGATCATGGAATGTATGTAAATCCTGTAGGAAGATCAGGTGGGTTGGCTCTTTGGTGGATGGAAGGTATCTCCTTTGATATTAATTTCTTAAGGAAGAATATTATTCATATCTCTAATGTATTAGGTGGAGGAATTTTTTCTGGTAACATCTCTTTTGTCTATGGTCCTCCCGAGAAAAAATATAGAGAACAATGGTGGAAGTTTTTGTCAAGATTGAAGCCAATAGGTAATATTCCTTGGTTAATTTTGGGTGATTTTAATGATCTATTGTATCATTTAGACAAAGAAGGAGGAAGAGAGTTGCATAACAGGGACCTAAAACACTTTAGAGATTTCATGGTCAATGGTGACATATGTGAAGTAGCTATTAAAGGAATTCATTTCACCTGGGCTAATAATAGAGAGGGTAATAATTTTGTCATGTAGAAATTGGATAGTACTGTTTTGAACTCTTGGTGGAAATTCAATTTTCCAAATGCTCAATGCTAGTCCCTTGAACCAATTGGCTTAGATCACTGCCCCATTCTAGTTCATTTTATTTTCAAAGATAGGAAAACTCCTCCACACTTTAAGTTTGACATGAGATGGTGTGGCCACCCAGAGTTACTGGAGCTCATTAATTCTCTTTGGAGAAATGGCAGAATCGAGAATGAGGATCAAATCAAAGACTTTATTGCAAATCTGGATAATCTTAGAAGTAGCCTTTTATCCTGAAGCAAAAAAGAGTTTGGAAATTCAAATGTGTTAATTGGTAAGCTTACTGATCAGCTTCAACAACTTCTTAACAGTGATTGGTAAGATGATATATCTGTTAAAGTGAAGGAATTGAAAGCTAGCATAATGACCTATAGAATAAGGAAGAATTGTTTTGGGTGCAAAAATCAAGAATTCAATGGCTCAAATGTGGGGATAGAAACACTAACTTTTTTCATCTTACTACACTTCTGAGAAGAAGTCATAATAAAATTCTTAAAATTAAAAACACTGATTCAAAATAGATTGAGGAGAAAGATCATATTGCTAATCTGTTTTCTAATTTCTATAATGATTTGTTCTCTTTTTCAGGTGATCATAATTTTGAGGCTGTTCTAAATTTTGTAGATAAGCTTGTCTCAGAAGAGGATAATGCAAGGCTTCTTGAACCAGTTTCAAACAAGGAGATTAAGAAGGCAATCTTTGAGCTGAGAGCTACTGAAGCTCCTGGACCTAATGGCTACACAGGGTTGTTTTACCAAAAAGCTTGGGATACAATCAATACACAAGTTTGCTCTATGGTTCAAAATTTCTTCATGCATGGCTTCAATTTAGAGCTCCTTAATCAAACTGACCTTATTTTGATTCCTAAAATAGATGGGGCTAAAACAGTGGACCATTTTAGGCCAATTAGTTTGTGTAACTTCTCCTACAAAATCATTTCCAAGATTATTTCCAATAGAATGAAACCTTTGTTGGGAAATATTGTATCCGAAAATCAATGTGCTTTTGTCCCTAGAAGATTAATATAGGATAACATCATCATTGTCCATGAGGCTTTCCATCACATGAAGTTGAAAAGATCCGGGCATTCTGAAGTAGCAATTAAGTTAGACATTAATAAAGCCTATGATAGGGTAAAATGGGATTTTTTTTTATTTTCTGTATTGATCAAGATAGGTTTCAATAGGAAATGGGTGGACTTGATTATGAGTTGTGTTAGCTCTATTAATTTTAATCTGCTACTATCGGGCAAACAAGTTTCTTTAGTCTTACCTAGGTAAAGTCTTCGTCAAGGATATCCTCTCTCTTCATAGCTTTTCATTTTTGTTAATGATTTCCTCTCAAGGGATCGATGATTGGTAAAAAGGTCCAGGAAAGAGCTCTGAAGGGCATTAAACTAGCAAGAAATTATCCTCCTTTGACGCACTACTTCTTTGCTGATGATTCAGTATTTTTCTTCCAGGCTGATATGGAAATTTGCAAGAACTTGAAATGTACTTTGGATAGCTATTGTCTCACATCAAGGCAGAAAATAAATGTTGATCAATCTTGTTTGTTCTTCTCAAGAAACACTGATAACATAATCAAGGAGGAAATTGATCATATTTTCCAAATTTCATCAGTAGAAGTGCTAGGTAAATATCTAGGGTTACCTATCTTATGGGGAAGATCTAAAAGTCATGCTTTAAATTTTGGTGTTGATAAAGTCAGAAAGAAAGTTCATGGGTGGAAAAGAAATTTTCTTTCAGAAGCTAGAAGAGAAGTTTTGATTAAAGCAGTAGTTGATGTTATCCCTGTATTTCCCATGACTTGTTTTCTTTTTCCTCTTAGAGTGTGCAAAGATCTTAACTCAATTATTTCTAGATTCTGGTGGGGAGATAGTATTGGGAAAAAGAAAATCCATTGGACTTCCCAAATAAACTTTCTTTTCCCAAATCTAAAGGGGGGCTAGGCTTCAAAGATTTCATAGTCTTCAACCTAGCTTTAATTGCCAAGCTTGGTTAGAGAATTCTTCAAGAACCTAATGACCTTTGGGTAAGAATTTTAAAGGTTTATATTCCCCTAATACCAATTTTCTTTCAGCAGGCAAAGGATCGAGATCATCCTAGATTTGGTCAAGCATTCTTGTGAGGAGAGATATCTTAACGGGAAACATTTCTAAAAGAATTGGAAATGGGAGAGATCCTAAAGTTTGGACAAATCCATAGCTTCCATCAGTTCCACATATGAAACTTCTTTCTTCTTGCCCATATGAAGAAATGATTGACATGGAGGTGGCTGAAATTTTACATGAGGATAATTGGGATGTTTCCTTCTAGTGTCATGGCTTTCTGATGTAGAGATTTCAGCCATTGGAAGCTCTCCTGAGGCATTATCAAATAGGGATAATAAATGGATATGGGTAGGGGGTAGAAGAAGTTGTTACTAAGTTAAAGATGGGTATAAAATTGCTAAACAACTAGGAAGTAAGAATATTATATCTCAGCCTGGTGTTTCTGCCATCATTCCAAAATAGCTATGAAAATCCATTTGGAAAGTAAAGGTACCCTTTAAAGTCAGAAACTTTTTGTGGAGAATTCTTAACAATGCGTTACCTAGTCATGAGAATCTAAGGAAAAGGAGATGTGATGTTTCTGCTGTTTGCCATATTTGTGATGCTCATTCTGAATCTTAGGGACATTTGTTTTTGCTCTGTGAATGGATAAAAAAAGTCTAGTTTGGATCCTGTCTTTCATTTATCCCCATTGAATATAGTGTATCCAGAATCGAGGATTGGGTCTTTTTTATTTTCTGTGAATCTTCCTTTGATGATTGGGTAAAAGCTGGTGTAGCAATGACTTTATGGTATATATGGAAAGATAGATATGCCTGTGTTTTTGAGCATATTGCGCCTGATAGTTTGTTAACAATTAAGAAGGCTAATTCTGCTTTGATCGAGTTCTGGAATGCTAATGGATGGTTTTTCGAACATAAATATAATTTGCAACTTTCTTTGGATAATGAACTGGTTTCTAAATGTTGTGTTCCTGAGTTGCATGGCCTGAAGATTAATTTTGACGGTGCTTTCAATGAACTTTTCACTGAAGCTACTGTTGCTTTTGTTCTCCTTGATTGTAATGGCTTACTTTTGGATGGTGCGAATAGGAAGTGTAATTCTACTTCTTTAATGGCTGAAGCAGAAGCTCTTTTAGATGCAATAAAGTACTCTGTTTTGAATGGCTTGGATAATGTAACTTTTGAATTTGATAATTTGTCTTTAATCAAGGCTGTTAATTTGGAAGAAACTTGCCTTGAGTGGCAATGTGATATCCTTATTGAGAATATTATTTTTCAAGGGAAATTTTTGGGAAGCCATTGGTTTTCATGGATCTCTGAATCGTCTAATCTAGCAGCTGATTGGGTTACTAGAGCAGCTTTGAAGGAGTTTTGTTATATTGGTTGAACTTAAAAGTGGTGTCCGTTAATTGTTTGTTAATGTTTTGCTTTGTTGTTTTGTTTCATGTTCTTTGTTTTATTTCTATCATGTTTGGCCAAAAAAAAAAAATCCAAAACCCCTCCTGTTTCAAAGTTCTATGATCAGAATTTATTATTTTTGCTCCATTTCAACACATTCGTTATTTTAAAATTTCAATAAAATATTAATTATTTTTAAATCATTTTATCTTTCATAAAATAAGTATAAAACTCAAAACGTTGATTATATTTTGGATAATTTTACTCTTAAATAAGTATATTTTAGTAAAATATATTATTTACTTTAATTATAGCAGTTGAGATTATTTAATGCTAGCTTTTTAATCTGTGTATAAAATTTCAAAACGACAAATATTTGAAACTCGAGAAAGTAAGTCGTAAGGATGGAATTTTCAAAACACATTTGCTTCAAAATTGATGTAGCAACTAATGAAAGTTGTCGTGACCCGACAAAAATTGTAAATAATGTTAAATAAATGGGTGATGGTGAACCTTCCTTTGAAATTGATGGCTGCCACTACAAGATAGAGATAATTACGTATACAGGCCTCCACTTTCCAACATTGACTTTAAACTTCTACAGTTTTAGTAGTCACAATTAAGTTTTTCTCTATCTAGGATTTTTCTATTTTTCCCTTTACAATTTAAATTAAAACTACTTCTATTTTTAATTTAAAAAATCTAAAAAAAAAAAGAAATTTTTGGCTCAATATACTTCTAGCACAAGAAACCTACCCTAATTATTAGTAAAATAAAAAATTTTATCAATTTGCATAAATTTTATTTAAAAAAAATCATATATTGGTTTTTTCTAAGTTGGTTGTGAAATTTAAATTATGCAACAAAATTATGATTTCTTCACTTTTTTTCTTCTTTATATATATACTTTTTTTTTTACATCAAGAAAATATTGAACTTTTGATCACTATTTATTTATTTATAAGAAAAATTAATCATTCACTCCTTATAGTTTACATCAATTTTTAAGTAGGTCCCTATATAGTTTGAAAGCTTTCAAACTGCTCCTAAGAGTTTAGGACATTTAAGGTGTTCATCCCTTCATTTACCCCTTTTACATGTAGGTCCCTTCCAAGTCTAGATGGCGGAAACGGCATGGAATTTTTGTATATATGGCAAACAGCGAAGAGACTTAAGTTGTAAAAAGTTACACGTATGACAAATGAAAAGCCTTATTGGGTCAAGATGGATGCATCTTATGGAGCTTAGTAGGTTGGCCTAGTCGAAAGAAAGAGACAATGAAAGAGGTTGTAGAAGTAACAGGGGGCGACATACAAGGCATGGGGCTACTGTGAAGTAAAAAATGATGTAGGAGAAATACTAGAAAATAAATAGCTTCAAATAATGAGGAAATCAATGACCTTCTTTGTTTGGCTCAAATTAAATAGTAGTATTCAGTAGAAGCTTTTTTATGTGTTTTTGATGTAAAAATACTCTGTTTAACTCTATTTTTTGCATTAAAAAAAAGATGAACTAATAATCTTATAATAGCAAAAGAAGGTACATGTTTATTACACGTCCAGTTGAAAACAACTAGCAAAAAGTCCTAAGCTCTTCAAAGTGGTGCTTCATCTATTCAAAAGCATAGTTCAAAAAATCTCCAACATAAATAGAGTATATGTGCAGATTATAAATAAAATTTCCACAATCAAACCCAATATATATATCATCTCAATTACAAAGGAAAACCCCCCAATAAAGAATAGAAGGCCACAACCAAAGCTTCGACTATCAACCCAACACATACATCATCTAATTTCTAATCACACATAGTAACTCAACCACGATTTCCAATATCAAATTGCAGGCTTTAAGTTTAAATTAAAATGGGACAAAGGAATTTTGTAGAGCTTTGAATCCTCAAATCTTCCACAAATCTCATGATCCCTCTGATTGTTAGTTTGAATCCGACACTCTCCACTACTATAGCCTTTTAATGATGTTTGCACATCTTGCATTGCTAAGAATAGCATACCACCGTCAATAATGGGAGAGCTTTCCTCATCACTGACATGAGCAAGTCTTCCTAAGGTGGACAATCTTTCCCTCCCATTTACTGGTTGAGTTTAATATGAGGGCATGTGCATTTTGAGCTTTAGAAAATTTTCTAATGTGGTGATTGACTCATTTTGCACTTAAGTGCCTAATTAGCATTTTTTGGACACCTAATCACACCATTAGCTAAGTTGGAGAGGTTCAAGGATGAATATTCAAACGTTTCTAAAGCCTAGGAATAAACATTGTAACAACGGGTATTATTAGGGAGTAATTTACACTAATATAAAGTATAGGGACTTATTTAAAATTTGTACAAACTATAGGGATCAATACATCAATTTTCCCCTTATTTAATATTTCATCCATTTCACAATACAATGCCGTGTATTTGAGATAAAAGAAGAGAAAATTGAAGCTCGAGTGAGAATGATTTCACATTTGATGATCAACATAAAATCAAGCAAAGAACAAATTAGACATTTATTTAATATATAATATATTTATTTAAAAATTAATTTGAATTTAATATGAAGTAAAATGTGAAATAAGCAAATTATATTTAAAACTGAATTATTTCTTTCTTGGAAAGTTTAACTTTTCTCATTTACTTTTCACATTTCAAACAACCCCAAGTTATTTTAAACTACCTTTTACATATTAATAAAAGTTATTAAACTTATTAAATTTATCTCAAATTTTATTTATTTTTTAAATTATCCCTAATTAAGTGCTATATATCTTTCCAATTATAAATTACATTTTATTCAATATGCTTAATGAGGTATATTTAAAGAAAAAATTATTTAATGATTCAGACATCACTTATATTTTAGAATATGAAAACTCTTTTGAGAGCAAATTATATTTAACACTGGAGTAAGTATATTGATTTATGGGTTTGTTAAAGTTGAGCCCTTAAAAGGCTTTTTTTTTCTTTTGTGATTTTCCTCAACCTAACTGAGCATGATAATTAACTTAGCAATATCATCATTATTTTATAATTACAATACGTTGAAATAATGTAAGTTAGAAACAGTCTAATCGTGTTGAAAAATGGCAATAATTGATTTGATTAAGAGGGGAAAACAAGAAGAAATTAACCCATCACTTTCCTATTAGTACGGTCTAGCTAATTAATAACCTGATCAAATGACATTTCTTTTCCCCTTTAAATAATTGCAACAGGATTTTTTTTAATAACCAATTGCAACAGGATATTATGTGAGCAGAAGCTTCCTAAATTTTAAAAAAACATTGTCTTCTATTTTTATAGTTATACCCAAAAATTTAGAAAACGTTAATTATTTATTTAAATTATAGAAAAATAAGGTGGTGAATGAGCAAATTAGATTTCCTAAATTCATTGAGAGAATGATAAAAGAATATATGGCTGTGCATATAGCTTACGTCCTATTTTTATGCGTAAATCTTCATTTTCTGTGTCCCTTCCCAAATTGCTTAAGGTGGGTTTATTGCATACAATATAAATCTAGTTGACCTAATTAGGAGTCTTTGTCTTCTAAGCAAATGGTTGGGATTCAATACAGCTTTTGTGTGTGAAGCAAACCTAATTGAAAAGGTTTTACCCTTTGTCCTCCATGCCCTCAAAGAGATAAGTTCTTACTATAGATAAGAAATACTCCTCATCATTACTTAAAAAGAAAAGTGTAATTCTATGTATAATTATTTTTAGGTTTTTAATTTCAGCACGTAATAAATATAGATTTTTTAATAAAAGATATAAAATTGAAATCATTGACACTTGATTAATTGAAGCAAATAGCAATTTTTTTTTCAAAATTAAAAAGGAAAAAAACTGAAAATTTCCGTTGAATTTATGAGTTCAATTCGTATGCCTGAATTAATGGAATGTAAAGTTACCCCCAAGCAGAATATGGACGAATTATCGCCCAAGTAATTATTGTTGTTGTTATTATTATTATTATCAAAAAGATCAGGTTTTGTAAGACTACTTCATGTGCCTACATCTGTTCCTCCGAAAATAAAATAAAATATAATGAAGAAGCTTCTGCATGTGAAGTATTATAAGTCATTCAATAAATGAATCATGAACATTGATCTCGGATTAACAAATTTGGAACATGACATTTTGTTTAATTTAATATATAAATTGGAATTGGAAGTAAAGAAATGGTCAGCACACGGCATTTGAAATTCTAATATTTTGTAGTTTTGTTTACTTTTTTGAAATATGTGGAACTTCCAGATTCTTCATTGGGATCAAATGGTTAAAGACTTGCTAAAATAGAATATCGTGGGAAGAAAATGTTTCCCACATCATAGTATTTTTATTATCATATGTGTATATAGCTCGTGTCAATATCAGCCCTTTTTCCAAAATATATTACCAGCCAATCCATGTAAGGCAATTGTTAAAATAAATAAATAAATAAATGCAGACACATTTTCATTTGCACCACCAAAAATAAATGGCACAATATTATAAATAGTTTACTTTGATATATATTTTATTAATATATATATATTCATATATTAATATATTGATTGTTTATAAAAAATAATAAATTATATTATTTTTCATGGATTTTACTGAAACTACATAAGCATCTATTTTATTTTCAAATAATATAAATTTTGTCTTAATTTTATGCTAACTAATATATCATTTTGATAGTTTGAATATGCAACTATTAACAAATTAAAATAAATACAGATATATGATGTATTGTGGGGTAAAATTTACATGTGGTGTCACCTAGCTGAATGAGTTAGATATACTAGTACAATTAATCCAATTAGCAAAATTAAACATTTATTAGTGACTAAATTTAAAATTTATAAAATTATGAAAGTTCTAATTATAAACTTCCAGAACGTCTTGGGAAGAACGTTTGAAAAAAAAACTTGAGAATAATTTAACATTAATTACGGAACGTATCTTGCTGAACTCTGCTTCTTCTGGCACTATATAAAGAGATACATGGCAAGTGTTAGCAATGACACAGTTCGAATAAGAAGAAGGAGGAGGAGGGAGAGAGGAATGTCGAGAAGCATGAAGATGACGATGATCAGAGTGACCATTCTTGCCTTGTCACTGTTTTCTTTCTCAGAAACCATAACAGTACACGTGTCAGCTTCTGGGCCATCACCAAGTCCCCAACCCCAACCCAGAGGACCACAGAACTTCACCGTCGGTGGGATCTTGGGATGGGTCGTTCCACCAGGTGGTCACCGTTTTTACAAATCTTGGGCTCGTTCTAAAACTTTCATGGTCGGAGACGCCCTTGGTAATTAATGATTGAACCCTACAATATTAATTAGAGTTTTCTTATATGTTTTGTGGTACGTTATCTCTCTGAAGTTATCAATTAATTAATTAAACTTGCGGGTGTTGCAGAGTTCTTGTTCATTAATGGAACACAAGATGTCGCAGTGGTGAAGCAGGAAGATTACGACAACTGTCAGACGAACAACACCATAGCAGTTTACCCGAGTAGTCCTGTGAGAATCGTACTGAACGCCACCGGGGAGCATTTCTACACGAGCACGTACCGTAATCACTGTGCCTTGGGGCAGAAGCTAGCCATTAATGTTACTTCCAATTCCAATGGTTGGTCTTCTCCTCCTCCGTCACCCTCACCAGATGGTGCTTAATTTGTCTCCTTGAAGCTCTGCCTCTTGGGTTGTCTCTGCATGTGTGCCCGCCTTCGTGCGTTTTCATTGCCATGGCTTTCTTGTGTTGATTGGTATTTTTATAGTACGGATTTCTTTACACGTGGGTTTGTTTTGGTGTTTATATCAGATGATTGTTGTATATTTAGTGAGATTGTATATCCATTCATTGGATTTATATATCATTTATGGGTAGCTTATATATGATGTGTGTTTGGATTTTGGAGAGAGCAGATTGGCTGCGCCTTTTCATCTGCTTTTGATGTAATAAATTATGTGATTCTATTACAGATTACAGTTTTTTTCTTTTAAATTTCTTGGGTAAATTAGGAGCTACTTTGAAAAATATTTTATCATTTCTTAGATCTCACTTCACCCTTATAACTTGAGTTTGTTCTTATTAACTATTGTATAGAGTTTTCTCATTGACTATCTCTTGTAAAATCTGTTTGAAAAATCTTTAAGTACTACTCATATCTAAGCACACTCTCACCTTTTGAATTAACTCTAAATAGCGATTATAGAGTTTTCTCATTGCCTATCCCTTCCAAAATCTCTTCACTAAGCTATATATATACAAACAATCATCTTTAACATTTATAACTGGGATACAAACACTCTCCTTATTTTTTAAATATGTATATAGTCCTCTTGGTTGACAATTAGTCTATTATTCCATCCGATCCATATTATAATATATTGTATAGCACAGTTTGTTAGTCTAGATATTATGTACTATTGATTGCCCTTTTTGGCCCCTATTTCATTTGATAAATGATCTTGTCACTTGTGGTGGAATAAGAATTTAATGAAATGAGTGGAATAAAAATTAAAAGAAAAATGCACGTGTTCATAACAGATGCAATCTCCCAATGAACGACGTCCCCTCCTGTTCATGTGAGAAGTCAGTGTTTCTGCAATTGGTCTTATGTGTGCTTTAATTAAAATTTTGAAATCAGTTTCATTGATCAAATGTGCTATTATCGGGATTGTCATCTCTTGTATCAATTGGTTCGGGTCATTTCATATATTAATTATATTGAGACTCCCTCTGCTTTAACTATGTTTATATTCTATTAATCAATATGGTAAATTTGGAAATTTTGGCTTTTGAGTAGTTTAAGAATATAATAACTTTTATTTAAGATGCATGAAATTGTTGGCTACACTTTATAATATGGATTGAATGAAGTATTTTGACACATTAATAACAATATACCCCTTTACTTTTTTTTTTAGAAGTAACCTCTTTAAATTTTAATTTATGCATAGATAACATATCTAAACTTTAAATTAATAATGTGTTGATAACATATACACCCTGTCATTTTACATTTCATTAGTATTGAAACACTAAACAAATTATATAATGACGAAAAAGCATATCTACATAAATTTAAAAGTTTAAAGGAGTTACCAACGGTGGGTGACTTGAAGTATGATTTTGAATTCGAATACTGTGAATGAAAAAAAAAATCACATTATGAGAGTTATCCATTTGAATCCTATAATATTTGAATATGATTCAATCAGATAATTAATTATAGCATAACAAAAGTTTAAAAGCATTTATTATCAAATTTTAAAGGCAATGAATAGTAAAAGATAATTGGGTACTGGAATCCAACATTATAACTATACAAAAGCATTTCTTGGTGCTTCTAACACTTATTCAAATAGACACTTAATAATATGAAGAAATGGTAATCGAACACCGGATAGTTATTTAAAAAATGTAAAATTTTCCCCTTTCAAATAGTTGCAAGAGAATACTTAAATGATTATGTTAATGACTTATATATAATGGTTGTATGTGGGCAGCAGCAAAATCTTCCTATATAAGTAGGATATTTCACCAGTAAAATTATAAAACATCATCCACATTAGGTAATTTTCTCTTTTGATATTGGTTTAAAAAAATCGTCCTCTATTTTTATGATTATATACAAAAAAATTAGAAAATGTTAAATTTTTATATAAAATAAAATTGGCGAATGAGCAAATTAATTAGATTTCCCGAATTCATTGAGTGAATGGTAAAAGAATATAAATGTGTACATAACCTACGTCCTATTATTATGCCTATATCTTTTTTCATTTTTATCTCTCCCCAAATACTGTATATAATGCTGTGAATGCAAGATAATTAGTTTATATTATAACTAACGATATGTTTAATTCTATATATCTTTGCTATTAGGTTTTTAATCAAAACGTAATTAGTAAAATATATAATATTGACATCATTGACAATTAATCGAAGCCAATAGCAATTTTTTTTCCAAAAAAGACTAAACTGAAACCGTTGAATTTATGTTAAGTTCAATTCGTATATCTCTGAATTCCCCCAGTAGAATATGGACGAATTATCGCCCAAGTAATTATTGTTATGAAAAACATTTGTTTTTGAAAGACTTCAATGAAGAAGCTTCAGTGAAGTTTGAAATATTGTTAGTCATTAAAGAAATTAATCATGTACTCTGATCTCTGATTAACAAATAATTATTGGAACACTACATTTGATTTTTTATAAATTGCAAGCAAAGAAATGGTCAACACACGGCATTTGAAAATCTAAATTGTGTTAACATAATTATGTGTGACTTTGTTGAAATATGTGGATCTTCCATATCCTTCCCATCCAGAGCAAAAGGTTAACTAAAGATTTGCCAAAATATAATAACGTGGAAAGAAAGTTGGAAAATGTTTCACATAGCATACTCTCCCTCCGATCTAAAATATAAGTTCTATTTTAAAAGTTTGTGTTGGTCCAAAATATAAGTCTCATTTGGTAATTTATAGGGTATTAAAAATTTTTCCTATTTTACTTTTATATATAATTAAATATAGGAGAGATAATAAACTTTAAATATAATGTATTAAATAGGAGGTTACTATTAAAAAATAATGTATTTTTTGATAAATTTAATAATTAAAATTACTTTTCTTAATTTTATATAATTAGTTACATAAAACTCATATTTTGAGGAGGGGGTAGTATTTTATTTATCAGATACATGTATACATTGCTTGAGTTCATATCGGCCTTCCTTCCACATAAATCAGCCAATCAATAGTAGGCACTTGTAGAAAAACAAAATTAAATGCTGACACATCTTTATTTGCATTGGTGGAAACCTGAAAAATAATAGGGGAAATTACATATTATGCCCAAAATCTTGACTTAATTAAAAATTGGGACCAACTATTTATTTAATTAACTAAATACTTTTAAATAAAAAAAAAAATTGTAAGATTATCAAAATGTTTCTTAAACTTCCCTTCACCTCCCCTACCATTATAGGCCAACGGTCAATGACCACCGGTGACTAGTCAACACTGGTCAATAGTCACCGTTGACCAATCACCCACGACTATTGAATAGTGTTGATTGGTCACCAGTAACCGTTTGACTGTGGCTGCTGATCGACCAACTATCAGTCAACAGCATTGACTGGTCACCAGCAGTCGGCAATGGTGAGGAGATAGAAGGGTGTTTCAAGGGTATTTTTGTAATTTCATAATTTTTTAATTTTATTTAAAAATATTTAGTCTTTTATTGTAATTAAATGAATAATTATCCTAATTTTTAATTAATTCAAGATGTTGGTCCTAATATGTAATTTTCACAAAATATTATACTACTATAATTTGTAAATAGTGCACTTTGACGTAGATTTTATTGATATATACTAATATATTAATATTGATGTTGATAATTTATAAAAGAATAAATTATATTATTTTTCTTAAATATTATATTGATATACTATATAAAAATTTATTTTATTTTCAAATAATATAAATTTTGACTGAATTTTATTAAAATCATATAAACTTCTCTTGTATTTTACTAAACTTATTATCCTAGCTATTAAACTTACTTATATGCTAATTATTTACTTCATTTTGTTAGTTTGAATATGCAGCACTCAAAGTAATAAATTAAAATAAATAAAAATTATGATGTGGAGTAAAATTTACATATGATGTCAGCTTGATGAATGAGTTAGGTGTATAATTAATCCAGAAATATTTAACACTCTTTTTTGCCACAAAATTTAACATTCATTGATGACTAAATTTAAATTTAAAATTTACAAAATTATGAAAGATGTAATTATAAACTTCTAGAACGTCACAAAAATTGGGCAGAACTTTCAAAACCGTGAGAATTATAATTTACGAAACATATCTTGCTGAACTCTCCGCTTCTTCTGGCCTTATATAAACATACGTGGCAGGTGTTAGAAAATGACAGAGCTTAAAGAAGAAAGGAGACAGGAATGGCGAGAAACATGATGATGACGATGATCAGAGTGGCTATTCTCGCCCTGTCACTGTTTTCTTTCTCAGAAATCATAGCTTCCCAGGAAGTTCTGGTCGTCGGAGACAAATTGGGATGGACGATTCCTCCAGCAGGCCCTGCGCCCTACGACGCTTGGGCCGCCTCGCACACCTTCGTCGTCGGAGACATCCTCGGTAAGACCGTAACTATCACTTCAAATTTTCTGTTTGCTTCCCAAGAAAATAAGTATTTAACCAGATCAGTGATTACTTCTTTTACATATCTTATTGTCAGTATTCAACTTCACGAACGGAGACCAAGACGTGGCACAAGTGACGAAGGAGGCGTTCTTGAAATGCAACACGACGAACCCCATCGAGGTGAAGAAGACGAACCCTGCGAATTTCACTTTGAACAGTACGGGAGAATACTACTTCACCAGCACATTGGATAAGCACTGTGAGTTAGGTCAAAAGCTAGCAGTACACGTGTCAGCTTCTGGGCCATCACCAAGTCCGCAACCCAAACCCAGAGGACCCTGGAACTTCACCGTCGGCGGGGCCTTGGGATGGATCGTTCCCCCAGGTGGTGAAATCGTATACAAATCTTGGGCCCGTACTAAAACCTTCATAGTCGGAGACGCCCTCGGTAAATGATTGAACCCTATAATTAAAGTTTCTTTTATGTTTTGTGGTACGTTATCTCTGAAGTTATCTCAATTAATTAAACGTGTGGGTGTTGCAGATTTCTGGTTCATTAATGGAACACAAGATGTTGCAGAGGTGAAGAAGGAAGATTACGAGAAATGCCAAACAAACAACACCATGGCAGTTTACTCCAGCAGTCCAGTGAGAATCGTACTGAACACCACTGGGGAGCATTTCTACACGAGCACGTACCTTAATCACTGTGCCTTGGGGCAGAAGCTAGCCATTAATGTCACTTCCTATAGCTCCTCCTCCTCTTCTTGTTCTCCGTCTGGCTCTGCTTTCTCACCTGAAGGTGCTCAGTCTCCTTCATCTCTTACTCCTGGAAGCTCTGCCTCTAGGGTTGTCTCTGCATATGTGCCCGCCTTCGTCTTCATTGTCATGGCACTCTTCTACGGATTGATGTAGTACAGATTATTTGACCACGTGGGGTTTCTTTGTTTTCTGTGTTTATATCAGATTATTGGTGTATGATTAGCTAGTGAGTCTGTGTATCCATTCATTGGATTTGTCATTTGTAGTTAGATTATATATATGATGTATGTTCGGATTTTGGACAGAGCATAAGCAGATTGGCTATGCTTCTTCATCTGCTTAGATGTAATAAATCCTGTGATTATTCTATTATAGATTACAGTTTTTTTTTTTTTTTGTCATTGACTATCTTTTGCAAAAACTCTTCACCGAACTAGTTAGCTCCAAAATACAAGGGGTTAGCTCAATATTGAAGAATATTATATAATTTTTACTGTTAATAGGATAAATTGTACAAAAATCCCTTGAACTTTACGCCATGCACAAATTATCACCTTGACTTTTAAAACTCAGATAAAAAAGTTTCTAAATTTTTAAACTTATGCATATAACCCCCTACTATTAATTAGTCTACTATTTCACTACGTGAGCATGATACGTTAATGACAATATGACACCTTAATTTTTTTATTTTACAAATAATTCCCTTAAATTTTAATTTATGTACAAATAACATGTCTAAACTTTAAGCGCAAATAAACTCTATAGCTGTTTGGTTCTCAGTTTTGTAAAATTAAGTTAAGATAAATGAAGTTTGTAAAAATAAAGTTTAGATCATAAAGTGAGTTTATTGTAAGTTATTATAGGATATTTTTTTTACAAAAGTAAGTTTGACAAAAAATCTGTTTGGATGATAAAGATTAAAAGTACTTTTAAATGTACAATATAGAGTAAATTTATTTCTCCTTTTTTAAAACCCACATTTTGTTAAAGGAAAAGTAAATTTTCCCCTCATTTTCTAAAACTACAGTTTAACCCACTTTTCATTTTTTAAAAAGGCAGTTTGTATTTGATCAAACACATCTTCTTAGAAAACTATGGTTGAAAATGATGGTATCTTTTTCATAAAGATGAACCAAACAGACACTATGTCATTGTCATATGTATTAGTTTGTTTTATTGTTATACACTCCCTTTGGTTCAAAATATAGGGCATTTTACCTTGATCTAAATATAAGACACTGTTCAAGATACGAGATAGTACTCCATCCATTCTAGTTTATAGTGTACTTTTAACTACCATACACGGATCAAGACAATAATTAGTAACTAAAAAAATTTTTCATCTTTTTATCAATTACCTCATTAAATGCATTGAGAATGAACCATTTCAATAATAAATAAATATTTAGACCTACTAGTTAAGGGTAATCTTAGAAAGAAAAAAAAGTACACTACGTAATTTGCAAAATGTATTATATTATGAAATATAAATTTTTCAAAAAGGTGCACTATATAGCAGAATGGAGGAAATATTTATTATATATTTTCAAAAAATACTCCTGTTTAAGTTATCACAGAGAGAAAAAATGAGATTAAGTAAAGATAGTTTTGAAAAAATGTCTTGATTTTTTAGAAAATCAAGATAATTAACTAACTTTAACTCTTATCAATAATTCACATAATTTGGTTAAAATTGTCTTATATGTTAAGTATTGGGAGAGAGTGTTTTATATTTTTTTTGGGCCACCAACAGATATATTCCATATTTATTTATAATTAAATGAACATATTTTATTATCGTGAATTTCAGATGGCAATAGACAACTAGGATGGCTTGACGAAAGAGGTTGCAGGGTGGGAACAGAATAACAAGTTGTGCGCAAGTTGATTAAAAGTGGGCGCTTTTTGTCGCGACTCTTCCTGCGCGTCAACGCATGGGGATGAAAATCGGAAGGTAGTAAATTACTAATTACTAATTAAATTACCGGGATGGAAATTTTTCGTATATAAACATGATGGAATAGAATGAAGAACAAAAATTGAATGAAAAGGATGATTTTGTAGATAGAAAAAGTCTATTTTATATCCTTAAATAAAAGTTATAAAGTGAAACTATTACTCTTTGTGGAATGACAATAAGAATACATTAAATATTGAACGTTTTATCCAGCCTTGTTATGACAAAATAATGCATTTATAAAATATTTTCAATGAGGTAGGTTTGATCCTTGTTATGGTAAGAGTTTCTGTCCGATGAGTGAATTTTAGCTATTTTTGAGGAAAAATAAAAAAAAAGATGTATTATTATCCATTTTTCGAATTATTTGAAGGAAAGAAAGGTCATATTTGTTTCATGGTCCATGGACCATTTTTTGTCTTTACTTAATTTTTGATCCTCTTCTTGACCACATCTGGCAAATTTAAATAGGATTTATTAATGATAATTGATTTAGGTGATTTGATATTTGTTTTCTCAAATAAGGTTTGCAATTCAAGTTTTGTGACAAAATTATTATTAGGAGAGTCTTATATCTATATATGATTTAACTCGACTCAACTAAAATTAATTAGAATTCAATATGACTTTTAAAATTAAGCGGTGTTCAACTAAAAAATAAATAAGTAGGATCAATTATCTAAGTAAATTTCACACATTTTGTATCTATTTGTTTATGAAATTGAAATATATATATATATATATATACACTCAAATACAAAGTAAACAAATAAAGAAATAGAAACTTAGTCGGAGCAACCAGAACAAGGATTAGAGTTAATGGTCCATAAATCAACTCGCAATCGGCCTGATCCAAAGAATACATTCATTGGGCTTCATCCTGATTTTGTCATTTATGTACTGAAGTCCAAATATCCACACTTTATTTTTTCACTCCTTTACCAAAACAAACTGGCCCCCCAATATAATATACTATGTCTAAAATATATGAAAAAGAAAGAAATGAGAGATAAATTATATCACACAATGATATCGAATATTTCATTAGTTTTCGATAAAATGATTGCTTTTTTTTCTGGTGTACAATAAAATGATTGCTAATAATTCACCAGTTTATTCTTTACACGATAATATTAAGTCATCAATAATTTTTTTAGGGATCAAATAAATTAATCATGAGTGAATTCAAAATAAATGTAGTAATCGCACAAATAAAATTCTCCACACGATATTACAAATTTAGTTATTTACCTCATTATGACTAGATTTTTTTTTAACAAGTCGTAGGAGTCAAGGATTAACCTAGTCAAGGGACATTTTAACTTATGAAAATGGAAATCGAAAAGTCAATCCTCTTTCGTAAGGATTAACGTGTTTGAGCCAAAACCAAAAAAAAAAAAACAGAGAGAGAGAGAGAGAGGGAGAGAGTAAGAAACTAAGAACTAACGTGGCGTAACCCGAATTCATAACCTATATTAGATTTTTTTTTTATGAAGAATAACCTATATTAGATTTTTAAAAAGAACAGTTTCCACATGATCTATCTAAATTTTTTTAATCATAAAGCTCAATATTCTAAAGTTGATAAAACTCAAAGTCTTGATTGTCTGTCCCAGTCTCGTGCTAAAACTCGCTACCTCACGAGTCTGTCACATCTGCGTTACTGTTCAAAGAAGCAACCTCCAATTTGTAAAACCACACTGTATTATCTGTTACTTTTCCTATTTTGGATATTGTATTATTTGTTCCTTGTCCCTTGCATGATATTACTAAAATTCCATATAGACTTTAAGTTCAAATTGTTTTTTTCATCAAGTATGGAATTCAATTTGCTGTTGTCATTTTTTACAGTTAAAATTAATCTCTCTACATCTAATAACTTCAAATGAAATAATTCAAACAAAAGGCAAATGACTTATCTGTTATTTATTATATACCAAACTCGTACGTAATGCATTTGTATGAAGCAATGTACATTGATAGAATCTTCTGAAATGTAATGGTTGGTCGCACTAGCTATCAAATAATGAATTTAAAAAAGAATATTCTTATAGTGCAGAAGAATAGTCAAAATGCCTCGAACTATCATCTACAGCACGTAATCATTATAAAATTCTAAAAATGAACTTACCAGACATACATAAACAAATTAACTCGTTCAAAAATGGTATCTTATCATTTACAATTCTTAATTAATTCCCATTGAGGGCCAGGAAGCTCTATATATATGTCCATCGTTTGCTGCAAACACTCAAACAAATCTCAATCTCATCGTCTTGAAATATATATATAGCAGCAAGAGTTGATATAACAAAGGGAAGAACAATGGCCAAACACATTGGTTTGATAGGTTGCTCCATCGTTGTACTGTCTTTATTATTTGCAGCAACCGAAGCAACTGAATATAATGTGGGTGACAGCTTTGGCTGGAACATCCCTCTTAATCAGAACTTCTATTCAGACTGGGCTTCCTCCAAGACCTTCTTCGCTGGAGACTCTCTAGGTATATATGCTTAATATTTATTGTTGGGTTCATTAATTCCATATGGTGATATATATATATATATAATATGTATGTCTGCATTATTTATGTTTTTTCTTGCCTTTCTTCCTGATTTAATGGATCAGTGTTCAACTGGACTGGAAACCACAATGTGGCTGATGTAACAATGGCGGATTACAACAACTGTAGCACCGACGCCATCACATTCACCGGCAGCCCCAACGGGACGGTGTTTGTGATTAATCTTTTGCGTCCGGGGCCTCGCTACTTCATCTGCACCGTCGACGGCCACTGTGCAAGAGGCCAGAAGTTCAGTATCAACGTCGAGTGGCCAAACTCTCCTGCTCCTTCTCCTTCTCCATCAGCTCAACCACCATCTTCTTCTTCTGCTCCAACTCCGTCTTTCCGAGTCTAGGCTAGCTAGCTGAATTTCTCTCCACCATTGATGTCTTTTTATTCATCCGCATACATATAGTTTATAGTGTTTCATGAATAGTCAGAGACTATATGTTTTTTGTAGTCTTTATAAATGTCCAATTCTTCGGGGGCATGCAGAGTTTTCTAGTTTCAATAATGGATGTACTGTTACGTCTAGTTTGTGAATTTTGAGTTAAATAAAGCAGTTCATTGTGATTCATTATTATTATTTTTTGGCCACCGATTGTGATTCATTAAACTAGACTGAAGTTAAGTTAGCTTATTTCGCAATTTGCACGCACTCATATATTATCATTTTACTTCTCAATTTCAAGTAAACAAAAGATTTGGGATCATTGACACACAAATTCAGTTACAGGCAGACATATATTTTGAATTTTATTATATATTAAACTTGTCAAATAAAAATTTCATAACTATATATAATGAGCTAGTGAATAATATTATAATTTGATAACTGTACAGTTTGTTTTTTTACAGCATGATTTAATGAACAAATATTTTTTTCTTAATTTTTGAATCTCCTGCAATATTGCCCAGGTAGTGGGCTAGTTTAAAAATTGACACAAAATATTAAAAAAATAAAAATAACCCAAACTCTTTTCAAGCAACCACCAAAAAAACAAATTTCGAGTTAATGGACAATATAAATCAACTCGTAACAATAGGTGCGGCCTCATAACGGATTCACTGGGCTTCAGTTCGAAGTCCAAATACCGATATTTACAAAAAAGAAAGGGAAGGTCCAAATACCACGTATTTTTTGATACCTAAATAGTATAAAATGAGATGTCCTGTCCAAAAACATGGTATTAAAAAATATGATTGGGTATCAGATATGAATACGATTCCCCGCCTTTCCGCTTTCCCTTTCCCTTTCCCTCCCTTTTCGCCTACCCTTAAATACGAACCGGAAATTTCACCCTGCACGAGCACGACCCACATTGCTTCTCTTCCAATTCCATCGCCACCCTCTCAGGTTAGTTGCATCTACGCTCTGTTTGACTCGAGATTTTATGTTTGAGTTCTTTAACGCTTGAAATATCCGATCATTTCTAAGTTACTAGAAATGTTTGATTGTGTTACGCTTTCTGAATCATTCCTTAACTTTTAGGTTATGAACCTAATGATGTTTTCGTGTTAAGAGCTATTGGCACGTGTTTCAAATTCCAAAGTCAATAATGGTACTTGCTTTGATTTAAAGGGGAGCATTTCGATTCCACTAATTTAATTTAATTTTCTGGACTCGTTTACATTTTTCACTGGATGGTAAATATTTGAGGATTATGTGCTTGTGATGAAATAGCTTGATTTACATGTAATTGCTAATGCGGTATAATTTATAATTGTATCTGTTTGAATTACAATTAGTCTCATTTCTCTACTTTTATTTTTCATTTATTTATCTTACTCTTGTTTTTAAATAATATAATTTATAAAACTTTACATATTTGAAACTATAACAAATCCAGAATTTTTAAGAAAAAAGTACAATATTTGAATAGCATTAAATATTTTAAGTTTATTTTTTTTCAAACAAATGTGGCATTCTGTAAACATGAAATTAATTGCGATTATATTGATGTTAGTTTTAGCATTAGCAATAAAAAAATTTCCACAAAAAAAAATCAACATCAGAACGATCATCTTCTCCCCAACACTTGATGATATAAATATGTAAGGGTTAACATGTTCGGCATCGACCCAAGAAACAAAGTAATGATTAAGGTGGCATACCCCTAGTTCACAATCATGGTATGGAAAATCAGACCAGATCGGCCAGACCGGATCGGGAAGCGGCCCTTGCTCTGGTTTGATCACAGATAAAAATTAGTTCACTTCAGAATCAAAGGCAAATCGGTTTGAACCAATCTAGTTTTTTTTTTTAAAGATAAAATAATCTTATTTTTAGCACTAAATAGTATTATTTTTTGTATAAATTTTTTTCTTTCTATATTATAATATGGTATAAGTATTATTATGATACATAATTATTAATAATGATAAATTTATTTAACAAATAATATGAAAATAGAATATCAATTAACTATTTTGAATTCAAAATATTATTATAAACAAATATTAACTTATTTAGATTTTAATATTAGGTTGTAAAACTTATTAATAATATTTCTAATTTTTTATATATTATTAAGTTTATTTTTTATTACAAATTAAATATTAATTTTATTATCATAGATAAATATCTTTTATATTTTTTATCTATATTATTTAAAATATATTAACTTATTCACAACTAGTATGACCTCGACCATTAAACCTTAAACCAATGTCTCGGTCGATTTAATGACTGATCCAATTTTTAATACTTTGTTCATAGCCTATATAATATATTGGATTCTAAAATAGAAAAGCATCCACATCACCATCGTAAAATTTTTAATCGTAGATCTTATCTTAATATTCTAAAGTTGATCAATTTCAAAAGTCTTGATTGGCCTTTCCATTGAACCAAAATCGCTGCCTTACCCGGTCTCTCTCTTACATCTTCAAACATCTCTGCGTTTCTGTTCAAATAAGCAACCTCGAATTCGCAAGCAAACTTCTCTGCGTTACATATTACTAAAATTAAATGTAGACTTTAAGTTCGAATTGTTTTTATTCAGTATGGAATTCAAGTTTCTGTTCTCATTTCTTATAGATGAAATTAAAAATCATGTTCACCCCTGTACACCTAATGACTTCAAATAAAATTCCAACAAAAGGCAAAAGAATTTCTGATTCATATCAAACTCAAAATTCTTTTGCATGAAGCAATGTGTTGATTGAATCTTCTGGAATGAAATGGTTGGTCGCACTACCCAGATTACAAATAGATAGAATGAAAAAGAATGTCTTCCTAGAATAGAAGAATAGTCAAAATGCCACAAAGTGTCATCTCCAGCACGTAATCACAAAATTCTAGAGAAGAACACGATTTTACCAAGTATGCATAAACTCGTTCAAAAATGGTACCTTATCATTGACAATTCTTTATTCCTGATGAGTGTCAGGAAGCTCCCTCCTAATCCTTATATATACATCGTTCCCCGCAAGCACATAATCTCAATCTCATCTTCTTGAAGCAGCAACAAGATTTGAATAACAAGAAACAACCAACCTGCGTAACAAAAGAGAAGAATAATGGCCAAGCACATTGGTTTGATAAGCTGCTCCATCGTTGTACTGTCTTTATTATTTTCAGCAACCGAAGCAACTGAATATATTGTTGGTGACAGCTTTGGCTGGAACATCCCTCCCAATCAGAGCTTCTATTCAGACTGGGCTGCCTCCAAGACCTTCTTCGTTGGAGACTCACTGGGTATGCTTAATACTTGTTTAATCTTCACCCAACATTCATTCATTCATTTCTATGTTGGCATTTAGTGATGTTTTTCTTCTCTTGCTCCTGAATGGATCAGTGTTCAACTGGACTGCGAACCAGAATGTGGCTGATGTAACAATGGCGGATTACAACAACTGCAACACCGACACCATCACATTCACCGGCAGCCCTGGGACGGTGTTTATGATTAATCTTTTGCATCCGGGGCCTCGCTACTTCATCTGTACTGTCGATAACAACTGTGCACGAGGCCAGAAGTTCAGCATCAATGTTGAGTGGCCAAACTCTCTTGGTCCTTCTCCTTCAGCTCAACCACCAGTTTCCTCTGCTCCAACTCTGTCTTACGGGGTCTTGTCTGCATTTCTCTCCACCATTGCTGTCCATCTCTTCACCCGCATATAGGTTATAGTGTTTCATCAATAATTACAGACGTCTTTTATAGTCTATTAAATGTCCAATTCTTTGGGGTGTCCAGAGTATTTCAGTTTCAATAATGGATGTAATGCTACGTGTAGTTTGTGAATTTTAAGCTAAATAAAACAGTTCATTGTGATTCATTAAAATAGACAGTTGGCTTGAGATTTCCCGATTTGCATGCAGTCATTTATCATGGCTGGACGTCACAATTTGAACCCAAAAAATAATATATTAATAAATTTTGATGCTTTATGCGTGAGCTTCGGGGTTAAACATATTATCACATGTAAAACTCTAAACAAGAATAATTTTTGCAAGAAATTTCCGCATAAATCTCAGCGCCAAGGTGAAAGACCTAGTTTTTCGTATAGATCGAACAACCAAATAACAAAAAAAAAAAAGCCTCAAGCAACCACTTGAAGTATTCCTGTTTTTATTGTTTTTATAACCTCGCCATTTGTACTTCCTCTAATTCTTAATATAAGACCTTTTTAACTGAATCACACAAATTAAGAATTAAAATTAAAATTAATTAACTACATCGATTTCTCCAAAAATTTTAATATTTTTCCAAAACTACCCTTATTTAATCTCTCTCTCTTTCTCTTTGAATACATTAAATAGGGATATTTTTTGAAAATGTATAATAAATACTACCTCGTATATTGTAAAGAATTTTATATTTAGAATCAGGATAAAAGATTCTATATATAGGACCAGAGGAAGTATAAAGGCATGCTATGCCTTTAGAGAGAGAGAGAGAGAGAATAGAGATGGATAAAAAAATGAATATTATATTCAGCTCCATTCTTTAATGTTACTTTCCCTTAAATACTTAATATAAAATATTATTGCAGATAATCTAGATTTGTCCACTTCAGAACATTTTGAGAATAGGGTATGGCTCCTTCAGAGTCGCTGCCTTCTAAGGCTCAGCTGGATCATTGGTGCTGGTTCCTCGATTGACACAACGACATTTATTGTCCCTCTTATAATGGGTTGTTTTTTCTGTTTGATAAAATTTTATCAACAGTCGTCAACTGTACTTAATACACACACAATGCTCTTAACCGCTCTTCTTCGATACAGCCACATTCAGATTTAGAATAGTTAATAAAATGCTATTTTAATTGAGTTTATACATCATATGGCATCTAGAAGGCATAACTCTCACAGTGTTTTAGGTTTTGATCTATTCTTCCAAAAGAAGTTCCTCAAGATTTATTCCCATTACACGTCAATTCCTTAGTAAGACCAAATTGTAAATCTACACTGCTTAAAGGATTAACCCAGTACACAATGTGTATCAAGTTACAAATTTTCAGAGACTAGTATGTACATAAAGAAATATATCTATAGAGTACTGCGTACGGAAATGTATTTTCCATGATCAAATATCGATTCTCAAAATGTTGGGACCAAAAGCTCTATGCAGTTAATACCTAATGAGACATTTTAGGTCTTGTCATCCTTTTAAGCGTTGTTTAATAGCTACCACACTTGATCAGACATACTTTAATCAGACTCAATGTTTATTGCCAATACCAAGTCATGTTGACTGTCCATGTGGTCCAGAGTAAGATTTAGACATGGATATTGAATATCCACAAAAGCTGGAAAACTTTTTCTAAGATTGGTTAAGCATCAGACCATTCATCTCGTCCTGCTAATTTCCCAGCAGAAAACCAAAGGAAACACACCCCTAACCCATTGTTGAGGTGGGCTTTTCATAAGAAAGAGAGATAAGATAAACATTTCGGAACATTTTCATGTATGCTTACTTGGTTTGTTTTATTTGCCTCCTGTTGTGATTTCCAAGTCATTATCCAAAAAACTACCATCTGCTGCTAGTGTTGATCTTGTTCAGATCAGCAATTTTAATGTCTCAAGCATGGGGCAATGTTAAGCTTGTCAATAATTACTCGGTGAATATAAACACACCAAAGGACATACTCCTTAAGTATTTGCAATATTAAACACATTGCTGAAAGCACAGATTCTAATAACAGATTAATGCCCAGTCTTAGGCACATATTGAATCATGCTGATTCAGTTCGCAGGTCTAACATGTGTAAGTTGTCATATGCGTACATGATCTTTTGAGTTAACAAGATATTAGACAGAAAGATAAGGTCTTATTTACAATTCATATTTGCGGCAATGCATTTGGCAACTCATTGTCAACTACTAAAATTTTTCACAAACGGAGCTCTACATATATAGAGAGAGTCTACATAAGTGGATTCAACAGCATTCAAAATCATCTTGAATTGCAAACGTATATATACTACAACAGGAAAGACTGTCTACAAACCTGGTCCTTGGCTTCTATCAGAAAACTGATTGGATGGGACTCCTAGCTGCTGGCAAAATTGTCCATCCTCCTCATTGTTACCTAAAGGCGCCTTGCGCTTCCGAGAAGTTTCCTCCGAGTTCTGATGTTCACCCTCTGTACTGCATCTTGTAGAACTGCAGTCAAAGGTACTGAGACCCATCATTCTAGGATAAAAGGAAAACTCTTTATTCATCTGCAAGGATAGATGACTAAACTTGTTGCCTTCCTGAGAACTTCTTAAACTAACAGTGCCAACATCTTCAGTTTCACATGCTGAACTTTTGTCTCTGTTGGGACATGGATGCAAACTAAGACCCAATCTCAAAGATAAATCACATCCTCTCTCGGGAGGCTTATCTTGAATCTCTATAGATGCATCTTTTGCAGCACTATTAAGAAGATATTGGGATCTACTGTAGGAGAGCTTTTGCAATAGACCAATACTAGCTGGCTCTGGGATTGGGGTAATAACCGGTGTGCCAACAAAGATTTGATCAGATGAAGTGTTTTCCGGGGTCATCTTTAGCCGAGGTTCTTTAGATTCATACTGAGTTCCATAATACAAGGGATAAACTGAACCCAAATTCATACAGGGGTTGGTTTCCATTGCCAATTGCTGATGACGAGCAGAAGGGAAAGCATCTGAGAAAGGATAGTTACAAGAGCTTATCAACCTATTTTTTTGATGCGCAAGCTCACTAGAATCTGATATGGGAAGTGTTGAAGCAGCAGCCTGGGGTTTTGCAAAGTTTAACGGATTGCCAGACTGAAGAGGTGAAAACTGAGGGCGCAGTTCCCCAACAGTCTTAGGAGATCTAACAGCAGGTTCTTGCGTTCTTGGGGTGAGGTAAGTCCTAGGGTTATTGTGCCTTTCGCTTCTTGAAGCTCTCACAGGTTTGCAGCCAAGGTTGAGTGCAGCTGAGAAGAAAACATACATCACTAGAAGCTCAAATTTACAAATTTCTAGTCACTATTCGTTTTCAAATGACATGAAAATCTGACACAGCATAGTTCCAATTTTGAAATAAATTTATTCAGTACGTTCCAGAACTGGATCCGGAGAAATGTCAAGAAGGGGAACAACTAAATAATACCTTCAACACACGGAGGCAAAAACTCTCCCGTTTCAGTACTCTCATCTCTCCGTATGATAGTGTTAATGGCATCATTCAGGCGGTCCCAAAGTGTATCAGGATTCAAATACTCTGCCTAAGCATCCAAATTATAGAAATTTTAGGAAAGGAGCACGCAATGCAGCAAAAGATCTAACAATCTAAACGCATTTTCTAAACAAAAGACCTCGGAATTGGCTTTGGAGTACATGATTTCTTCTGCTTTGAGAACAACAGTAGGAAGCTTCTCCTGCCATTCCTTGTTCTTCTTCCTCGCAGAGCTGTGAGTCTCGTTGACGACCCTAATCAAACACGTGGTGGGCAATCAACAAAATGCACAACTTGAGCAGCTGAAACACGAAGGAAATCAGAAAGCAACGAAAACGAAGAAGACCCAGAACCTGAAAATCTGCTGAATGATAGAACCTCTCATGGGTTGGTGCCTCTCGCTGTGCCAAGCTCTCCTCACGCACTCGTAAGGTCTGGGGCCTGGCCTTGGCATCTTGAAAAGCAGGAAGCTTTCTCCTGAATATGGAAGAAACAAAGGCAAAATAACAGAGTGTTATTGCTATGGGTGGGTTTTGCAGGGTTTTCTTCTTTCTTGCTGCCCTTTGGCTTTCTGTGTGTTGGCAATTTCATTCCCTAAATTGTAATGGGACTGTTTTGTTTTGGGGTAAGAGTAACAAAAGAAAAAGAGTAGCTTTCTCATTCTTTTGTTGTCTTCCTAAATAATTTAGTGAGTTTTGTTTACCATAGTTTGATTTTGATGTTCAATTTCAATCTCTCTCATCCCTTTTCTTTTCTCCGCGAGGATGGAAGAGAGAGAAGGAAAGGGGGGGGGGAGTGGGGGTTACTATCAAAAAGTACCTGGATAATAAAGTCCATTAAAACCCTCTCTGCCATGCCATGATCAATATGGTTACATGCATTATCTAATATTCGTACACCCTAAAAGAAAATGACAAAACCCTTTGTCATATCGCCTTCATTCTAAAGCAAACCCTAGAGAATCCTGTTCACCCAGTTCGCCTTCACCCCCTCCTACTCCTCCTCAATATTCTTCTTGGCTGATAAACCCTGATTTACCTTTTCTCAAATTCTTTATTGTTATTATTATTATTATTATTATTATTATTTTTCTCTCAAATTCTCATCCCAATTTGATGTATTTCACATTTCAATGAACTGTTCCATTTCATTGTGATGTTTCTTTTCTGATGTTGACGTTCTTGTCGTTTCATCTGTACAAGTCTCTTCACTCGCCCCCTTAGTCCATATGGAAATCATCGCATATGGGGTCTCCGCAGAATCGCTGCATAGGGGATGTGAAACTGTTATTTCTTGATTTGGGGTTTGTTAGCTTTATCCAGATTAATTTATGAGAGTAAAGGCTATTAATTAATAATATGTTAAAAAATTAACCATGTCACCATTTAATTAAAAAAAGGTAATTTTTGGCCGAATAAAAAACAACATAATGGGGTTTTCGTATAATGTTTTCGTTATAAAGTTAGTTGTCCTATAAAATATTAAACATTTAATTTGTGAATAATGAATAATACCACTTATTCTTTAAGTGTCAGATGATAAGTTTTGTTAAACCATCAATTAATATTCATCCTACAAATGAGCACGAAGATTAACTGATTGGGAACTATTCTAGTTTAATCAATGACCTCATATTTGAGTTTTAGTTACCTATTTGAGTTAAATAATTATTGAAAAAGTTTTGTTACCCTTATAATCTTATCTAACTCAGTCTCATTAATCAAAATTTAATGTAATTGTTACGTGATTTAATCTAAAAAAATCATTCAATATCTTTAATAAATTTTATAAGAACTTATATTATTTGTTAGTCATAAATAATATAATTCACATTGAACTCCATATAATGCATGAGCCTACTACTTCCAATTTCTAGTTTATATATTGAAACGTTACTATCTGATTATTATTCAAAATTCACTAACATGTCTAAGATTTCAAAGCAGCATAACAACTAGTATTTGGGTATCAAAAGGTATACTTGGAGAGAATTTGCCACTAAATGAGATGATTAACAATAAAGAAATTTAATCCAACTCAGTTCAACTAATTGAGTCAACTTAGGGTAAGCATTTAACTACTTTCAGTAATGTGTAATAAATCATGGTTAGCATTACCCTGGACTATGCGATAGTTTGTTGATTCTAGTGGATCACACTATTTTATAGAACTGAAAAAGGAAAAGTATTTTTGCCCCTCCAAATTCTTCAAATATTAAAAAAAAATTGTGTTATAGATAAAATGACACTTGTGTCCCTATTTGAAAAAATTTAATAAAAATAAATTATTGCTGAATAATGATAATAAATTCAATTTTTCCTCATTTTTTACCAAAAAAACTAATTACCATTTTGAGTAATATTTATCGATTTACTTGATATGACCGCGTAAATTTATTGAAAATAATTTTATCTTTAATAAAACAATTTTATCTTTAATAAAGAAAGAAATTTACCAACTTGTAACTGGGAGGCTTTTGCAAGTTAAACAAGTTGATAGAAATTTGATTTCTATCTTTTATTTATAGAGTAAATTTAGTTAAGAAGGATTTATCTTTTACTCCTAGTATAGTTTCCCAAAAAAAATTAGTAAGGATAGTCTTAGTTTACCACCGGAAAAAGAAACTTAGATCATTTAAATCAACTTAACAATAAAAATTTGTTCACAATAGAACGTTTCCTAAAAAAAATAAGAAAAGAAAATATAAATTCCTCCACATCTGTGAGGCTTTGACGCATCACTGGGTCACACTGGCCCTATGCAGCACTTGCCCACTCCCTCGTGTCCGCCCATTCTCTTATAAAATATGCCTTGGAAAAAAAAATTGAACCCCTCACTTTTGCCTTTTTTTTTACTTACTTTTTTTTTTATTGAAACCCAAACCCTTAGGTTTCCACTCTGAAGTTTCATCTTTCTCTTTAGGGACAGTACTTGGAAATTAATGTTTGAGCAGTAATGTAATTCTCACAACTCTGATCGTCACCTGCGCTTTGGTACTTTAGATTCTAAAGCTTCACAAGTACAGGCTTCACTTTGTCAGCTCAGAGAAAAAAAAAAGAAAAAAAAAAGACAATGAATTTATACATATATATATATATATATAGTATACTCACTCACTCCTCATCAGCCTAGGGGTCTAATATTTAGTCTTCTTATAAGAATGGTCCATATCAGTTTGCACCAATTGTAGAATGGTCTATATTATCAACTACCTCCAAGTTTTATGCACAAGAATCCAACTCAAGGTTTCCTCAATTTTCACCCTCTATTTGCTTTCCAATCAACCAGTGCCGCTACTGGGTTTTCTTTAATATTAGTATGATCATCGCGTAACTATATCTGATTATTATGGAAATAACTTGCTGGACTTGTGCTCTATACAAAATTTAATTAAATTATACTATTTATGGCTTATGCATATTTATCAATGGGAGTTTCATCTCTTTTTTATTGTTACTTACCTTGTTTTTTTATTTGGTGATAACAAGTTGATGTGACTTTAATTTTGAGAGATCACCATGGTCTCATGGTTGAAAAGGTATTTATAAAAAATCTTTATAAATTATCTATTAATAAGATTCATATATAAGTAATAGGATTTAAATTCATACTCTTATAAAATACAAAACAAATTAATAAATTATTTTTTAGAAAAAGAAAAGGATATGTTGGGGTGTTAAAAATTTTGATAATTGGGGTGGGATGATGGAAGGAGGCATCAAGGATGTCATATCAAAGGGGGAATGGATAGGGAGTGGGGTGGGAAGAAGCTGATTGTATTTGTTTTTGTACCAATCTTTGTTCTCTTTCTTTTTCATGTATTTATGGCCGGGGAGGGCTCTTCCTTCATCCTCCACACATTTATGTATCTGCTAATCAATTCTCCCTTCCTCTGTTTCACTGTTTAGTACCACATTAAAAAAAATTTAAAAAATATAGGTAATCTCCTTTCAATATACAAAATTTCTTTGAAGATTTGTGTAAACCATAAAAGGCTTATTTATGAGAGATAAAATATGCTTTAATGATTTTTACATTTCTCAGAAAAATTACTCTTCAATTGTCAATTGGGGATATCCTTAATATTAAAAAAAATACATATTTTGAATCAAAAGATGTATTGGGACAATAAAACTTGAATAGCATTTAGTTTTTAACTCTACAACTCAAAAGAACTTCATATATAAATTTATACAATTTTTTTGGAGGGAATTATGTCTATAGATTACAAGCATCAAAGCCTGCCTGAAGAATGAGTTCCAATCCCATGGCAAAGGCAACATCAAAGCCTGTCTTAAGGCTAAGCCAGAATACATCCTCCCCCAGTAAGCATAACCTGGTTGACATGTCCACTTTTCTTTTAATCTCAGCCACGCATTCTCCTGATGAGTAATCAGGTGGCGTTCTATGAATCCTACAACACCATTGAGGATCGAAACCCTCAATCTGATACTCCTCACCAAGATCACAATGGAGTTGTACCATTACACTCGAACATCCGATTATCAATGATCGAAACATGCTAAATATTGGGTGTTGTTCATCTGTTGCCTCCCCTACAAATTCTTCCCAAATGTAGGTTTGCCTTCTGTATTCCATTCCTTAAGAAGAAAATACGTATATATACACACGCATGTGTACTGTATACCAATATATATATAAACCCATATAAGACAGAGTCACTAAGAATTAGTGAGATATAGGCAATGGTTATGATTTAAATATTCCTAATATAATACACACATATTTATATTTTTGGTTTGGTCTAAAAAATTTTATTTTTCTATTTTAAATTTAATCTTTTAATTTTATTTTAATTTTTTGTTCCTTAAATTATCAATATAATATTAAGAAAATCAGGTTGCAGAGATAGTATATGCGATAAATCTTTTTAAAAATTTTGATGATAATTTATTTTTATAACTTTACAAAAAATAAGTATTTAAATTTAAAGAGGAACAATTTTATAGAGTAAATCCTAATATGTTATTTTCCACAATTTTAATACAGACCACTGGAAAGAAAAAATGTTGGTCTAGTTTGGGTACTAAAAAGCTTGGCAATGGAATAGAATAGAATAAAATGAAATGAATTGGAATGGAATAATGATTATCATGAATGTGTTTGATATGATATTAAGAATGCGGGAATTAAATTTATTTTTACTCTAAATTAAATATAATTAAAAAATAAAAAGACAAAAATGCCTCAAACAAACTTTTTTTCCCAACCCTCATGCTCGACTTTCTTCCCCACCACCATAGTCGCCGGCATCCTACCACCATGGTTGCCACTCCTTCCTCCATCCTTCAACCTCATGTTCTTCTCTGAACAATATAACAACAGATCCAGACATCTAGTAAAAGCAAAAATGAAAATAAAAAGCAACAAAAAAGAAGCATGACTTTCGAATCTGGGGAAGGAGATGATGATGATGAAAGGGTTGCTGTATATTCAAACTCTAGTTTGTGAAAACAACGTTTGAATTGTCGAGTCTCAAGATTGAGTGGATTCACTTGAAAGAGAGATCGGACGACAAACTCAAATCTGGTGGTGGAGTGGGCGACGGAAATCGAACTCATCACTCTTCTTTAGCAATGAAAAGATCTAGCAAAAAGGAAGCAACGGCTGTAGAGAGAGTGGAAGGCAGCATTGTTGGTAAGGAGAATGGGTAGCACTATCGAAGGAAGTAACGGCGGCAGAGGGAAGCATTATCGGTGAGGATAGGTAATGCCATCAAAGGAAGCAACAAGTCCTCTACCTCCATTGACTAGTGACCTCTATTGAACCCATGGATGCTCAATGACGGGACGGATGGTGGAGTAGGGTTGGCGGTATTTCTTGGATTGGTGGATTATATCATGTAGGAAATAGGACTAACACCAGGTTGGGAAGGAATGAAGATAGCTTCATGTGTAAAAGATAGGATTATGTGGAAATGAAGAGGAGTGCAACCAAACCATTACCCTTCCATTGCTTTCCCACCGAGCCAAAGCAGCCAAAGGGGAGTATTATGTATTAAGCACATTCACGTCACAAATCAATCATCTTCATGCATATATATACATATATATATATATGTTAGTTCTGCTAGTTTCCCAAGAGAAGGGTGAATTGGAAAGTTTGAAATTTTTCTATAAAATGAAAAGAAAGCAGTGACAGTAAAAGTTGCAAAAAAAATAGAGTGAAAAATGTAATAAGGCAATAAGCAAGGTATGAGAAGAAGGACATAGAGGTTTATCTTGGTTCGGTCTCTTTTTCTTGACCTACGTCCAGTCCTCAAGCTACCACTTGACATTTTCTACTATCTTGCAAGAATTTAGTGGGCCCCTTGCAATGTCACAATACAACTTTATGCTCTATTTCAAAAGTTTAGAGTTTCACTTTCTGCACTCTAACTAAATGCTTTCCAAATCCCTTATAAAGTTCCTTCATAAGAAAATTTTTTTTCCAGATAAAGATAAGACTGTATACAATAGGAGAAACTCTCTAATATAGAATATGTTTGACAGTTGAAGAGTAATAAATGAGACGTGTGAGAGTAGAAGACTTTGACTAAAGAATTTGATAGAGTTTCAGTATATACAACGTAAAATTGTTACCCACACCTTCAAATAAAGTACTATTTACAGATTTATGTCTTAACTATATGTTAGAAACAAGATCTAGCCGTTAGAGATGTTACCCAATGGTTACTCTGTAAAATTATCCGTTTACCAACCGCATTTAATGTGTTTAACATCCAAAGTTTGAATTTTGGGATATCAACAGACGAATTTCGCAGAGACCATAAGTTAAAGATTTTAACTTTGAACTTCGAAGTTTGTCTGTTCAAAGGTAAAATTCAAATTTTCATGTTGACAAATATTTCTCATGTTGGAATATATGAATTTTCAAGGTTAAAGTTCTTCTGATGAGTGTAAACAGTTATTCCATACTACTACAGTGCATTTGAAGTTTGAATTTTGATATCCAAAATTCGTCTGTTAGTGAGCAACTCAATATGGCACAAAAGTTCTTCTTTTTGAAATTTGAATTTTAAGCCTTCAAAGTTTGTTTGTCAGAGAATCCTCTTCTCAAACTTTTTGCTTTCATTCCAAAGTTCAAATTTTTTAATGCCAAAGTTCGTCTGTCAGAGGGACACTTGAACAGACTTACGCATTATCTCTCCAAAGTTCAAATTTTCAAAACCAAAATTCGTCTGTCAAGGATTGACTTGGAACTCTTTTTAAACTTCACTTTCTTATGAACTTTGACATATCTTTAGGTGAATTTTTCATTTTTCGCAAGTTGTACTTTACCCGAAATTCAAATTTTAACAGTCTGAAATTACTCTATTAGAGGCAGCATTTTTTTAAGTTTGAATTTCAGCCTCCAAAGTTTAAATTTTCAAGGTAACATATAAAGTTTAACAGTTCAAAATTCATTTGTTAGTGAGTATTTTTTAAATATATCATAAGTTAACATAGGATTATTGAAAAACACACTTTAAAAACATTTAGGTGAAAGATCAAAGCATTTTACTCATGTGAATACAGTAAGAAATCCTACAAATTAATCGTGCACTCATTTCTTCCTGGATTTCTTCACTTGAGATTACTTGTACATCTTTGATATTTTCCTTCCAAGCTCCAGCTGTTTGAAATCATCAAAAACACTTAATTCAACAATATACACGTGGTAGATATATAGAATCTAAGGGAGATGAAAAAATTGCAATAAGAATATTCTTCAACGTTCCTTTGATGCATTATCATCAATTTAGTCAATCCCTTACACGATATATTTACACTTTACAACTACTTCTTTTCCTTTCCTTTTTTTAACCAAGGCATATTCTAACTAGCCATAAAAAATTAATTCATTTAAAATGTAAAAATTATTAAAGTAGACTTTGTCTGTCCCAACAAAAGCTTTTTCACACATTGATATGGTCAGAAATCAAATTCTAAACACTTTAATTTACAACTACTTCAATGTTATTTTATTTGACAGTTTAACTAAATTGAGTGGTAGTGATATTCATATGCTTTTATATTTAAGTAGTATTTTTGGTCAAATTGTATCATAATGTTTCATTTCTAACGGAAATTTATAATTAGATAAGTTATGCTTACTTTCTTTTTTCGGCTAGAAATTAGATAAGCTATTTAATATTGCTATATTTAGTATCGATAATAAATTGGATTTCATGAGTGAGTAAAAGTTTCATACTTTTACCGCAAACAACATTATACAGTACCATCCCAATATATAATTTTGAAAAAAAATCACAATTTATCCAAATCAATTAACCGACATAAAAATGAGATATGGCAAAAAAAAATCAACATGAAAATAAGATGACTTGTGAGGGAAGAAAAAGATAGGATACCGTATGGAGAAGGGTAAGGAGGCAAGTTCCAGAGGCATCCAAGAGAAGAAGCTGATCATTTAGGTGAGACTAAGGTCCTAAAGAATCAAAATGAAAGAGAAGGTTGTCGTTTTGATCGTAAGCTACGAACCCATCACCTGGGAAGAAGATCGACATTTTGTGAACAGTGAGCTACGTTTCATGTTCAAAGCTGAACTTGTTGTATGCTACCATCACTCTCTTCCTCAATCGATCTCTTTCTTTCCATTTCTCTTTGAGTTCAAACCCTATTTCTTTCCCTCTTTAATTTTCTTTCAACATCTCTAAAGTTTATTCTCACCACAAAATTAAATACATAGGGACAAACGCACTCAGAGCACTGTTTCTAGGTTCCATCAATTATCCAAGTGGGTCTACACAAAACTTTATTCATGTTTGTGTTTCTTCAAATCATATGGAAAGTCCAAGTTTTATTACATTCATATATGGCCTGCCAAAAGATCAAGAGAGCATGGGGGTTTGGCGTAAAATTGTTGACTTATCTAGAGTAGTTATGGGCTCATGGTTGTGTATTGGAGACTTCAATGAGCTTTTATCTCAAACTAAGAAGAGGGGACAGAGGCCTCTAGCTATCAAAAAGATCCTTAATTTTCAAAAATTTGTCTTTGATTGTTGTCTTGTAGATTTGGGTTTTAAAGGATCTCCTTTCACCTGGACAAATAAATGTCTAAATGATGCACATGTGAAGGAAAGGTTTGATAGAGCCCTAGTTAATATAGAGTTTAAAGAGATGTTTCCGAAAGCACAAGTCTTTCATGTTGATCCTATAGGGTTGGATCATCACTTGGTTTTGGTAGATTTGATGTATAAGGAATCTAAAGCTCCTCGTGAGTTTAGGTTTGAAAATATTTGGGCCTCTCATCCAGAGTTCCTTAATGTTGTTTCAGATAGCTGGGGGATTGGAGAGGAATTAAGCGATAAAGTGAAAGATCTTGTTAGACGGTTAGAAAGCTGCAAAAATGCCCTAATTAAATGGAGTAAGCAAACTTTTCCTAATAATCAAAAGGCAATTTCAGATTTACAGTGTAAAATCTCTGAGCTACTGAGTGAGACTTAGAACGAAGATACAGTAAGGCAAGTTGAACAACTACTTTCTGAAATCGAGACATTATGTGATCGTGAAGAATCTTATTGGTGGCAAAGATCTTGAGTTAATTGGCTTCAGGCGGGTGATAGGAACACTAGGTACTTTCATTTAAGCACTATTAAATGACGACAAAGAAATGTTATAACTCATTTGAAAAATGAATATGGGGTTTGGATAGATAAGGAGGGGGAGACCACCAATCTTATTATTGATTCCTATAGGAAGCTCTTCAAATCTAGTGGCCCTAATTCAATTGACCCTACTCTGAACTATATTGAGGCTTGTATTAGTGATGGGGATAATTCATTTTTGACCTCCCTTGTCATGAAAGATAAGATTCATGATGTTGTGTTTCAACTGGGACCTTCTAAAGCTCCAGGACCAGATGGATTCAATGGGAAGTTTTATTAGGTATCAAGGTCTGAAATTGGTCAAAATATTATTTTGATGGTTGAAAACTTCTTGAAGGGATCTAACTCTATTGCTAACATCAATGAGACAAATATTGTCTTGATTCCTAAGATTGATAAACCAGAGACTGTGAACCATCTAAGGCCTATTGGCCTATGCAATTTTGCTTACAAGATTATTTTGAAGATTTTAGCTAATAGGCTGAAACAAGTGCTGAATAAATGCATTTCATTGAATCAAGGAGCCTTTGTCCCTAATAGACAGATCCATGATAGTATTATAATAGCTCATAAAGTCTTTTACTATTTAAAGGGGAAGAAAGCAGGAAAGAAGTTTGAATTTGCCCTTAAAATGGACATGAGTAAAGCATATGATCAGGTTGAATAGGATTTTCTTCGTCTTGTCCTTCTCAAGTTTGGCTTTTGTCCCCAATGGGTAAATTGGATTATGCAATGTGTAGAGACTGTGTAGTTTTCTATTTGCCTCTCTAGAAGGAAAGTTGCTGATTTAGCTCCAGAACGAGGGCTTAGGTAAGGGGATCCTCTTTCTCCTTATCTATTTATTCTTGTGACAGAGGTCTTATCTTTAATGATTGAAAAGCATGTCATAGATGGAGATATTAAGGGCATTAAAATGGCGAGGTATTGTCCTATCTTGTCCTATACTTTTTTTTTCTGATGACATACTTCTTTACATGAATGCATATCAGAGCTGTTGCAGTAAGTTGGCTGAAATTCTCAATGTCTATTGTAATGCATCAGGTCAACTTGCAAATCTAAATAAATCCTCAATTTTCTTCTCTTATAATACCCCTAAGGATGTTAAGCAAAAATGTATGTCAAATTTTAAATATATGTGACATTATAGATCTTGGAAAGTATCTTGGCATTCTAAGTATATGGAGGCTCTTGAAACAACAATCTCTAGAATATGCTAAAGATCGGGTTGGTAAAAAGATTATGGGATGGAAGCATCGGTTGCTCTCTTTTGCAGGACGTGAAGTCATGATCAAATCAGTGGTTAATGCTATTCCCCTATACCCGATGGCTTGCTTTAAGTTCCCTAGAAGCACTTGTAAGGACCTAGATGCTATGATTTCAAGATTCTAGTGGGATAGTGCTGAGAAGAAGATACATTGGAGAGCTTGGAAGAAACTCAAGCTGCCAAAAGATAAAGGAGGAATGGGCTTTCGAGACTTTGAGTCTATGAATGATGCTTTATTGGGAAAAACAACCTGGAGACTAATATGCAATCCAGATACTCTATGGGTGAAACTTCTTAAAGGACTTTATTTTCCTCATAAGAGTTTTCTAGAGGCTACCAAGGGACATAAGCCATCATGGGCCTGGTCTACTCTCTTGATTGGCAGGGACTTAATTGCTTGTGATTTGTATTGGTAAGTTGGTGTTGGTACCTCTATCAGGACTTGGCATGATAAATGGATCCCAGGTGTAAAGGATTATAGTTTGGCGTCTTACAAAATTGACACCACTAGTAAGGAGGACATTGTTAGGGATAGGGTGGCTACTCTTATAAAGCATGGATACTGGTGTCTTGACCCCTTGCATGAAAAGGTACTGGTAAATGTTCTTAATTTCATTTTTGCGATTCCTTTAAATAATTGTGGGGGGATGGATAAGCTTATTTGGGCAAAAAACAAACAAGGAGTTTATAATGTTAAAGAGGGATATGTTAAGGCCTTTAATTTGAATGGAAAAGGGGAAACTGTTTTCCCTGATGTTGGCACTTCTTTTGTTATCCCCACTTCTGTTTGGAAAAGAATTTGAAAGTTGAATGTAACCCCTAGAATAAAACACTTCATTTGGAGATGTTTAACAAACTCCGTAGCTACAAATGTTGAATTAAATAAAAGGAAGTGTAATGTTTCAGATTGCTGCCCTATATGTGGTAAAGATCTGGAAACTTTAGAGCATGTATTTTTTTTTCTGCAATTGGGTTCAACTGGTGTGGTTTGGCTCTCGTCTCACCATTAAATTGAAAATGATCGTGCTTTTAATTTTGGGCAATGGTATACTAGATACTTGGCTGGAGATGATAGGCTTGATGATTGGTCTGCTTCTTATTTGGTTTGGTTATGTTGGCTTATATGGCTTGAGCAAAATGATGCTATTTTTAATCACAGAGATCTTGAACCTATTAAGGTGCTCCAAACTGTTAATTATAGAGTGGATGAGTTCTAGAATACCAATAAGTTAAGTAATAATTCTTGTTCAATTGTCCCTAAAGTTGCTACTCTAGCTAAGTAGGTCAAACTGCGACCAAGATGGGTCAAAATTAATTATGATGGTTTTTTAATCCCATTTCTAATCAATCAAGTATTGCAATTGTCTGTAGAAATTATGCTGATTGTTTTCTATGGGGTTTCACTATACATGTAAAGGCTTATTCTATGTTTATTGTTGAAGGATTGGCATTGAAAAAGGTTGTAGCTCTCTTAAAGGAATTTGATTATCCATTTGTGTAGCTGGAATCTAATTGTGAGTCTTGGGTGAAGATAATGCAAAGTAAAGATGTCAGCTCTTGTGATTGGAGGTGGCAATCTTTTGTTAAGGGGCTACTTGAAGATTTAGCATCCTTTGACAATATCTCCTATTCCTGGACTCCGCGTCTAGGAAATAAAGCTGCAGATTGTTTAGCAACTACTTCTATTAAGGGGGAGAGCCCTTTAGGGTGGGTGTTTTAGTCATCTCCCTCTCTTATAAGTATTCTTGTTAAGGATGCTGAGTTGGATGGGCAAGTTTCTTGTAGGATTACTTCTTCATGCATGGATGTGGCTGAACGCCATGGTGTAGGCTAGGTTTTTTCATTTATTGTTTGTTGCCTTTTATTGTTGCTTTTGATTTTTTTACCTTTATTTGACTTTTGTTGGTGCCTTTTAATGATATTGGAAATTTCTGGTAAAAAAAAAATAACAACTTCTAAATGTAAGGAGTAAATATAAGCTCTTTTTAATTTAAAATATAAAGGACAAATATTTATCACCTATATTTATTTATTTTTTTTCAATCGTGCCCCTTATTAAATGTGGGTTAACATTTTTTATGAGAAAATATAATGGTGTTTACATTAATTTAGTGGTATATTAAAAAAAAATCAATTTGGAGCATATTTAAGATAATTAATTGCTTTTTAACCACATTTGTCTATGTACATTAGTTATTCATCTTTTATATTTGAAACTAAGGTGTATTTTGTCCATTTAATAACCCTTTTATTTTTAAGTGATTTTTTTAAATAAATAGTATAAGTGTGCTATATATGAGTGAATTTTTTAGAATTTTATTATAACAAAGAATGATTATATGTTTTAATATTATTGGTTAAGACATGGATTTGAAACGAATTGGCCTTGGAAATGTCTGCTAGTTTGACAATAGGACAAGACATTTTAAAAATAAGATGCATGGGATTACTGAGTACTTATTACAGCAAAAATAAAATTAGAAATAACAATTATCCCCACTATTTTTTTTAACTCTTATTTTTAAGAAATTTTTTATTTCTATTTATATGTCACTTTCAAATTCTAATACTTCATTAATTATTATTTTTTTAATTATAATATCATCTATCTTTTCAAAAGTCAAAGATAACATTATTACTTTTTCTTATCTATTTATTTATTGAAGAGTATATTAAGAAACTTTAAATAAATTCAAACATATTAATTGTACTTTTAAATTTGTACATTGAAATCTTAAACAACACATAAAAAAATGAATGGAGTAACAATTAGATGTGTGAGAAATTTTGTATCTTGTTCAACAATAAATTAAATTAAATAGCATAGCTAGTATTTAATTAAACTGTCATCATTTAATAAAAAATATTTCAATTTTTTTATATCAGCAGAATATCCAAATCTTGAAATCTACTACATGATCTTAATAAGAATGAGTAGAGGGTGTTGAAATGATGTAAACCATTCAAATTTAATTTAGATGGTTTGCATTTTAAATTATTATTTTTAAGTTAAATTATCATTTAAAAGATTTTTATTTAAATTTTTTTACTTTATATTATAATCCCATTAAAATAAAAATTATTAAAATTGTAAAAAATAAAATAAAATAAAATAAAAATATGAACCATCCAATTTTATATTTGTTGGGTGGTCCAAATTTGGGATTAATATCCCTTATACTTCAAATAAGTGAACTCTCTACTTTATGGGCATAATATGGTCCTCTGGTGCATGTTGAGATTTGGATTCAATAAACTTAATAAAAAAATTTCATGATTACATGATGTTACAAAGTTGAAAATCACAACAAAACTAAAAGAAAATAATTATATAAGGCTGTTTAATTGATATTTTTAAGAACAGTTTTATGCTTTTGAAAATAAAATAAAAAGCTTATTTGATAAGCCTAAATTTTATGAAAAGTTTTGAAAAACAGAAAAACACAATAATAAAAAACTCATAATATCTTTATGATGCTCTACATTTTTTATTCTGAAAAACACAACATAGAACACTTACCTTATTAATAATAAAATTATAAATTTTGAACAACCAATTTGATACTTGCTAATTATGATTTTAGAAACAATTATTTAAAAAAAATTTATTTTCTTATTGCTAAAACTTGTTATGAAAAATAATTTTACATAACTATTTTAAGAATATTAAAACAAAGAATACATTCAAATAAACCCATACTTTTTTTAAAAATCTTTTAGATCTTTACTCTTTGTTTGGATGAGAAAAAAATAAGAGGAAGAGGATAATTAGGGAAGAATTAACATGGGAAAACCTAGATACTTCTTTGTTTACATTCTCCTGATTTTCCCTTTTAGTATTCTCCTTTTCTAATTTTCTCTCATTTCAAACAAATTCTTAATAAATTAAATTCTAAAAGAATAAATAAGAGTCTATTTGACAGTATTTTCTATTTTATTGTTCTGAGAATAGTTTTATAAAATTGTTTTCGAGAATAAGTTTTGAAAACAAGAAAACAAAAAAATCTGTTTGAGTAATTATTCTCAAAATCATAACTAGTGAGTGATAGATGAGTTATTCAAAATTTATAATTTTACTATTAAGGAGATGGATGTTTCTCACCTTCCCTTAACGAAAACTACAAAACACCTTAAAGGTGTTCTGAATTTTCTGTTTTTTTATTTTTTTATTTTTTCATAACAGTTTCTAAAAAATAGATTTACTAAATAAGTTTTCTGAATTTTCTGTTTCTAAAAATAAAAAAAATTATTTTTAAAAATAGAATCAAACAAGCCTAAGACTCATAGATGACCAATTCCTTGAAAGTATCCTGAAAATGATTTAAGGACCCTGTTTAATATTGCCGCGTGCGTTCTTCTAATACTGTTGTGGTCACATTCGGCGTTAGATTGTAAAAAATGTTTAATATGGCTCTGTCTCTCTCATAGTCTGATGTCGAAAAGGATGGTCACCTTTTTTTTTTGGGAAAAAAATTGGAACCCAAGAAAAAAAATATTTTCCAACAGGAACTTTACTTAAAATTTTTCAAGTAGTATAAACTGAATTTTGAACTTACAACAACTAAATTTTCAAGAACTAATCCTATTTTATAAATATTTTGTTATGTCAGTCCTCACTCATCATCGGTTGGAAAAATTAGGGAAGAAAACATAAAAAAACTTAGATCCCTCTTTATTTATGTTCTCTTTACTTTTCCTTTTAACATTCTCTTTCCCTTATTATCTTCCATTCCAAACAAATTCTTAATAAATTAAATTAGGAAAGAACGAATAAGATTCATAGATGAACAATTCCTTGGAAGTATCTTGAAAATGATTTAAGGACCTTTGTTTCATGTTGCTGCGCGCGTTCTTCTCATATTGTTGTGGTCACACTCGTCGCCAGATTGTAAAAAATGTTTAATATGGCTCTGTTTCTCTCAGTCTGATGCTGAGAAGGATGGTCACCTTGTTTTTTTTTGAAAAAAAAAGTTGGAACCCAAGAAGAAAAATATTTTTTAACAGGAACTTTATTTAAAAATTTTCAAGTGGTATGAACAGAATTTTCAATTTACATAAACTAAATTTTCAAGGACTAATCCTGTTTCATAAATATTTGTTAGGTTGGTCCTCTCGCTTGTCGACTGATATAATTAGGAAAAAAAATATGAAAAAACTTATATATTTCTTTATTTAGGTTCTCCTTTTTTTTTTTTTTAGTATTTTCCTTCCCTTATTTTCTCCCATTTCAAATAAATTCTTAATAAATTAAATTAGGAAAGAATGAATAAGATTCATAGATGAATAATTCATCCTAAAAATGATTTAAGGACCTTACTTAATATTGCCGCATGCGTTCTTCTAATACTGTGTGGTCACATTTGGCGCTAGACTGCAAAAAATATTTAATATGGCTGTGTTTCTCTCATAATTTAATGCCGAGAAAGATGGTCACTTTTTTTTTGTTGGGAAAAAATGTTGAAAAATATTTTCCTAGAAGTTTATTTAAAAATTTTCAGGTGGTATTAATTAAATTTTTAACTTACATCAACTAAATTTGTAAGGACTAATCCTATTTTATAAATATTTTGTTATGTTGATCTCGCTAGTCCGCCATACTTAAATCGTCACTAAGAAAAACATCACACTACTGTACCCAATTTCTTTTCTTTCATAAAAGGTCAGTGGGATTTGAATTCTCCACCAATCGGAACGACCCCAGGCTACACCAATAAATAATAATTAAAAAACAGATCAACATGAAATGAGAAGAAGGTCTTGATGTGACATAAAAGATAATTTATTTTGACTCAGAGAAATTTTCTGGATTTATTAATATTTCAAATAATCATATTATAAATTTTTTTTTTGAAAAATTAGCAACTTCAAAGAAATTTTATGATAAATTTGATCATTGATAAGAAAATTTTAATTCCTAAAATAACCAAGTTTTATCTCTAAAATAAAACAATATAGTGTGAGCAAAGCATACCTAGTATTCAGTATCAAAAAAAGAAAACAAGCATACCTAGTCTTGATGCGGGATTTAAGCGTACTGGAAGACGAAGGAATGGAAGAATGAACAATCCATGTGACCAATTTTTGAGAAAGAATAGAGAAGGCAGAGAGAAGAGGATAGAGAGCTTATGAAATGAGTCTTGTAGTTACACACACATATATCATTTTTAGTAATATTATTCTTGTTTTACCTTCTTATTATTTATTTTTTTTATCTCGTAAATTATTATTAGAGATTTTTATAATAGGTTAATAGTAATATTCTTAGTCTTATTTTAATTGGTTTCATATTTTCCTATTTAATAATGATTAAAAATTTTATTCAATGAGATTACATTATTATAATAAATAAGAATAAAAATAATATTTAATTTTTATTAAGATTTTAAGAATATAATTAACTTTTTAAATCTAGATAAAGTAATTAGAAGTATCTTATAAAAAAAAATCAAAGAGGGAGTATATATATTATAGAAAACATTTTCTTTGTAAATACTTGTATATTTCCCCTCAATCAATTTAACAGATCACTAACTCCAAAATTAATATATGGGTTTGGGTCTCTTCCAAGTTTACCCAGCACATAGTAATAACATGCTGAGCATAATAACTTATTGTTAATGATTGTAAGTTACTAGTAATTAATTTAATTATTGATTAATGCTAATCTATATACTGTAAGAAAGGAAAAAATTATTCCAACATTATCAATATCTCGTGTAGTCCTTAAATATCATTTTTCTTAGAATTAAAATCTTACATTGACACATAAGCATTTACAATTTTTTATATTATAAATTATGAATTTTAAATATATTATTTAAAAATTGGCCATATATATATATATATATTAAAAAGAATCGTTTCTTCATAAAATAGCGTTCAGACATTGAGACCGTTTTTGTTCCACAAGCATTCGGGAAGGATTCGTCCCTAACTGTGTTGGACGCGGCAAAGGTTCCCTCCTTTCTCTCTACTGTGGACTACCACTTTGTCGCTTTGAATTCTTCCCATCAAAACCAATCTTCTTCTTCTCCTTCATCACCTTCTCTCTGAATTTGAATGATTGATTGGTCAATCGACCAAGACAATGTCGAGTCCCAGGTTGGCCTCTGTACCACAGACCCCACAAGCTCCAGACACATGCAACTTCATGCTTCCATGCCCACCAAGCCGCAACAATTTTGGATCAGCTGACTTCAGTGCCCATGGCCTTATCGCCTTCCCTTCCGGCAGCTCCGTCTCTATCGTCGACTCTCGCTCCATGCAGCTTCTCTCTTCCTTTCCCATTCCTCCTCCTCCCGCTTCATCATCAACATCATCGTCGTCGTCGTCATCGTCATCCTCTTCCTCCTCTCTTTCTGTTTCATCTTTTGTTACCTCCGTCCGGTGGACCCCTATGCCACTCAGTCGAGACCTTCTCTCCTTCGAGCCTTTCTCCTCCCACCTCCTCCTCGCAGCTGGCGATTCCCATGGACGCATTGCTCTGCTCGATTTCCGTCTCAAATCTGCTATCCTCTGTTTCGAGACAGATCGCAAGCACGGAATCCAAGACATCTGTTGGGTTCAATCCCAACATGATTTTTGTCTAATCGCAGTCATTGAGGGGCCCTCCACTCTCTCGATTTATAACACACATATGGGACGGTGTATTTGGAAGTACGACGCTTACCCTGAATATTTTTCATGCATTCGCCGCGACCCTTTTGATTCTCGACATATATGCGCGATTGGGCTTAAAGGTTTCCTGTTATCAGCCACCGTTCATGGTGAATATGAAGACAATGTTGTGATCAAGGAGTTTCAGATTCCGACCAACAGTAAGGAATTGCAGAAACTGGAGAAGGATGCAACCGGTGCGCCGACGTCGCCTGTATCCGCAGTGTTTCCCCGTTATGTGGCGAGGTTCGCCTTTTCCCCGGTGTGGAGACACGTTTTGTTCGTCACCTTTCCGAGGGAGCTGATTGTGTTTGATTTGCAGTATCGAACCATACTTTTTTCCTCTGCACTGCCTCATGGTTGTAGCAAATTTCTTGACGTATTGCCTGATCCAAATAACGAGTGGCTTTACTGTACTCATCTTGATGGAAGGCTCAGTACCTGGCAAAGGAAACCGTAAGTGATTGTGTTTTGTAAGTATTGGCATTATGATATCTCTCTTCTTAATCAGATACAGTTTATGATAGCTACTTTGGGGAATGCAAGAGCGTAACAGAATGATGCTTTGGTGTTTATATAAAGCATTAGGCAACATCAACAAATTTGGAAGGGATTAGCTGTCTTTACAAGCTGAGATTACGGAGGACTATTGTTGCTTTTTTCTTGCCACTTTTTGGTGGTAATGGTGCAAAACTGAGCACCACAGTAGGAATGAATCCACTGCACCTCATACCATTTTCATGCCTATTCTAATTCTACGAAAAATTGAATCCTCATACTAAATATGCTCTAAGAATAGTTGACATTATAAAGAATAAAAATCAAGGAGAAATTTACAGATGCTTCTTAATAGCTAATTAACAAAGAACGCATCATGAATTTATAGGCTGAGTTGTCAATTATATTAGCTGCCATAACGACACTGGAATCCATTTAGGTGGATAATAAAGGATTGTGTAAAAGTCATATAATGGTCATAAAGAAGTGGATTGAAATGGATGACAATGTTGATCATTTTCTCAGTTATTTTCTTAGTTTAATTGTGTTAAGCAAATGAAAAACAACTACTTTATGTTTATTCAGGAACACAATATCAGTAAGAAAAAGAATATTTCAGTAATCATGTTTAGTTCTCTCTGTTTTATAGGCAAAAGTTTGTGCTCTGCAAATATGATCATATTTAATATCATCTGATCTTTCAAGGGAACTTTTCAGCTATAGAGTACATAGATTGCTTAAAGTGTAAAGAATTCTATGCATACATTTCAGAAGATGCTAGATATAATATGAAAATAAACCAAAATAAGAAAACGAAAGATTCATTTAAAATCTGAAGAGTCATACATTAGCCTAACAAATGTGCATATATGCATAAAATGTGGATGATTAATAGAATCTTAATTCTTTCTTTCTCTCTCCATTTTCTGATATCAGTGGTCTTGATAATTTAAGTGCCAAAATTTTTTTATTATTGAGTTATGATTATCTGCTTTTAACAGTGGGGAGCAGGTACACATCATGAGCTCAGTGGAAGAGTTGATGCCTTCAGTTGGTTCCACTGTCCCATCTCCTTCAGTACTTACTGTTCTTTTATGCCAATCAGATTCTGCACTTCAGAACATTAGCAGGAATAGTTCTGATGTATCTAGTTCTTTCCTTGCTGAGGATTTTGATAATTCTTTTGAATTTTGTGAAGAATCCACCATTCTTTCTAAGACACATTTGATCTCCATTTCCGATGATGGAAAAATATGGAACTGGCTCTTGACAACTGAAGGAAATGGAGACACTAAAAAAGATAGTAAGAAATTGGATTTGGTCAATGATGGCAATGCAATATCATTTCCTGAGTCCAAAGCTAACACCATTGCGTCTTCCACCAACCTGGAATCAGGCAGGCAAACAGAGCATCTCAATGATGGTCGAAGCCGGAGCTCAACCTTCAATCACGAAAATATTACAATAAAAGTAAGTGTACACTTAGATTGTACCCCACATAGACAAATTAATGGCTTAGCCAAAGAGCAAGTTATAGGGAGAACAGCCTATAGCTGTATTGGTCCTGTTTTATTAATATAAAATTTCAGCATTTCCATTGTTTCATAACATCTTCCACTTTCTTTTGTCCTCAGAAGCATGTAGACGGTGCCTCTGTGAATCATTATTTTTATTTAGCTACTACATTTTATGTACTGCTTGTAATACTTTGTCTTGATGTCATTGACTAATTTTTGGTTATATACTCCAACATTTTCCCCAAGGAATAAGGACGATAAGGATGTGATCCTACCCGCCACCCCTTCCACAACAACCCCCCCCCCCCCCCAAAAAAAAAAAAAAGTACACCTTGTGGGGGAGAGTGTGCTAGGTTGTCCCTTTCTCTTTTGATGTGATATTATGCTATGAAACTTCATGATGTTAATAGATTTTTCATAATAAATGACAGGAGTTCAAATTAAGTAACATATCGTCAAAACACAAGATTCTGGCAATAGGCTATTGCCATGAAATCAGTAATCAGAAGTGCAGCACCTTGATTTTAGCAACTGACTCAAAAGCAATAACTCCTGCATTTTAAGTGAGACATAGTATGACTAGGAATTCTTGCGTGTCTATTTTGCATTAAACATGCAACATGCACTTTCCCACACATGCAAGTATTAAGAGCATCCTGCACTGCTGGTTATGTTGGTTCTATGTATCGTGTATGCATCCTGAATATGCTATTCCTACCCAACCCAATCTACTCTGCCTTTCTTAGAAGAAAGCAAAGAAGCTGAATAAAGATGCAAAAAGTATTATAATTGTCAAAATTATAGTTGAGCTTTTTTCGTTATTTTCCTGCACATAAATGAAGATCAGTTGGGTCTAATGGACCCTCCTTTTCTAGGGCCAGAGAGTAGGATCACTCATTCCAAACTCACAGGGTCAGAATTCTTAAGTGTATTTGTCCTATGATCTACCTGATAAATATATCCTGGTTTTTTTATCCTGTAAAACTACATCTAAGTGCCAGGTAGCACCTAGATAGTACTAAAATTGACCAACCTACTAAGAAATCTACCTTTTCCTTCCGATGCAGATCTGCCTAGTTGGACAGCTTCAGATAATTTCTTCGACAGTTACTATACTGGCAGTACCAAACCCCTCACTGACAGCTTCTTTGGCACGTTAGTTTATCTCATTACATATTTACATATTTGTTCAAATCTATTATTACCCTTTTGTAGAGTTTATCTTGGATGCATGCTTCTTGTGTTCATTAATGAAATGGTCTAATGTGAAGGCGGAGGAAACACTCCCGCAGTAGCTGTTCCTCTGGTTGCTTTGGGAACACAGAATGGAACAGTAGATTTAATTGATGTTTCTGCCAATGCTGTTGCATCAAGTTTTTCTGTACATAATGGAATGGTTAGGGGACTGCGATGGCTGGGAAATTCTAGACTGGTTTCATTTTCTTATTCTCAGGTATATTGTATTTTCTTTTGGCATTTCTATGGGGATGAAGTGTTTCTGTTATTTCAATGCAGATTTTCTTTCCTGCCATTGCTGACTTAATGTTGAAAATATTTGTCTTGTAAGTCTGCACGACAAGAGTTATAATTCTTGCGTGATTGAGTCCTAAATATGTAATAGTTCTATATTTTCTTTAAGTATTAAACTTTTCACCACTGTTCAATTGAAATTTATCAGAAACTTTGGACTTAGGTTAGTGAAAAAACTGGAGGATACATCAACAAGGTTGTTGTGACTTGCCTTCGAAGTGGCCTTAACAAGATGTTCCGAGTTTTGCAAAAGCCAGAACGTGCACCCGTCAGAGCTTTAAGAGCATCTTCATCTGGAAGGTGAATCACAAACCTTCATTTTTTTTTTAAATGAGATCACAAAATATTGCTTTCATTATTAATGTTTCCGAATCTTCTTTTCATTGCTCATTTTTATATTTATCTTTGTACATTTATGTGTTTAACAAAACTGGAGAAGCTTGTAAACAATGAGGGCTGCTATATCAACACCTGTAATGGAAGATGGAGTTGAGTGATTATAATGAAAAATTAACCTACATGGAATTATTCATTTGTTCAGGTGCATATGCTTTGTGTATCCTACTTTACAGGATCTTAGTGAAAGATGATACATGTCTGGAAGTTTATACAAAAGGGTGTACTGTGGAATGTTGCCATCTGAGTTGCAGGTGTTTTCTGAGTGCATAGTAATGACTTTTGATATCTAGTACCACTAATCTCTTAGTTTTCTCGTCGGTCATAATGGTTTCTAAGAAACATTTTATGAAGATATAAGATCCCCAAATCTCCTGAAACTTGATACAAAAGAAATTTATTTTTATTTTTATTTTTATTTTTTGTTGAGATTAATATGGTAGATTTTATCATCCCAATTGACCAGACTTGGGGCCAAAATTTTCATTTTTCTTCTGCAATGCTTCAGTTCCACCCTACTTCCACTGAGCAATCTGGGATCACGTCATGGTTCAGTATTTTGATATCCACATTATTTCAGGTACCTTCTCATTTTATTTCGTGATGCACCCGTGGAAGTTTGGGCAATGACTAAAATTCCTATCATGGTAAGCTGGCTGATGCATTTGACACCTGTTACTCCCTTTCTCCCGAATGCCTCTGGCTGTTATTGATTGGAATCTAATGCAACGATCAGCTAAAGTATGTAATATATGTGAAATTACTTATGTAGGATCGGATAATACTCTAATTTTGCTGATTTTGTGATCTTGAATTTTCCTTTCTTGTATCGCCCATCCTTCAGGGGTAAAATTTTTGTTTCTCTGTTTCTGTTTTTGTGTTACTCTCCTTTGATGAAAAAAATAGATTAAAAGCTTTGCTATCATACCACAGATATGGCTAGGTAGTTGAACGTTATTCGCTTTCCCTCCAGTTCTTACGGGCTTTAAATCAAAAATAATTTTTTTTAGTGTTATATTAGCTATAACTCCTTGTGTCCTTAAAAAATGAAGGATCATTATTGTATACTGTGTATATCAGCATTGCAATTGAATGTTGGGTCCTTGGTTAATGTAGGAATTTGGATTTAATGAGAGGCAGATTTAGGAAGAGACACTAAGAGTCCATTCCAACCATCCATTTGCAACTCACGAGACTAATGAAATTGTGCTTTTGGATTCATGCAATTTGGAGCATCCATTTAATTATAAACCGATTGCCATAGTAGTTGTAATGGACTCTCACGGTTCTTATTAACTTCGTCTCTTATTGAATCCAAATTCATGAATCCAATCATTACTTGGACCCATAACTATTCTTTTGCACCAAAAGCTTCATTCTAATTGCCAGCAGGAGTTGGTTAATCTGAATCTATCTGCTTGATTCAAAATTCACGTTTGTACTACTATTTCTTTTTTGTTTTGATAACCCGGCTTTCCAGTGTCCTTCATTTTTATCGCTAAGTGGATCAATTTCATCTTTTGCTGTATAGTTGTTATAATGTTTCACCGGGATATTTATAATGCTTTGTATCTCCATGTAGCTTAGATCATTAGCTCTTCCTTTCACTGTGTTGGAATGGACTCTTCCAACGGTTCCGCGTCCTGCTCAAAATGCAGCTGCTAGGCTGCAATCAGCTGAGGCAGCCGATGAGACATCTACCCCAAAGTTGTCCTCATCAGATTCAAGTGAGTTGTGTTTTGGAAGTTCTCAGATATTAGTGGGACAGTAGCTAGTCTAGAATCAGTGGTTCCATTCTTCTTTTTAAGATTAAAAAGCATTATATAATTAAAGTTTAAAGTTTATATATCTATACAGAGGGTTCAAGTACGGAGGCATCGTGTGAAGACACTACTGAAAGTTTTGCATTTGCTCTTGTGAATGGAGCGCTTGGAGTTTTTGAAGTTCACGGTCGAAGAATTAGAGATTTCAGGTGCCGAGTTTTTTTTAAATCAGGAAAGGTGCATTGTTGTACCTGTTTTGTTTTTCATGATCTACAAACGAAGGCGGTTATTTAGTTTAGTTTCAGTAGTAATTAGGAAAAAAATAAAGGCAATCATATTAAGCTTTCGCAGTTTAGGAGGGAGCTCCACGACTTTATGTGATCACTATTAAGAAGCACGTAATCACCAACATGTTCAACATTAAAATTCAACTGATTCAACCCTGAGAAAAGGATCCTGTTCACATCAAGAGAAGAAAAGTAACCCAGGAGAATATATAATGTATTAAACTCTTCTTTCCACTCTGGATTATTTCTTGAATTGCGAAAGCTAATATCAGGCCCAGTAGTGTAGACAACTCTTGCAATTAAGTTTAGAATAGTGGTGCCAAGATGCAATAGTATTTAGGGTTTTCTCATTAAGTTTACTCTTTCGATAATGAGTAGCCCAACTTTCCTGGTTAGGAGGAATTCAACAAACCTTGCATGAGCACCCAGTGCCCATCATTGTGATGAGCACCAAATGCGGACTCATATGAGGTTTATGTAGAAATGTTCCATGCAACAATGAAAACCAGAGTACATTGTCTTCTTCCAGGCAATTCAGAATTAATTTCAGAAGGAATTGCTGATTTAAGGACAAAAGAACAGGACAAAATTAACTGATGAGATCAGATAGAACCATTGAGAAAAGAATCTGCTTTTTTTTATTTGGGGGGCCAGACAGAAAAGAATCTGCTTAATATGGTAAGTTGTATCAACTTCTACAGTTCTGGGATTGCTCACCAACTGAGAAAACTTGGATTTTACTTTGTGGCAAGGGTACACAATTGAGAATTCACCACTATCTTTATGGTTCATAGTCAGCCATGTCAAGCATACGAGTGAAAAGGGGGAATGAAAAAAGGGGTAGGGAGGTGGCGAAAGGGAAAAAACTGAAAAAAGAATTTAACAGACGAAGGCTGGTTGGACGAGAGTTTCTGTTGCTCCAACAAAGTGTTTGTGTAACACTTCTCTCACCTGAAATATTTGGTTTTGCATTATTCAAAAACTTAAGTACTTAACCAGTATAATCTGCAATGGTTTGGTTCGTTTCAGATGCAATAAATTTATCTCTCATTCTTTTTCTTGGGGTGAGATAATCCGTCTTATTTTAATTATACAATACTCCTGCAAATTTTTCTCTCACTGTCGCTCATTTTTATCTAATTAAGTTAGTATTTGCTTGTCGGCAGACCTAAATGGCCTACTTCTTCCTTTGTATCATCAGACGGATTAACCACTGCTATGGCCTACCGTTTGCCTCATGTGGTATACATCATATTGTCAGAGTTGGTTTAATATACAGACCAGCTGAATTTGATCTAAATTGAATTTGATCTAAATTCAGGTCATGGGAGACAGGACAGGGAATATACGATGGTGGGATGTGACAACTGGACATTCTTCTTCTTTCAATACTCACAGGGAAGGAATCCTCCGCATCAAATTTTCACCTTTTATACCAGGGGACTGTAGCCGGGGGCGTGTTGCTGTTCTCTTTTATGATAATACCTTTTCTGTTTTTGATTTGGTAAGCATAGAATTAGGCTTTTTCCTGGATCATATCTGCATTTTCACTGTTATTATATTTGTGATTTTTTTTTGTGTTTAACCAACATAAAAGATAACTTTTAAATGGTAGTAGCGGATATATAGATTGCAAAAAAAAATAGGAATTGGAGCTTCTCTGTGAACCAAAAGCAAAAATTTATATTTTAAAAAGTGCCTCAAATAAAAAATTACAAATGTTAATAACACTGCTAAAACACACTAGTAGGAAGATTTGGGTAAGAACTAAACTTCATCATTGTTATGGCTGTTTTTATCCAAGTGATTTTTGAAAAATGATTTTTTAGACAAAAATTTTGCAGCACGGCCAAACATGCATAACAGCTTGTTCTAAACTTCTTCATAACTTTGATGAATTTATATTAAATCTTGGTCTTGCCAGAGACTGAAGACCTTTCTTACAAGGAAGTTAGATTCAATTAATTTCATATCTATCTAAAGCTTAATTTCATTGAAATTGGTTAGTGATCTAAAGATCAAGACTTGATTTTTTATTTCCCTCATTTTTCTTTTGAGCTTCTATCCTGGCAGTTGTGTTTCTTACATAATTGATTATGTCCCATTTGGCTTGCTGCAATAGTAATAGTTTCATGTAAGAGAAACTCAAGCTTTCCATTTAATCAAAGAATGCTGTCGGTTCTCATCTTTCATATTCCTTTTATCATTATATGAACCTTTTTTTTTTTTTTTGCAGGATTCACATGACCCCTTAGCCAATTCACTTTTGCAGCCCCAGTGTCCTGGAGCCCTTGCATTGGAACTTGATTGGCTGCCCTTGCGTACCAATAAGAATGATCCACTAATGTTGTGCATTGCTGGAGCTGACAGTAGCTTTCGCCTTGTTGAAATTAACGTGTAAGTGTCAACTGTCAAGTTTCAATTAAGGGACAAGATATGGTTAGTGGTCTTGAACTCTACTAGAATGTTTAATTCAAAGTTAGGAGTTAGCATAGCGACGTGTCACATCACTAAAGATGCGTAGGGATAAGTTGGGAAAGTAGTTTATTGGAAAAGTAACTGTGAGCTTATCTACTGAGCCTGAAGTCTTTATTTAAACATTGTCAAGTAAAAAAAAAAATATAATAACTAGAAAGTCTGAACCAGTGTTAGCAAATCTCTCTTTAAAAAAAAATAAAAAAACCAATGCTTCCCGGGTTACCTAGTTTTTAAAGTGAACTTTGTTTGTGATCAGTGACATGCTTTTTTTCCTCGAAGCAGAAGTGATAAACGACATGATTATGCACCACATCCCAGAACTGTGAAGGAGAGATTCCGGCCAATGCCTTTGTGTTGTCCAATACTACTTCCTACACCACATGCCCTGGTAGTATGCCAGAATTAAATTTACTTATTTTACTGAAGAGACTTCATACCATATTTTAATTCAATTGTTCACTGTTTCAAATTTAAATCAATGTTTACATTGTCTAGATAAATGTATAATGCTAGCTAGCATCAGTAAGGATGTGCAATAATGGATGTAAGAAAAACATGAACATGTGAGGAATGAATTAGAGTATGATCAACATAATCCCTTTGTATATTAAACATGATATAGTACTTGAGTATTTATTTATTTTTGAACATTGACGAGCCTTTTAAATGAAAAGAATCGAAGTTATTAAATAATATTTTTCATGCTTTTGTTCTAAGTTTCGAGTTAGTCATAGGCTTCATTCTTTAAGCTAGCTTGACAACATTGCGCTATTATCAGCATTGGTTTGTGGTCTGCCTAAGCCATCTTCCTAAATGGGTTTTTCTTTTTCTTCCTTTGTTGAAAAGTTTTTACAAAACATCAGTCTTGAATATGGTCATAATTGGTCATGTCTGAGCTCTATAATGTTATGTTGGGAAATTTACATTTTACTCTCTGAATTAAAGCATTAAAGCCTCTAAATTTCTTTTAAAACTTTATGTCAGTGCTTATATTCTGATACAACGGAAATTTTCCTGCCTTTTAGTTTTAGAATGGCTTCTTCCTTTACTAATGGCCAACATATCTTCATAACCATGTTCCCCTACTTTCTGCACGCTATCAAAAGAAATTTTGGATGTGCAGTTAACTCTTGCCAGATACAAACCATTATCTTTGAAATAGTATCCTCTTCGTATGATGTAAAAAAATAATTAAAAGACCATTCTTTTTTTATGAACCATATACACAAGTGATTTTCAGATTTCAATGCCTGATTAGATGATGGTCAAAAAATAGAAAAAATGCCCAATTAGATGGCTCATTACTTAAATTTTCATTGGGGCCTCTTTACTATCAGATATAATTTCAACCTCAGTTTATAAATTGTTCTTGCATCATCATTAAGAATTCATGTTGGCATGTAGCAGCTATGAAGTATCTGATATAACCCTTTTGGTCAATTTGTCAAAACAGAGAAGGGAAGAAGCAGTGTAAAGTAGAAGATCCAGGCTGTGCCTGAATAGGATATTTTCCCTTCAGAAATTCTTCATATTTTCTCTCCTCCGAGGTTCATATAAAATAAGGACCCTCAGGAAATTGCAGAGAGAGAGAGAGAGATGCCACTCTAAAGCTTAATTGGCTTTTGTAGTCAGTTGTGAACAATAGGAGTTCAAATTCTATTGTTTCTGTTACATAAAATGCATTGTGTCTTTTCCTAATTATGTGGTAATTTATGGCCGTGATGTGTTGTTTTACTTGATGTGTGGCTAAACTGCATGCCTATTTTAATTAGTCAGCTAAATTGTTACTGATATCGCTTCAGGCACTGAGGATGATTTTACAACTGGGAGTTGAACCATCTTGGTTTAATACAAGTAGTACAACCATAAAAAAGAGGCCTCACTTCACACCTGGTGCTTCATCATCTAGCAGGGATCTTCGTACATACATGATTGATTTACCACCTCTTGGTGACACTGCTGTGCCAGAGATGCTTCTGAAAATACTGGAGCCGTATCGAAAAGAAGGTTTATATCTTCTTATGCATCGATTTTCATCATGAAGATTCTTATTTCTGGCAATTCATATGTTTGGTGTTTTAACCTTTACCAATGTTCTCATCTCTCAAGGGTGCATACTCGATGATGAGAGGTCAAAGTTGTATGCCAGTGTGGTGAATAAAGGTTGTGCCATTAGGTTTGCCTTTGCTGCTGCAATGTTTGGTGAATCCTTAGAAGCTCTGTTTTGGCTACAACTGCCTCTAGCACTCAAGCATTTGATGAACAAGGTATTGAGTAAGCCTCCATCAAAAGGACATGTATCAGAATCAGTCCCAGAGGTTGATGAGACATCTATGTTGTCTAGGATAACATCAAAAGGAAAACCAGCAAAAAAATTGGGAAGAGATGCAATGGTAAGTTACTAAGTTATATTGTAGTTTCATCTCATGTTTGATCACTTGCCTTGCTTTGTAGTGTCTCACATTCCCATTTTTGTCTGCGGAGTTGAATTTACATTTGAATCTATGTCATATTCATCAAAGTGAGCTTGGCAATTTAATTAGCAGAATCAAGGTCAACTTAGGTTGATGGCGTTTGACCAGAAAGAGTTGTGGGAAAGTGCAAACGAGCGCATTTCTTGGCACGAAAATCTAGAGGGCGAAGAGGCTATACAGAACCGTGTGCATGAGTAAGTGAATCTGCCATTACTTATAGTATCATTTTTATTAAGAGCATATTTAGTTCAACTTAAGTGCAAAAGGCTTAGCATAAGAAATTTATATTTTCTTAAGTTAGAAGCTTGTGAGGTGTTCGTGAAATAAGAAATAGATATTAAGTAAAAAGAGAGGAAATGTGCCTCCATACACATTCTCACTTCTTGTAAAGCCATCTCTATTATTTCAGAAATAGTTTAATTTCAAAAGTTCTAAAAGTATAGGTTTACAGTCTTGTTAAACTCTACAGTTATAATTCAAGTAAGGGAGATTTTTACGAATTATGAACAGTATAAAAGAATATTTATAATATAATAATAAATGATTCCATCCTTAATACTAGACCTAGTTCAATACATGAGATGTGTACAGCCTGCTTGACCACTCAATTCACTGCAGAAAATGAAAATTTTCGGCTATGAAAATACGTTCATTAAATACCCACCAAAAGTAAAGTCAACACGAGGTACTTATTTAAATTAGTAATGGTTTCCCTTTGGAAAGCCTCATAAATATCATTGAATTCCAATAGGGTTTTTTTATTTTTGGCCAGATCCAATAGTTTTTGTCTGAATACACATCCAACACATGACATGAAAATCTTTTCAAACATCAGAAATTTGTTTCGGGATTTTTTTTATCATTATTTTTTTGAGCGCTAAATTCAGTGCTAGAACTTAACACACCCTCGGTTGCTTGTGAATTGTGATTATGAGCTTTGGCTTTGCATTATAACTTAGCGACGCAGTGAGCCAGAAAATGACACGTTCCTTAACTAGTTTGAATAATAATATTACATCTCCAATGTTTAAGTTCTAGTCCTTCAAGAGGATATACTCACTAGGGAATTCCTTTTGTATATCAGGCTTGTATCAGTTGGAAACTTAGAAGTTGCGGTTAGTTTATTGCTTTCCACTCCACCAGAGAGCTCTTACTTCTATTTGAATGCTCTCCGTGCAGTTGCTCTCTCTTCAACTGTTTCAAGATCTCTTCATGAACTTGCAGTAAATGTGAGTTTAACTTGGACATGACTATGTTTTGGCTTCAAACTTGAAGTTTTGGTTGGTATATGACATGATATTTCATGCACTAAAGTTACTGTGTCATGTTAGGTTGTTGCAGCAAACACGGTGAGGGCTGACAGGTCACTGACAGGCACCCATCTTCTTTGTGCTGTTGGAAGATATCAAGAAGCATGTTCTCAGGTTGGGCTGCGTTTTTAATGAAGTTCTGGTAATCTCTGTGCTTTCAAGGATTTAGTATTATAATGTAGATTTCATTCAAACCCAGATGCGTATACTTTTAATAGTTTTTTTTCCTGGGGTGCAGCTTGTCAATCATATAAAATTAAGTTAGAGTTCTTGTCCCAAAAAAAGAAATAGTTTGTTTGGTTGCCTGTTTCATGTTCTATGATATGCTATGTATTCAGCCTGCACCTTAACAGTAAAAATTTACTTATTTTTTAAATTGAATCAAGGTTTAAACTTCCATGGGATTTCTTTTCTTTTTTCCATTAAAGTGGTAATTGGATCCAAGGTTTAGCATATTCTACCCAGTGCCCAAAAATAAAAGAGTGGCAAAAAGTGCGATTGCAGAATTTTCAATGTATTATGGAAGTGACACATTATGGTTTGCTGAAATCACGGAATCTAAATGTAGTTATGTGTAAGTATATGTGTTGTAGTTAGTTTTTATTAGTCATTATTATTATTGTTATTATTATTATTATTATTATTATTATACTGCTTGTAGAATGAATATATAACTTGGTCGGAGGATTTCTATATGCTACAAGATTTCTTAGTACAACCCTTTGAATTTGGAATTCTGGGGCACCCAAAAACCCAAGGTGTTTCAGTAGTTATTAAACTAGCATTGCATCCTTTTCAATACTCATCATCTACTGTTTCGCTTCGATCACTTGGAGTATCGAATTTATTTAAATTTCTAAGCAATGAAATAAAGTTTTCTAATATGTAATAACATTGTCCGAACTATCAATCTTGTCAGCAGATATTGCTACCTATGAACTTGACAGACCCTCAGCTTGTCCAATGCTTCAATAAATAAATAAACTAAAGGAAAATATTTTTCAATATAATGGCTTATTTTTCTAAAGAAATATAGTATCATATCTTTGTGCAGCTACAAGATGCTGGATGTTGGATGGATGCTTCAACCTTAGCTGCTAGTCACTTGAAGGGATCAGATTACGCAAGGTTCTTACTGGTTTTGCTTTATTGTAACTGTTTCTTCATATGAATACTACTTTCATATGATGCCATAATCCCAAATACCACATTTGCAACATAACTTGCCCTGACTGAATGACAAAATGTGGATTTCCAAATCAGTTGTTCCTTTTACTTGGGATTTAACATATTTTTTCCTTTTAAACATGAAGACGTCTTTGTGGTTTCATGATCATGTGAGAGATTTTGAAACCTTCATCGTCATGATTTGGGATCTTTCTTTCCCTATATTTTGTATTATTTCAGAGTGTTGCAAAGGTGGGCTGGCTATACCCTGCGCACTGAACATAATATCTGGAGGTATGACTGTCCTTTCTTCAAATCTTTTCCCTGTCAAGAACTTGGACTCTCTGTGACTGAACATTTTGGAACCCACCCTGTGGTTCTAGGAGTGTATTCTCTAATCACCATTTTTGTTGCCAAAAAAAAAAAAAGAAGAAGAAGAAGAAGAATTTTGACTCAATATGAGCTCACAATGATCATATGCAGGGCTCTGATTTTGTATGTTGCTGCTGGTGCACTACAAGAGGCATTGGCAGCTCTCCGTGAGGCTCAACTACCTGAAACAGCTGCAATGTTTATCCTTGCATGCCATGAAATCCAAGCAGAAATAATTGCTAGCTTAGATATTACAGCTGAAGAAAACCCTTCCTCCAAGGAAAACCTACAACACTTGCTCAGTCTAGATCCCCAGAGTGAAGAAGTCATTGCTGCTGGTGAATATTTTGGGCAATATCAGAGAAAACTGATGCATTTATGCATGGATACGCCGCCATTTTATGACTAAGTGAAGGTCTTGATGAATGAATTCAATTTTCTCATTTATATACATAAAACCAGTGGATTAAGTAACTCATCTCACAAATGCAAGTTATAGGATGACTACCGTATCTGTACTGACTGTTCTCTTATGCAAAGGATCAGAGGCTTTGACTACATAACTTGTTGCTGCAACTGAACAGTGGGAGGCAGTGACTTAGTCCAGTCCTAGAGCTACTTTGGAGGAATAAGATACCAGATTCTTCTATGAATCTCAATCTGATAGATTCCAGTAATTATATATTGCATTTTTTTTTTAATTTTGAGAATGCAAGCATGGAGTGGGGGTAACAGTGGTGTTGTAGTGGGTGTATAAATTTTGTTAGCCACTAATCAAGAAGTTGTATGGTATATAATTAGACCTTCAAAAAAGGATACCATGTTCTTTAAAAATGCTAATTTATTGAATGATTTTTGTTTTATTTGTGTTGGATAAGTTCACGAGTCTCATTTTCATTTTATCTAGTCTTGCAACATAGTATTGTGTTTGTGCTCAAAGTTTAATCCTCTTATTAGTCTTTTTTTTTTAATTAAAAAAAGGAGTTTGGTGGCAGTATTGTAGGCTTAGAAACCAAAGTCCAATTAGTAATGGCATCCATGTATGTTTTATCACAAATGGCTTTTGGAATAGGATGGTTTTGGGCTTTAGGCACAGTAATTTAGGATAAGAGTGAGATCCAATTGATTATTAATTAATTGATTAAGATAATCTCAGAGGAATCAAGGCATCTAATTACCCATCCTGTTTCTTATTTTCTCAATGATGAATAATGCACGCAATGTTAGATTTTACCAAAGTACAAAAAATGGGACAGGACCGGCTTATTCAACCAGTTAACTAATATTTTGTTTTCATATTATTTGTTAAGTAAATAAATTTATCATTATTAAAAATTATACATCATAATAAAGCTTATATAATATTATAATGTATAAAGAAAAAATTATACGAAAAATAATACTATTTAGTATTAAAAATAATGATATTTTATCTTAAAAAGTAAAAAAAATAAAAAAAATTTAAACCGATTTAAATCGATTTTGGACGAGTTCACAATTGATTTTATCGGTTTTTGACCGATTCTAAAATTCATTGGTTCACCTCTTCTAGACTTATTTTAATATGTTATCTAATTTTTAATAATGATAAATTTATTTACTTAACAAATAATATGAAAACAAAATATTAGTTACCTATTTTGAACTCAAAATATAATTATGTGTGAATATTAATTTGTTTAAATTTTAATATTAGGTTATGAAACTTATTAATAATATTTTTTTAATTTTTTATGTAACATTAAATTAAAAATTATTAATTTTATTATTATCAGTTTAATTTCAATTGAACAACGGTTAAATTATTGAATTTTGAATCAGTATCTTGATCGATTTAATATCGAATCTGATTTTTAGTACCTTAGATTTTACTCAGCCTTTCTGAACCAAGACAAAAAAAAAAATGACTAGTCATGTGTTGGTGGGTGCCAGCAATTAGCTCGATTAAGAATTAGATCCTCCAAGAGTGTTTTGAAATTAAGAAAAGGAAAGAAAAGAAAAGTGCATTTAGATTTTTTTTTTTTGACATTCTCTCAATCTTGTTATCTCTTATTCAAAAGACACAATTGAAAAGACGCTACATAATTTTTTAAATTTTAAAATAGGCAAATCTTATCATCACGAGATACAATGACATCAGTGCTACCTTTTATAAGAAGACTACGCAGCTAATGCAACTCATCACCATTTAGGGAAGCGGTTTTGACGAAAATCCAGTTTAGTTTATCTTCAAGTCTCTTTAATCTGTCGACCGAAAAAAAAGTTTTTTTTTATGAACTATATATGTTTTAATCTTCCTTCACAACCATATGGCCTAGCTTCACTCTCTCTCCCTCTCTATATATATATTTGTCTTGCTTTCTTATTTAACATATGGTTCATCCGGTCTCCTATAACTAATTTATTTCCCACCGACCTCCAAAAAGCAACTTGTAAACCAAAAAACAAAACTTGTAAATTGCAAACTTGTATTTTTGAAACATTACACTTTTTAAATTAAAAATTGCATACTAATTTTTCTTGTAACAAGAACAAAATATAAACGATAATTCTACTTATTTTAATCTTAAAACTTTTATAATTATTATTTATATAATATAAAAAACTATCAGATATATATATATATTTGATTAATATAAAACGAGTTTTCAAAGTTTAAAAGAATAACATCAACATAAAAATTAAAATATATATTTAATAATAATTAAATAAATAATATTAATTTTAATAATATTTTAATTTTAAAAGAAATTTATACATATCTTTATAATAAATTGTGTAATTTTAAAACACACTTTTTCAGCACTAAAATGGATTGCCATTCCTTGCCGACGAAGAAACTGGCTCCCGCATTTGATTCGTTTGAGTTTTTGACTCAATCGGAATCTAATCTGTCAAAAGTTCACCATAAATCCATTATCTAAATTATATTCCAAAGCATATAGGGCTGGTAAAAGAAAAGAGATAAAGGTGGGTTGGGTAGAATTGTGTCAAAGTTAAATGACACAGAAAAACCGTCACATATATCCTGTGTGTGTATATATAAATTATATGCATCTTTCTATAAAATCTGAAATTCAAACACCTGTCAAATAATTCCACATGGATAAACTCAGACTTCGGGAAGTAATTTTAGCCTTCAAGACAGGTCTAAGGCGGATATGGTCATGAAGAAACAAAATGAAGACCGTTTTTATTTTTTTCCTTCTCCACACAGAACCAGCTCTGAATCAGGGAAGCCATATCAATAAGGTGCATAATAGTATCCCCCTGGTTGCCCCATGCCACTATATTGTGGCATTCCATAAGGCATCATTGGTGGAGTACCAGGAACAATGTAGCCAGATCCACCAGCAACCTTAGCCAATCCTACTTGGCCTTGCATTCCATTCCTCCCATACTGCTGCCATATCTGCTGTTCCTGCACAAGCAACTGCTGCTTCCTCTCCATTTCTGCCATTTGCACATATGAAGGTGGTGGCACCAAAAGGGATGCTGCAAATGGGTCCTGTGGCCCAACAGCCTGAACTGTGCCATCCGGCGCAGGCAGAGCCAGCACTGGGGTGTTACTCTTACCAGGAAGGGCCACACTACTAGCACTCCCACCACTTATTTGAGATGTGCTTACATGCTGCCTCACAGCCCCTTGATCATACATGCCATTCAAAAGCAGGGAATCAAAACCACCTGCCAAATCTGCCTTTTGCTTGGACAAATTGCTAGCAGATTCCGCCAATGCCAATTCCCAGTCTGCTTTGCCAGGTTCAGCTGCCGGTGTTTGCCATGCAGAAGTCACTTCAGATCCTCCATCTGAAGGAAATGCTTCCCAGGAACCTTCTGTCTTTACAGTTGGTGGTCCAGAGAACAACGCCAGAGCTAGCTTATTGCCTTGCTCATCAGCTGAATTGCCATCATCCCTTAGATCCACTAAATCATTTGTCACCTGTTGAGGAGGAGCCTTAGGCTGGGATACCGGAGGGGGTGGAGGTGTAAAATTCTCGGGCGCAGGAAGAGCCTTCACCTCATTCATGTCTGGTTCTGGCTCTGGTTCTTTGACAGCTTCCTTCACCTCTATTTTCTTCTCAGGGCTTTTTGGCCTATTAGTCATTTCCTTCAGGAAACCTTCAAGTGTGCCCAAAAGCTTATCAGTAATCCTCTGCACTTCAGGGTACTCTGATGACCTGGCAATTCCCATATCTTTACACCAGCCATAGAAGTCTACGAGTTCATCAATCATCTTGGCCGCACAGACATAACAATCAAAGGCCTTAACACAATATGCATACTCCATCTCTGTGAATCGATCCAATAACACCCCCAACACCTCACATATCTCTACGTATAGCTTGAAGCTCTCTCTTACAATTTGATAAAGAGCAACGAGAATTAGCCTGCTACTCTTCGCAGCACCACTTGGCCTACAACCCAACACACGATCAAGAATCCGAAGCAAACGGTTCAACCTGTCCAAAACCCTCTCAGGTTTCATTTCTCTCACAGGAGTAGTCTCACTCTTCTGCTCTTTCTCAATTGATTCATTCACGTCACCGTATGACCTCGTCCTCCTACCCATCCCAGAATTAAATTCATCCCTATATTCGCCATACGCACGTCGAGATGGCCCCCAACTATCGTCTCTCTCTGCAAATTTACCATTAGCAGATTCGACACCTTTCAGATTCTTCTGATACCCCAAAAACTCAACCTTCTCATCAAGATACATGGCATATAGCCTCACGAAACCCGCATGATCCCAAGACTGGGAATGCGCTTCGTCTCTGAAATCGGACATATTCAAAATCCTCATCCCTCTCCGAGTGGAATACACAATCTCCTCCTCAAACAGAGGATGCCCATCAACCAAAAGCCTATGAACAAGCATCAGAGCCTTGAGAGCCACGATCCAATCGCGCGTCTTTCCGAGCCTCTTCGATATAGTGATCACGCAAGCATTAACATAACCCATGGAATACGAAGTAAGATTCAAAATCTCCCTGACATACTTATCATCAGCTGGTACTTCCTCATGGCTCGTGGCTTTGACTACCAAGACTTCAAGGTCAGGAGCTAAATTCCCGGCAACTTTAGCTATGCTAATGCTAGTCTGGTCTTTCACAACGCCAATCGCCTTACGGATCGTGCTCGACGCCATTCGCTATTGCGCAAACAACTACTAGGCGCACCGAATTCGCTTGTTTTCAAAAACTGGCCGAATTGGGATCAAAAAGACAGTTTAAGAGGTGAAAATTGGGATTACCTTTTGTAAAAAGACTGTAAAAAGCGGTGGATGTTCGGATCTGCGGATGAAATGGAAGATCCAATGAGATGGATCACGATCGGAGAAGAGAAGGCTACGTGTGGAGAAGCGAGAAGAAGAAATGCAGAGCGGTGGAAGCGAGGTGCGCTCCGGTGTGTGAGTACATGTGGGGGTGGTAGTGCTGTGTGCGTGAGGGCGAGGCTGATCAAAAGAACAAAAGCGGGCAGGGACTGCGAAACCGCGTAATCCACGGGCAGTAATCGTCCTTCTTAAGATATTTATTACTATTTTGTCTCCGTAATTTCGTACAAAACGCAGTCGTTGTATCGGTCGCCTTACTGGACATTTTCCACGCTTCTCGGTCGCTGTCATTTTATTGCCACCGTTTATTATTGACAAAATAAATTAATATCATTAAAATTAAACTTTAATGTCTGTTAAGAGTAAGGTGCAGCCAAATTTCCTTGTATATACTCATACACTTGTTTATAATTAATTAATTTATATCTTCGGGCTGAACTGTATATACTGTTGTTGAACTTTGACTTATGCTTAAATAATTTTCTTACCATTAATTTGTTTATTATTTCACTAATGGAATGTATTATGATAAAAAACTTATTTGCAAATGATTTAAAATTTACAGAGATTATACAGTCATGGTTATATCATGCTTCATTAATCAAATAATGACGAGTGTTATATGCAGGGACGGATGCATGGGGAGCACCATGCTCTAATATACCTTTAGCAAAAATTATATATTTTGCTAGTAAAAATTTTAAATTATATTTCAGCCCCCCACCTTATAATATACATTTAGCCCTCCCCTAACTCCCACACATCAAGTTTTGAATCCGTCCTGGTTATATGCACAAATCTAAGAGAATGAAGTATTTCTTGTTAAGTTTTAGAAGTCATTAGAATTATTTACACATGATTCAAAATTTAGGAAGAGAGTTTTCTACAATTTAGCCATAATTTTATATAAATAACTCTATCTAAACTTTTATTACTCTGCTTCTTTCTTTTATGACTTTTTAAAACATGTAAAATATAGGTGGCGTACGAAAATGATTACAGACTTACAGTAGTTGATTATATAAATTGCAAGCATAATTATTAATAAAAAATTGATAAAATTATCATGGAACTAATGCAAAAAAAAAAAAAAAACACACACACAGACGTACTCATGCGTGCATATATGATATATATTAATTCAAGTCCAAAATCTGAAAGTTGAAATTTTCTTTTTCACTTTTGTGTTCTTATATAATATTTATGGCAATGACACTTGGTTTTAGAAGCATTGGGGGCAAGGTCTATTATGTGGGAACCTCTGCTGCTGAGGTACTATCGTGGCAATTTTCTCTTTTTTTAATTAAAAATTATAGATAAAAAATAAAATTTTCAGAAATCATATAGATATGTATTTTGTGCACTTTTAAATTTTTTAATATTTTTTTTAATTGTTAAAAAACTACATAAAAATGTAAACTGTGAATTACAGAGATTCGGTTTTCACTAAATAGTATTGTTTTAATAAATAAAATGTTCAAAACTACATAAAATACATATTTGCATGATTCCTGAAAAATCTAATTTTTACTTATAATTTTTAATTAAAAAGAAGAAGAAATCCTGTAGAGGTCTCACAAGAGAGAACCCCTGTCCAAGCGTTGACTGTCTTAAAAGCGTTGGTAGAAATTTTGTAAGATATGTGTCTGAAATCGTATGCATAGCCTGTGATGGTCAATGTATATTTTGTTAGAGACAAGGGATAACTAAAAGTTATGACCGTATAAAAAGATGAAGCCAATTGTTTAGGCAATCATCTTTGGCCTTGGTTAAATTTGAAGTTTAATTCAATCTACCTTGATGTAAGAGATTAAGAAAGGCTTCAAATGCAGTCCACCATTAAAACTATGTATAAAAACATTGGATAAAATCTATTTACAAGTAAACCTTAAAAATGTTAAAAGGACTGGAACTTAATATTTAAAAGAGTTTTGAAGTTTGACTGTGGGTTAAAGGATATCCTAATATTCACCAAGATAAAAAAAAAAAAAAAAAAAGCTCTTGGACTCTTAATCGTTGATTTTCACCCATAGATTCCCACACATTTAATATCAGTTCGTTGAAGTTCTTCATCCTCGTACCCCTATTGTAAGGACTTTTTCGAAGCTTCACATAATTTTTATTATAAAACCCTACACACTTCACAGCACACATTAATTTATTTTTCCCTAAATAATTTTGCGTCAGTACTCTCTTATTTAATGTGTTAAACATTCTCTTATAAGTATATTAAAAATTCATAATAATAATTTAAAAATTAAAATTTTTTACAAATTCATTAACCTTAACTGATTTTACCTCTATTATTTAGTCAAAAACTCTTACAATAACTACTTCACTTTGTAACTACTTCACATAGATTAAAGAATGCAATTAAAAACAATTAATTCTTTCAAATAATATATACACCACTGAATTTCTTTCTCTAGAAAAATATTAATCCACATTTAACTCACATTAAATAAGAAATACAATTAAAAATAAATAAATAAATAAATATAGAAAACAAACCATATTTGTCCTACATTTTTGTATCAAGAATGAACTCATAATTATCCCTTACATTAGAGATAATAGTATTTGATTCGAAAGGAATACTAGAGATGCTTCCTTTTCGGAACAGAAGTGAATAATTTCACCTCGATCATTCTCAAAACGGGGTGCCTTAATGCTTTCAGCAAGTGTCAGGTGTTCAAAATGATCAAGGACAACTAAACTTAAATGCGGGCCTGTTGACCAAAAAAAAAACTTAAATGCGGGTCCACATTCACGTGGGAACTTGATAACGACTATTTCAAGCAGCATAATCTAAATATCGCTAACTCATTAATCAGCGGAGCCTCAATGCCTCGAAAACATTTATTCCACTAGGAAAAGACACGTGAAGCCTAATGATGATGATGATGATGATGATGATGATGAATAGTGAAGTAAACTAGAGCTCTAAAAGAATTATTGCAAACAAGGTAAATAACAGAATAGAGCCGCATATCAGAGTATCTAACTTTTAGCTGGGTAAAAAATATAATTGTAGTGACTAGCTCAATATATACCAAAAAACGAAAACAATAAATTAGAAATAAAACAGGCCCAACCAAAATGGAAAAAGAAAATTCAGACCTTAACCCTCCTCTCTCTCCCCAACACCCCTTTTGAATTTACACTACATAAACAGACTTAAGAAATAGTCCTAAATGAAAAAAGAAAAGGAAAAAAAAAACATTCTAAAAATTCCATGGAATACAAATTGGTTAGGAAGCCACTAAGAAGGTGATAGGTTCGATTTGGCATATCCTAGAGCTAAATAACACCTAAATTCCGCAGCTTCACCTTGCGCAAGGGAGCGGGATCACAATCAAATACATACACTCAAGGCCCTTGGAGAAAGACTACATGATACAGTCACCTTTGAGGTTGCTCTGATACAGTGGCCCCTGAGGTAGTGCTCGGCCCAGCACCATTCTCCGTCGGAGGTGGAGAGCCCCATCTTCCTTCTGACTCTAGTGGTTCAAGAACATATACCCCACCATCCGTAAGTCCCAACGCAAACTGATTGGGTTCGGAGGGATGTGCGGCAATTACAAGAGGATGGACTCTGAGACTGTTTTTTCAAAAAAAAAATTGTATTAGATATCAGAAGGAAAATAATAAGATCTTTCATTCCGCTTAATAACTAAAGGCACCTTGGATTGGGATGGAGATATGCAGACTGATTTATTCTACACCGTAGTCTGAGTGTTGAAGCAGTAAGAACGCCAACACTTCCATCTTCAAAGCTTACATATATTGACTGACTGTCACATGAATATGTAGCATGTGTGATTGGACCACTGGCTTCTCGAGGAACCCACTGATCAAATAACAATGAAATTCCAGAATAAGTTTGTAGGCATAAATACACCACCTTGAAAAGCGGAAAACCAATGAAGCTAGCAATAAATAAACATAATCCACTCCATCATGTCAATTGCATGTATTCAGACTAGTAAAAAGAGCTAGACCTGCTTTAAGCATTCCAACTTCCGTGCCTCATATATAGCTATTTGGGTTTCATGAACAGCCAGCAGATGTATCTGATCTAGATGAAATTGGACACGAGTATCGGCAAGAGGTGCAGGTGCTCGACCACTGGGCATCTGCAGGAATTTACTTGCCTGCTTTTCCCATCCATCTGTGCTCCAAACGCACAACTGTTGGGCACAATCATAAAAACAAAAAATAAAAAAAGAATTAGATTTCTACCCAAATACAAAATGATTTTCAAATTATTTTTCTAAAAGTGTCCATCTAAAGAAATCATTTACCAGTCACAATGCCATTTAATCTCTGGCTTAATGATATCATTAAAAAAAATGCAAATAACATAGTCCAACAGAGAAGGAAGTTGGGAACATTATTTAAAGTAACACACTCCCACATACACAGTCAAACAGAACAAGAACTTGGGCTTCGGTAACCACAAACTCGAGCATTAAACATCTTTGAACAGCCATGGTAGCAAATTATAACAGGGAACTTTGGCTTTGGCAGTTCAACGTCCATAGCAACAGAAATACAGATCAAAATTTTTACCTGAGAGTCAGCTCCAGATGATACAAGCACATTTAGAACGTGAGAAAAAGCAAGACCAGTGATCCTCTTCTGATGACCTTTTAGCTTGGTTTTGACCTTGGATGAAAAATGATAAGCAAAAGTAAGCTTAAAAAGTTCCTTAATACTAAAGTTTATCAAACTCAACCAATGTATAGAGTAATACCTCATCCACTCTGACATTATAAATTTGTATGGAAGAGTCCTCCATGCCAATGGCAATAATATTGTTGTCCTGAGGATGAAATGCAAGAAATGTAGCAGCTGGGGGTGGTGGCATGAAAGTTGTCATTGTCTGCAGATAGAAAACAAATAAATGTAACCACACAAAATAACTGTAAGAAAATAAAGTGACAAATCTTTCCTGGAGTAGATTACATCTCCCCCGCCAAAACACCCCAAACAAAACAAAAAGGTTTGTAGTCTCATTCAATTTCATTTGACACTAGAGTTCAAAAGAAACAATTGATGGATGGAACAGAAGGTAGAGAGAAGGAGGGAAAAAAAGAAGAAGAGGAAAAATAGGCAATATATATGAGTGGCGGAGGAAATATATCATAAAACAATAGTAGTTCTCAAGTTCTTGATAGTGTCTGACTTCTTTGACCTTTAACTAGCGCTCAGGAAAGAGAGAGAAAAGGATCAATCAAAAAGATCTTCAAAATAAGTAGCAAAACCTATCATTCAGTTCATATGAGAAATTCTATTCAAAAATTCAGTAATTCTTTAAGTTTAGTTCATAGAAGAAAGAGAAAAAATAAATGGAAAGCAAGCCGTTTACCTTAAATGTCATCATATTGAAAAGGGAAATTTTCCCTCCTGAAGCTGACATAACATATGAGTCATTCTTTGAGAGTGCAAAACATGAGACAGCTTCCTCTGGGTTTGTATCACTTTTATCATTAGTCATCAATATTCCACTGGATGGTTGCCACAGTTGTGGTGCAACAGTTGCGGTGGCCTGTTGCAGAGGTACTCTTGTCATTTAAAATCTTCCGGGACTCTAAACCGGTAAAACAATTCTGGCAATGACGAAATGGAAATTCAACCATGAATCTCAGAAGCTACATTACCTTCCCTGCCACATTCCGATCATTTCTCTGCCATTTCCAAAGCTTGTGAACTGCATTTGCTGCTAATGCCAAAATAGCAACCCCTTGATTCGTATAAATTAATCTAGAAACCTGAAACAATACTCGATGTTACCATAATTTAAAGTATACCAGAAAACTAAGACAAACTGCAAGTATGCAAAAGAATAAGAATTCAGCAAAGAGTCAAAGACTGCTAAAATCCACAACTTCATTTCCTTTAAACGTATTTTCACAGTGTTGCTTTCACAAGCTTAACTACGTGGGGTAGTATATATTTGTCTGATATACAGTGAGGCAGATTTGTAGGTAACATTATCTGCATTGCATGCCTGTAGAAACTAAAAAGCTAATCCAATTTTAAAAGCTGATCTCACCCTTGTAGGTGATAAATTATCAGGAAGCTTTAGAGAGCGGCATTGTGATTGTTCATTAATTTCTGTCAGTTTCCAGATCCTAGATTTATCAACTGCTTCATCAACGATCCTGGGTTTTACATCAGCTAAACTTCGTGTATCATTATTCTACATAGACAAAAATCAAATATTAGGTCAATAAAAAAGTTAGGGGGGAAAAAAATGAAGTCCACATTCATGGACAATTTAACCATCATTGTAAACAAGAACTCACAATTCCAACCATGGCGGCCACCGGAGGAGCTCTATCACCGAGGCTTGTTCCCACGGTTACATTGTTAGAAGCAAAAGTGCCAATTGTAGGTGCCTGGGCCTGAATAAACAAGATGGATTCAGAAAATGTAATTGGAGCAGATAATCTAAATTTGAATAACTTTACCTTCACAACAGATGCAGTAGCAACTCTAGAAGCATCAAATGTACGATTCTCCACTGTACGAAGTAGCCTAATTCCATCTGCATTTGCTAATATTTTAATTCCATTGTCATTTGTGGAGACAGCCAATAGTATTCCTTCCTTGTTAAATCTAATACAAGGAGAAGGCTGCAAGTTCCAAAAGCAAGACAGATATTACTTTGCAGGGAAGGAGTAACAAGATGAACAAAAGGCAATGGCAATACAACAATAACCTGTAATCCGCCTTCTGCATCAACATTTGTCAACAAGTTTGTATTATCCATGTCCCAGAATTTAATCATAAACTCATCACCAGCAGCTAAGAACCGGTTCTTAGTTGTATCAAATTGCACAACACCTACAGATCTCTTCCCAAGACCATGATACGTCCGCTTTACAGCTCCTTCACTTTCATTCCACTCCACTAAAAATGATTCCCCTTCTTTGTTTGTACCGCATGAAAACAACCTAAGAACCAGACATAGGTCACACCAAATATTCACATCACAAATTCATGCATCAGCTAAAAATAGGAAACCAAAAAAAAGTATGGATTATGTCTGAACCTTGTTCCATCTGCACTATATGCCATCGCAGTAGATGAGTGGCCAGGCGCATCATAGTCAACCCTAGAACCCATGTTGTCATACAACCAAGCCTTTATTTTTCCATCAGTTGCAGTTGAAAAGATGAACTGTAAAACCATATATTGAAATCAGGGAATATATAAAGCATGACACATTACAATGAATGAAACACATGCAAGAGCAAGTAAACCAGATATCAAGAAAATTATTTATTGCCATGAAAGTCATTCAAGAGAATGTTAGTTTTCTTAATCAATGGTATCTGACAATTGGAACATGCAAGAAGCACAAACTTCCAACTCAACATATTTATTCCATCTCATGATGCCCTTCCATCAACCGACTTGTGGAGGACCAAATTCAACTCAGTTAACAGTAACCAATATCGCACCCCAAAAAAAAAATTACCTTTCATTGTGTTAGATTTTGTTTACCTGAATATTTTCTTTGTGATGAGGACATACAGAATATACAGGAGCTTCATGACCCTCAAAAGTATACTGCTTCGTACCAGTGACTGCATCCCATACCTGCAAACCTTGGACTCTTAGAAATGTTTTCATATTGCAATCTAATCATGAAATGTTATATGACTAACCAACCTTGATGACCCTATCTTCTCCACAGGTAACAACACAAAGTTGCTTGTTTGGATAAGAGAAAGCAAGGTCATTGACACTTCCAACATGTGCCTCAATCTGTCACATCATATGCAAGTAAGCAGCTATATATGAATTACATAGCTATGGGTCTTGCGTTTTTAAAGTATAGGTAGGAGATAAATTTAGAATTAAAGAACATTGGTAAACTAAATAAAAAAAATTATCAACTGCAAATAAAGCATAACTACTGGGCTACAGAGAGACAAACAAACCTCTAGGTGGTTCCTAAGATCATCCGCACCATGATAGGAGTATATATGCACAATATGTTTAGAATAGGCAACACCTGAAATATTGATGAAAAAAATCAAACTTTAAACACGGTCAAATGATGTAAATCAGAGATCAGCAGAATACATCAAGAGAACCAATCAGAAAAGAGAACCATAGAAAGCAGCAAAAATCATCACAGCATACCAAAAAGTGTTCCATCAGGACTCCACATCACACGGTTCACTGAAGCTGCGTAATCATTGGCCAGAGAAGCCTACATAAGAGTCAGATAAGAATTACTCACTTGTCAACAAGCTGACCTCAAAAAGAATCAATAAATATGCAGTGTTCATTAACTTTAATTGAAGAGACACACCTGTAGAGGCATCGAGCATGCTCCAAGGTCCCAGACCTTGAAATTTTTAAGAGAAATCCTGTCTCGGCTACCCACGTCCCACACCATGACATCTCCCATGTTTGTTCCAACTAACCATCAACAAAAATAAATAAATTTTAAAAAAAATAAATATACTGATAAACAGAAGATTAAAAACTGGAGAAACTATAGTTTATGGGTGAGAGGCATACCAAGAAGTAGAATTTGTTGAAGTGGATGGAAATCCATACTTTTGACAGTTGACCCTTGGCTTAGAGTCATCACAACATTCTTGGGCAAGTCATCAGACGAATAGGAGCTCTGACCATGGCTCTGGCTAGGGTACGCAACAGGCAGTATATTTACTGGTAGATTATTGAGCTGCTAAAATAAATAAATGCAGGACCAGTCACATATAATAAATCCCTGCAGAAACTCTACAAATGATACACTTCAAGCTGAAGGAATTAATACCTAAGATTTTAAAATGAATCCAAAATTAATGGTAAATGGCAAGGCAAGCATATATACTTCGCACACTAGTCCATCCAATTTATTTTAAACCTTTAAATCAATTGCCATCTCCCACATGGAGAGTATGGAAGCAATCTTTACTCTCTGCATTCATACAACTTACAAAATTATGGAAACAAAAAATAACATCGAAAAGAGAAGCAACTAAAGTATATTTTCTTATTCAGTAATGCTTTAAGCTTCCATATGAACAAGTGTTTTGTGCTTCAGATCTTTGAAATTGTACACTTTTAACAAGTTTCCAAAAGTGTTTTACAATTCTGATAAGAAAAAAGTAATGTGAAAAGCCCAGGAAAAAAATATTCTAGGTAATGCTAAAATTTTGACTTAAATATTGTCCAAGTTTGGTGTAAACACAGTTCCAAGGATCATCTATGGTAAAAGGTCAGAAGGTGAGCTACCAGGCAATTTGGAATGCCACAAGCTGTCAGCTGTACATGAAACAAGCACCATGCACTCAAATAGACACATCACAAAATAAAATGGAAAATGTTGCTATGTATGACCACAAGATTCACACTTTCACTCTTAAATCAGAAAGACAGAACAGATAGAATGCATCATTATACTTCATCTGATATGCCGAAAGGCCTTGTCCTCTTCAATACATGATCTGAATCTGCAGTCTGGTAGTCCATAGCTGGGTTATTAGTAGGAGTTCTGGGGCGCTTTAAAATAGCTGTTACCATAACCAAAAGCAGAAAAAGCAAAAGAAAATCAGTTTAGATAGTAATCAAACATAAAGTGACAAAGGGACACATCAAATCGTTCAACAAGAAGCATTGTGGAAAAAGGCAATGGAAGCTAACCATCACAATATTTCTAACGATTTCAAGCTCTTCCCAGTTTTTCAAATCTCACATCAATTTTGCAATTACATGATCGAATGTATTTTCATGCATAATTTGATTTACAAAAATGATCACAAAATGAGCATGTAATCAAAGCTAATTCCCATTTTATGAGCTAGTTGAGGCAATCAAAACAGTGACTCAATGCAAAATTACCTGCATTGTTGGCTGCGGTCAATCCTATAGGTACTGCAGAAGCTGATGGGTGTGGAACAGGGGATGGATTAGCCATCCATCCAGCAAGTGATGTAGGAAGAGCAGGTGTTGTTGGCTGAAATGGCTATAAGATGTAAAAATGGAATCAGACATATAGCATTTTATACTTACATATAGCAACTTACTGGTGAAACAGGAGAACTGTTTCAAGTTCTTTTACTTACACCATGAGCACCAAGCGGTGGGAAACCTCCAGCCTTTGGGACAGCACCCATTAGAGGATTAGTAACAGGGGATGGAGCCCGTGCACCATTTGGCTGTCCACAACTATGGTCTACAAATAGGGTCTTTATGTCAGGGTTAGGCCTTGGATTCTTACAAAGTTGATGTTGCCAGTTTAAACTGCGAATCAACAATAAAAAGATTAAAAAAATAATAATAATTGTTACATCAAATATAAAAAGTAATGGAGTCTATGAACATGTAAAAGTTAAGATCTTTCTATGAACCTTTGATTAATTAGAGTCCGCAGCCTGGAGTTCTTCAAGGTAGGAAACTGAAGCTTATCACGAAACAGAGGGTTAGCTTCTATTAATTTCTTTAGTTCAGCGAGCATTATCCCCCTAGCAGATTTTGTATCTCCATACTTAGATAGTTGTTCATTATGTCTGCAAATTTATAAATACTCTTGTGAGCGAAGAAAAAGGACCATAACACTATACCCAAACATATTGTCCATACCTAAAGTTATCCAAAGTCAACAATTGTGTGATTTCCTTAAAAAGATCCTCATTAAATGCTGCAAACACTTTCAAGTCCTTTACTAAAATGTCCACTGCTTTTGATCGATCTTGCCTGCAACAGTTTCAAACTTAATTCTCTAAATCAATGAATAAATAAATTTTAAGAATAGTAAGGCTCAACATCACCATAACCTACTTATCTAATGCTTCAAGATATTTCTGCTTCCTAATCTCAAAGAAGATCTTCATAGAGTATCTATTATCATCCACCTTCGTGAAACCAGACAAATACTTCTCAACCTCATCCCACTCCCCATTCGTTACCATATCCTCAAAATATCTCATGTTAAAGAAAAATCCTGACTCTTGCTCCAACCTACAAACGTTAAACATAAATTAGCAAAAGAAAACGAGAAGATATATATATATATATATGTGCGAAATTAAAATGAAAAATTAAGATAAAAATTAATTAAAAAAAATAGAGTAGAAAAATAGCATACTTGTGAACAGTCTCCTTAAATTTTTCTTCATCTAGAAACTGAAGTATAAGAAACACCAGTTCTCTGCTAAGCGAAGACATGGCGGTGTCCCCAATAACTAAAAAAAGACCGCCTGAAAGATCGAGACCCGTATAGATCAACAACACGTGAGCATCAAAACCTTGAATTAAGCGGCAAATACATCGACATAAAAGATTGATGACTCAGTTTGTAAGAAACCCGAATTCATCAGAAAACATAATTTATTATACATATATTAAGCAGAAAATTAAGGAAAAAATTGCCGAGAAATAGAAAATGGGAAAGACAGAACGAGCTCGTACCTGTCTGAGATTTCCTACACAGATCGATAACCCTCGAAGCAGAACGAGAATAATTAAGGAGGGTTTCAGTGTTTTATCGCTCTGCTTTCTCTCTCTAGCTTTTCCCGTGCTGGAACTCTTCTGGTTGAGTATTTATACAGGAAAGGGCTAGGGATTTGAGGAGAAACGAGAGAGAGAGAGAGAGAGAGAGAGAGAGAGGTAAGAATCGACGAAATGAATGAATCAAAGATGGTCTAAATAGCGTGAGCGATAACGAGATGAGATGGGAATCATGGCCCCTGCATGATAAGCTATCGTACTTATACTTGATGCAATAAGTAAGTTGCTTATCGAAAGTCAGATATGCCATCTGCTTATCTGGAGTCATAAATATGCAGATTTAGATATATTTTCGGCAACACTGGCGGAGTTTTCAATATGCAATAACACTAATTTTATAATTTTTTTCTTACGTAATTTCCTCTGAGCTGGCTCCCATTTTATTTTACAATATTTTCAGTTTCAATTTACATAGAAAAAGATCGGAACAGGATCGACTTTACTGTTAATCTATTAATATTAATCATGTCTTGTTTGTTTGGCGTAGGGAGGGGGGATTTTTTTATTTTCTATGATATTTATTATATTTTAATAGTAATTATTTATATTCTTGGAAATATTTGCATTTTTTTATAGCAAAATATTTGCATTTTACATTCTGCTTCATCTTAGATTCATATCAAACACTTTTTTAATTGAAAATTTTATTATTAGATTAACTATTTCTTATCCGTCTGGTTCAGTTTTTCTACCAGAAATTTACCAGGATAAATTAATTGTTGCATACTGTAAATGCATGGAAATTCAAAAAAAAATTACAGAAATTTATCTCCACCACTACTATTATTATGGTTACTTTCTATATAATTTCTGGAGAACCAATGTGATGGGATCTTTTAGACAGTTAAAGGCAATCATATAAGATCTCAATATAAATACAAATATATATATATATATATGTGTGTCAATGAATGTATAAAAAACAATGTAATAAAAATAAAATATATAAATAATAAAGGAAGAGAAAATTATTCTTATGTATAACATAAATTTTTCTTTTTAATGCAATTCAATGGATATATTAACTTTATCACAACTAATCATTTTCTAACTAATTTTTTTATTTCAAAATTTTTTTTAATAATTTTAATCATCTATCTCTTTCAAATTGTCATATTGAGATTGATACAAATGTTTTTTTCAATTTCTAAAAAGGAATTGAAAAGAACATTTGTATTAATCTTAATGACTATATTATCTATTGAAAGTGAAATGTTATAAGTACTTAATTATAAAACTCTGATAATTAATTTAACAACTCATAAAGTTAAAAAAAAAGATAATATGAGAATTGATAATTTACCATGTAGTAAACCTCCAGAGAGAGCTAGCTTTCTTTCTTTCTTTATTTTTTTTATCTAAGATATTTCAAATCTCAAATTATCTAGAAATGGGATACATCTCTGACACATTTCTTTTCATTTACAAAACTCAAACTCAAGACCTTGTTTAAAGAGAATTTAAGTTCCTTACTACTCAATCCAAATTGGTTTTTATTTTTATTTTATAACATCTCATTTGGTTCATTTGCAAGGGTTAGAAGATGTAATGAGAATAGATATAAAAGTAAAAAATGTAAATAAAATACATATGAGTTTATTATATATGACATTGGGTATATGAGAAATAATTTTATTTTTTATATTTAAATAAATATAAATAAATAAATAAGTACTAAAATGCCCTTGAATTAAAAAAAAAACTCCCTCCCCTTTCCTCTTCCTTCATCTCCGATTCCCTTGTCTTTCTTCTTCCTTCACCATCATCGGAGAAGGAGTTGCAAATCTAAGGAAGAGAAGTGGTTCAAGGATCATCAAGTTCTAAGGTGAGGAAGGAACTGAGGGTCCCTGGGCATTCAAAGACAACATCATCATAAATCTGGGAGGTCCATGAAGGGATACGCTTCAAGGATCACCGAGTTTGAAGGCATGGAAGGAACCGAAGGTCATTGGATGTTCAAATATGATCTCATTGTAGATGGGAGGTCAAAGCATGTTAAAGGTCTGGAGGTGCATTAGAATACGTTGAAGGTGTGCTTGATTCCGGCAAAAGTCTGGAGGTATAGATCTTGCAGTCAAAGGTGGAAGTGGAGATGAGGTTCGTGGTGTGGCAGGTAGGTCAATTTAGACATAGGTGGAGGTCCGACGGTGGAGGTCTATCAAAGTTGGATGAGCTGAACGTATGAGGAGGAAGATAAAGGTGGATGAGGATAAGGATGTAATTTTTGTTTCCATATAAGGGTATTATGGTCTTTTTAAGTTTATTTACATAGATGTAATATAGATTACATAAGTTTTTGGACGTGAAGTTATTTACATATTGATATGTAATTAGTTTCACGAATTAGTTTCACGTTACATGGATTTTAGCGAACTAAACACACCTACTCCTATTATGTAAACCCATTTATATCTCTTAACATAATATGTAATCAAACCAAACGGGGTGTAAATGTCTTTTATGGTAGAGAGATGCCGAGAGGGGATTGTTTTTATGGTTTTTATCACGTTTTTACTATTGTTTATTAAAATTGTTTATATTGTTAAATTTATTTTTGGTTTGTATATTATTTTTTCATTTTGTATGGAAAATAAATTCATTTTTAACTCACATAAAATACTTATTATGGAATTAACTAAAATATTTGACTTTTTATCTATCAAGATAATTTAACTATTGCATAACTATAGTTAGTGTTATTTTGTTGATATGATCTTTTTTATATACATTGATAATTATAATTTATAATTTACAATTCTAACTATAATTATAATAATTTTTTATTTCAATGGCAACCAGATAAAAATCGCAATTGTGAATGAGTTTTTTTTTTTTTGCTAAGACAAATGAGTAAAAGTTTGAATGTGACAATTTTAATAAATTATTAATATGAATTGATTATCCTTTAATTAGTTAATTAGGTAATAAATTAAATGATATAATAACCAATTTACCTTTGTACATGTAGAAGTCAAATTCGGAAAAATTTCTTTTTCATCTATAAAGTCAAATTTTGAGATTGCATTCAATGTTTTAAAAGTTGTCTGGTACTGTATTTTTGTAGATCAGAGGGAGTATATAACTGTTATCATTTTTAATATCATTCTTACCTGAATTACGAATTTTATTTTTTATTCCCAAATTTTTTATCAATTTCATTTCACCTTGTATACTAAAATGGTTCGAGTAATTAAACACAATAATACTTAAATATGATTAATAGTATTGAATAGTTGTATAAAAAAATTCAATTAATTTAAGATGTTTTAGATAACTTTTAGGAATGTGTCAAATGTGATTAGAATGGAACATAAAACTAGAAATTGGCATTGAATAAAATCATGTGATTGTGCGCCTAAGCAAAAATTGTCATTAGTACTATTTATTTAAATATTGAGAAATGAGAAATTTGAGATTCTTAATTGAAAGAATACTAAATTTTTTAAAGACCATTCTTAATTAATTAATAAAGATACATATACCATGAATGATAGTAACTAATTAAAGTAGAGCTAATGAATGGGGTAACCCATAAACTAGTGGTCCCACAGGTAATTGTAACCGCATTTTCAAGAAAAATGAGTTGAGTTACTTTTTTTCTAATCCAACCCTTTTTGGAACTAATTAATGTCTTATGATTCTATCATAAAGTTTTACGTAATTACTAACTTTCATACGTTATTTGGTGTATGAATGATTTATAGCCACTCCATACGCGTCATTAGACAATGAATTCACTTGATTAAGATTAATTAAAAGGAAATTTACGGATTATCATTGTCACGCCTATAGTATTGGACTTTCTTGATGCACATGCACACGATAAAATCAGCAATGGGGTGCTTTTCACTATGGAAACCCGAAAAAAGAAACTCTATCCATTCCAAAATTTATCCATCATTTTGGATTTTTAAGAATTCTATTAAATAGCTTCAATTGTAATAAAATCTAATGATGTTTTACTAAAACATCTTCATATATTTTGTTTCATTTCGTACTATGTTAATTGTTAATGACTCTTTTTTTTATAAATAAAAGGTAAAATAAAAAATAATTAATATTTCACTTTTTTAAGCAAGAGATTTTTTAGAAGAAAAAAAAACAACTCTAATTATTTTGGAATGGAAGAAATATTATACAAGTAAATTATTTCAAAATTAGAAAAAGAAGAAAATGTTTCAAGCAAAAGAGAATGACAAAATGTAGATAAAAAATCTGTACACAATCGTTTCTAATATACTCAAAAGTCTATGTGACTTATTATTTTAATTATTTTTAAAAATCAAAATTGATTGAACGTTCAAATGTACTACTTCTTCCAATCTCATTTATAAGGAAAAAACTACTTTACAGATATTAAGAAAAATAGTTTTTATTACTTAAAGTTAATTAAGTTATCTCATATTTTAAATTTTCTTTAAAATTATCCTTAATTTAATACTAATTTGAATCATTAATATATTTAATTATTCTCTCATATAATTAATGAAAGATAATTTAAAAAAAAATTAATATACTATTAACTTTTTTTTTTTACATTTAGTATCACAAAAAAAAATTTTCCTTATAAACAGGTTCAGGGAGAATAACCGTTGGCGCTAAACCTGGTCAAAAGTTTTTTTTTTTTTTTCAAAAAGTAAAAGCTAATCGGATTACTTGTTCAACCAGCTCAACTCTTTTCATATGTAAAAAAAAATGTTGGCTGTCGGTTCAAAATGGACAAATGGAGTTCGTTTTGGGGAAAACAAACAACGGGATTTCATTAACCTTGGTCTTTTCAAATATTCTAAGAAATTAAGAAGATAGAAAAAAGAAAAAGAAAATTATTTTATTTCTCTATCTCTCTTTATTTTATTTTTCTAAATATTCCAAAAACATTAAATTATCAAGCTAAATGTCTGTATTTTGACTTTTCATTTTCATATTTACTGTTGCAATTAATTCAAATGTTGATGACATCAAAATTTTCATCCAAATAGATTGCTTACCTCCTCCCATGGATGTTGATAAAAATGGCTTGAGAAACCGTCCTGGAGCTTTGGAAGCTTCAAGCTAAAGGCTGCTTCTTTAACCTCCATTCTTGTAACCTGTCGACACAGCCATGTATTTTGCTTTGTAGTGATCTTTTTGTTGAACAAAATTAAGAACCAACTCCAAATTCCTGTATATTCCTTTTTTAAAGAGATCAGAATAAAAATTCACCACCACCACCTTACCAATTTCCTGTTCATCCTCAACCCATCGGTTATCTACATCTTTCAAACGTACTACAAGATTTCTATTGTGCCTAAGCATGGTGCAAGTATGAAAATTTAGTATTCCTATCACCTGCAGTATGCCAATTAATCCTCCATCGTTGCCACCAATACATTTCTTCCCTATGCCATGCTTGTTCAATTTTTTGCTTCCAATCCATTAGCTCATCGGACACTTTGTTCAGTATATGGCCCTTGTTTGACCTTTTGCAACTGTGTAAGCAAGTGCCCAATTACCCGCTAATTATTTGGAAAAGCCTCTCGACTCCACTTCCATAAATTCCTTCTGCATCATTGGATTCGTTTATGAAATTGGGTCATCATATTGCGTTCCCATAGTTGCCATTGCACCCAGCATTGCCTAATTATAGACTTAAAGTCTGGATGTGATGCTCAATAAATTTCATATTTAAACTTCTAGGGGGTTTTTGGTCTTTGAAACAATGATCCACAAGGATCAAACGATGATCAGAAGCCACCAGTTCAAGGTAAAATGCCAATGCTTTAGGAAAAACCTCCCGAGAACAAAGGGTGTATTTGGTAGGGTTTTTAAAAACAGTTTTTCTATTTTTAAAAATAAAAAAATTTATTTGGTAAACTTATTTTTTATAAACTATTCTGAAAAACAAAAAAATAAAAGAACAGAAAACTCAGAACAACTTTAAAGTGTTTTGTAGTTTTTGTTCTGGAAAATACCAAAAAAGGTGAAAAATACCCACCTCATTAATGGTAAAGTTATAAATTTTAAATAACTCATCTATCACTCACTAGTTATGATTTTGAGAATAATTATTCAAACAAATTTTTTTATTTTTTTTGTTTTCAAAACTTAGGGCCTGTTTAATTCTGTTTTTAAAAATAGTTTTTCTGTTTTTGAAAACAGAAAAATAAAAAAACTTGTTTGGTAAAATCTGTTTTTTATAAACTGTTCTAAGAAACAGAAAAACAAAAGAACAGAAAACTCATAACAACTTTAAGGTGTTTTGTAGTTTTTGTTCTGGAAAACAAAAAAAAGGTGAAAAACACTCACCTCATTAATGATAAAGTTATAAATTTTGAATAACTCATCTATCACTCACTAGTTATGATTTTGAGAACAATCATTCAAATAGATTTTTTTATTTTCTTATTTTCAAAACTTATTCTAGAAAACAGTTTTACAAAATTATTTTGAGAACAATAAAACAGAAAACACTGTCAAACATATCCTTATTCTCAAAAACAATTTTACTTTTCCTTCACATGTGCCTCTCCCAAACTTCTATTAGTCCAAGTGAATCTAGCCCCTTTAGCTTTTATATCCATAAGATTACAATCATCAAGAAATTTTTGAAAATTAATTACTTTTCAAATTAATCTTGGTTTCCCACCCAATTTCTCATCTTGTGACAACAAGTCATTAAAGTGTTTCTTCTTTTTTTTGTGAGCACCAAAGGTATTCTCAATCAATAGCTGAAGATTAATACGTTCGAGGCGTATAAATCACCCAAGAAATTAAAGTGTTTCTATTTGCTGGGAGAACTTCCCTTATGAACCTAATAATATTTAAATCTGGCACAATTATATAATTATATAAAGAAAAGGTGGTTTTAACTATAGATGAACTCTTTAACGATTATATTATGAGTGACTCTATCTCTTATATTAGTTTTTATTTAATTATTATGTCACCGGTTCGACAGTTGGTCGACCGGTTGAACTACAAAAATCTTGACTTAATAGCATTTTTGGTTTAACGTTTAGTCCAATTTTTAAAACATTGATTAATAACAAAATTTAAATCCATATTCTTATGAGATATGAGTCACATCTTTACCAATTGAACTATATAATCTTTGTTGGCAAAATGTTAATATATCTATTTATATAGAATTGATTGCAAATACTCCTTCCAATCCTAAAGATATAGCTTTCACCTTGATTTTAAATATAATATTATTTTTAAAATATGAGATAATATTTATTATGTATTGTAAAAAAATGTCTCTATTCAATTTATGTGAATGAGTAAGAAAAAGAAATTTAATAAGGGTAGTAAATATAAAATGAAATAAATTATAAATAAATATATTCATAACACATTAAAACCTATTAAAAATTAATAATTTGTCATTAATAATAAAATAATGATACAATCATACAAATGTATTCATTCTATGTGTTGTGTTTTTTGAAATTTATTTAAAATTATTTAAATACTTTTTACTTATAATTACTCATAGTTATATTATAATATTGTAATATAAGGCAAACTTTTTCATTTTTTACTTTATTTTCTTTTTGCTTAATTTTTTACTGCATATCCATTATTAAGCTAAAGGCCAAAGCATTTCCGTATTTTCATACGTGCCTTGGATTTGATTAGCTAGCATGTGTCTTCCAGTTTTCCATAAAAAAAACGTGCATATTAAGAGAGAGAGAGAGGGCTAAAAGTTTCCAGAATTCAAATTGGGCTCTATTTTAAAATAAAAACAAAATTGGAAATGAGTGCAGTGACTGCTAGGACTCAACTTTTTAAGTATAGTTTGATCATTGTACCATTACCTCAACATACGGCCATTTATGAAGGATAGAGAGCATAAGCAAAGGTTTGGCAAAATCAGAAGCAAAGGGCGTCGTCTTCTTCTTCATACTAAAAGGCCATCGTTGAAGCGCACCTCTCCATCTAATTCTTCTTTCCTCCTTAAAGCTTCATTTTTTTCCTCTTTTTCTCTTTACATTCTAACTAGATTTTGGATGAGCAGGACACACAGATATATGTTATTTAGTTCTAAAAGATATTAAATTTGACATGAGTTATTAACTTAAAAGAGAATTTTGTTACTTCCTCCTCCCACCTCTCCCTCCCCAAAACAAAAATAAAAAACCAATCATCCTCACACTGTAACAAAAAGTATAGAATTAAAAAAAATATATTGTTTTCTTAGACTATTTATGAGTACCAATGATAGTTATTAATTAACAGGATTTATTTAATTAATAGTGATAGCTAATCAACAAGGTATAGATTTAGTTTATAAGAAAAAAATTTTAGAATTAAAAAAATATTAAAAAGTGAAAAAAGAGAAAAAAGAATTCATAATTAAAAAAGATTAAATTTGACAAAAAAAAGATATCAAGTACAACAATAACAACAATAGCCTTATCCCACTAAGTGGGGTCGGCTACATGGATCAAATGACGCCAATGAGCTTTATCAAATATCATCTCCTTAGATAGATTATTTCTCAAAAGGTCATTCCTTATAACTTCCCTTAATGTCCTTTTTGGTCTTCCTCTACGCCTTTTGATCGGGCTCCAAGCCATTTGATCAACTCTCTTCACTGACTCCTCTTGCCCTCTTCTTTGTACATGCACAAACCACCTTAAATGATGTTCCACCATTTTCTCCTTGAAGGTGCTACCCCAACTTTCCTTCGTATACAGTCATTTCGTATCTTATCTAATTTTGTATGACCACACATCTATCTCAACATTCTCATCTCTGCTACTCCCATCTTATGTTCTTATTGTCCTTTCAAAGCCCAACATTCACTACCATATAGCATTGCTGGCCTTATAGCAGTTCTGTAAAATTTTCCTTTAAGCTTAGTAGGCACCTTGCGGTCACAAATAACTCATGTTACTTTCCTCCACTTTAACCACCCAGCTTGTATCCTATGCATAACATCCCCATCAATTTCACCATTATTCTGTAAAATCGACCCTAAATATTTAAACTTTGATACCTCAGGGATGATTTGCTTCCCAATTTTTACCTCTGAATCATCTATAATTGGCCTCTTATTAAATTTGCAACGCATATATTTCGTCTTACTCCTACTCAAACGGAAACCTTTTGATTCCAAAGTATGTCTCCATAATTCAAGTTTAGAGTTGACCTCTTTTCTTGAGTCCTCAATTAAAACTATATCATCCGCGAAGAGCATATACTTTGAAATTTCTTCTTGTATATGTTCTGTAAGAACATCCAAAACCAGATCAAACAGGTATTGACTCAAAGAAGATCCTTGATGTAAGCCTATTGTTATAGGGAAGTCTTTTGTCACACCTCCAGGGGTTCTCACACTTGTTGTTACCCCCTCATACATATCCTTTATGGCTCGAATATAAGCCACCCGGACACCTTTCTTCTCTATTGCTTTCCACAATACATCTCTTGGTACTCTATCATAGGCTTTTTTCAAATCAATGAAAATCATATGCAAGTCCCTCTCTTTACTTCGGTATCTTTCAATCAAACCCCTTAATAAATAAATAGCCTCTGTTGTAGATCGTCCTAGCATAAATCCAAATTAGTTTTCTGAAATACGAGACTCCTTTCTGAGTATATACTTAATCACTCTTTCCCAGAGTTTCATGGTGTAACTCATGAGTTTTATCCCCCAATAATTAGCACAATTTTGAATATCCCCCTTGTTTTTTTATATGGGCACTAAAGTGTTCTTTCTCCATTCCTCTGTCATTTTATTGGACCTTAAAATCTCGTTAAATAACTTAGTGAGCCACCAAACCTCTTTCTCTCCTAAGCACTTCCAAACTTCGATAGGAATACCATCAGGACCAATGGTTTTACCATTATCTATTCTCTTAAGAGCTTCTTTCACCTCTCCAACCCGAATCCTACGATAGAAATTCAAATTGAGATCATCTTCATGGATTGTTAGTTCTTCAGTATCAATAGTTATATCCAATCCATTATTGAAAAGCTTATAAAAGTAGCTCCCCCATCTTTCTTTGATATCAACATCTGCAACTAAAATCTTTCCTTCTTCGTCATTAATGCATCTTACTTGGTCCAAATCTCTTGACTTTCTTTCCCTCCTCTTGGCAATTTTGTAAATCTTATGTTCATCATTCTTTATTGCTAAATCCTGGTAGAATTCCTCAAAAGCTTTGGATCTAGCCTCGCTCACTACTTTCTTAGTCTCCTTTTTAGTCAACCGATCACATTTCCAATTTTCATCATTATTGCATAGATGCAAGGCTTTGAAACACTCTTTCTTATATTTGACCTTCTCCTGCACACTCTCATTCCACCACCAAGACTCTTTATCCTTAGATCCAAAACCTTTGGATTCACCTAATACTACTTTAGCGGTATCCCTGATTTTTTTAACCATCTCATCCCACAAAATATTAGCACTTCCTTGCAAGTCTTAATTACCTTCCTCCATAACTTTCCTCGTAAAGATCACTTGTTTCTCACCTTTTAGTTGACACCACTGAATCCTAGGATTAAAAACTTTTCGACTTTTCAATTTACGGTTTTTAACTATCACATCAAGGACCAAGACCCTATGTTGTGAAGTTAAACTCTCACCAGGGATTACTTTGCAGTCTTGACAAGTTGATCTATCTGAGTTTCTTACCAAAAAGAAGTCAATTTGAGACCTTTGGACTCCACTCTTATATGTAATTAAATGCTCCTCCCGCTTCTTGAAACAGGTGTTTACAATCGTAAGGTTGTAAGCCATTGAAAAATCAAGAATGGAATGTCCCTCCTCATTTACTTCTCCAAAGCCATAACCGCCGTGAACTCCCATATATTGCCTTGAAAAAAAAAAGATATCAAGTAATATCAATTAAATTAAAAAGAATAAACTTAGTTGCTCCTTGTTATGATATATTGACAAAAAAAACATTGATATCAAATAATATTAATCAAAATTAATATAAATTTGGGAAACAAAATGAAAGATCTAGAAAACTGCAATTATATTCATTATAAAATAACGTGCATTTTGTTTGTTATAAAATATATAAAATACATACGGTTTTATTCCTTTCCAACAAAAAAAAAAGAAACAATTTCTTTCCCCATCTCACCTGTCTCTCATTCAATTATAAATATAAAATATTTATTTCTTATCCAGTGTAGTAGTTAGCAAACAGCCCATTCATCAACTGAATCAGGACAATCATCCACTTAATTGCTTTGGAAAAAAAAGGTGTTCTCCAATTCTTCCGTTGTCTCAAGTTATATCAGCAACTTATGTCTCATATACTCCTCTAAAATTTTGCTAAACAAAAGAGACTACCAAACTCACTCACCAAGTTCCATTCTTAACATATGGTTGCACAGACCTTAATTACTCTTCAAAACAATCACTAAAGTGAACAAAAATGGGAATCTCCATTAACAATATCGAAGGCAGAGGGAATGTTACAAAGCAACAAATACAAGATGATTTTGATTTACGTACACTAAATCATGTTAATAAAACTTTCTCCCACTGCATTTCCTGAACTAATGAAATCCAATCATTCTACACTCTTGGCATCTAACGCTTTGTGGAAAAAGTTAACAAAGACCTTCAAACCCTACAAACATTAAGAAGTTTAGATGTAGGTGCATGATACCTAGAAAATGGTGGTGAATATTTGCATGCACAGCAGCAAAAGTATGTTTTGCAGTTGTTAAAGTTGTCCAAACAATGTTAGCTGCAGCTTGTAACAATTCTAAGGCCAGAGGTTTTCCATCATGGATGCAGAGGCCACCATGTGTTGTCCATCTCGCATGCAATGTAACAGGATCAATACAAATTTAGAAAATTTAGATACTTCAGGTGTTGCACATCCAATACATCTCAACCTCGTCTTTTTGTACCTCCTTTGCTTTTTTCTTTTGTTTTTCTGGTTTAAAAAAGTGACAAGACGCGACCTCCCTCTTTCCCATGTTACTTCAGTACAAATTACAAACTATTACCCAATCATTTCCTCTCTCCCTCTCCCTCTCCCTCTCTCCCTTTTGTTTAATAAATTAGCATTTTATTTCTATTTATGCTAATTAACTTTAGATAATTATGAAAATTGAAATAATTTAATCATTAAAAAATATCACTATTACAAATTTGAACTGTTTAAAGATAAAATATTTTTACTTAACTCTAAATATTATTTTTAAAAAGTATCTTGATTAAAAAAATACACTTAAGAAAATTATAAAATAGAATATCTTGAATGATAAATATGAAGTTTTTTTTGTCAAGATAAAGAGTTAGTTTTTAATATAGCTTTTCAATAAAATTATTGTAGTTTTTAATAAAGCTTTTCAATAAAATTATTGTTTTACCATTATTCAACTGCAATTTAAAAAATGTTTAAGTACAACTATTTATTTAAAAATTTAATTAAATGTAAATATAGTGGTTCATTTTACCTCCTTAAAGCTTCATTTTTTCCCCTCTTCTTCTCTCTACATTCTAATCAAATCTTTCTAGTAAGATACTCATCTTCCCTTTTGTTTTCTTTTCTAGTAAAATCTTCATCTTCTTCTCATCTTTCAGCCTTTTCTCTTCTTTGTCTTCTCCTTCTTTCTCAGCTTCATTTATTTTCTTTATTTGAATTTCCTTCATATTATAACTCAATTCTTCAGGGACCAATACAGACTAGGTCAAACGGTCCAATTCAATCTAACTCATAAAATGACTCAAAACTTCAGAATGAGTTGGTGATCTCTTCGGGTGATGGCTGAACCAGTTCAATTGTCTCGTCCCGTCTAGTCCTTAAAGCATTACTGTCAATGTGAGAAGCTTCTTACATTTACCTGGAGATATCAACGGCTCGTTTTACAACTTTAAACTATTTCAGGGATTGAATTGAGTTGAAACGCTTCAAACTAGCTTTTAAGCTAGGAATTGAAGCAAGTTTTAAAGAATCAGTTGATATTTAAATTGGGTAAAATTTAACCTAAATTTATTTTTTCTGCCAAAATTATTAATTATAAAAATCATTAGTGAGAAAAAACATTATTTCCCTTCCTATTGAAAAATTATTAATTATAAGAATGAAAAATTTTATTGTATTATGTAGACATTTTAAAATGTTATTGTTATGGTCATGTAATGTTATTATGTTAACTTATTGACATATTACTTCTAATGATTTGACATATATTATTAGGATGTAAACTTGTTGACTCATTATAAATTGGACTGCTTAAGTTTATTTTTAACTATTTGATATTTTATTATATATATATATATATTATTTTTATTTAATTATTATGTCACTGGTTTGACCACTGATCTAATTGGTTAAATCATAAAAATCGTGATTTGGTGGCATTTTCAGTTTGACGTTTGATCCAGGTTTTAAAACATTGCCTTGTTAATGAATAATTAGTAAATGACTCTATAAGTACTTTGAGCCTTGAGGTATATCCTAATCTTAGTATTCACCTTAACTTTTCTTGTTAAAAAGAAGATTATATTAACATTTTTAACACTTTAGAGATATTGAATATAAACGATATAATAAGTATTTCAATGCTTTTGTAAATGAAGAAAATTTTAAAAATATTATTAATTTATTTTTTAGACTTAATATAATTTTAAAAAATATAAATCTTTGAGTAAATGCTTGGAATTGTGACCAGTTATTATTATTTATGGTGAATAGGATATTATGATATACTGATATTTCAAATTGCTTGATGTGTTAGTATTGGATACTTTTCTGATATCGATATGCACTGATACTCCTTAGATATGTATCAATCTATGAAGTATCTATATTATTATTTTTAAAAAAACTAAAAAAGTTAATTTTTAATGCGTATTGGATCTGGGTTAGATATTTCATGAAATGTTTTTTGGAAAATAAAATAAATATTATATTTACTTAGCAATTAAAAAATTAGGAACTTTTTATTATAAAAACTATTCCAAAAAATGTTATATTATTTTCTTTTATCATAAAAGCTATCCTATTTATAAATGATGACCAGGGAGGAGAAGATGGGGTTGAGACTATTCTTATTTGTAGGAGCTAGGCAGTGCAAATTGATAATGAATTTGTTATTTTGTTTAATATTCAATATTATTAAAGGAGTGTGTTTTTAGTTTGGACTTTTTTATTATAATTATATTTCTTGTTTTATGGATTATTTTTTCTTTTATATATACATATTTTATAAGTATCATATCTTATAATTTTAGATTTGACTTGATATATTGGATATGCATCATAGATAGGATATCATTTTTGTAAAAGGATATAAAAGATAAGTAAATAAATAATTTTTTTATTTTTGCCTAATTTTTTATCAACATTCAACATACTTAATGTATAAATAAATTTTGTAACAAATTACATTATTCATGAGTAATAAATAATGTCATATGAAATAATGTCTTTAAAAATGTGCTTAGAATTTAGATTTTAATATTGGCAAAAAAAAAAGAATTTAGATTTTAATAAAACTAGGCCTGAGTTTTATGATTTGCATGGAATTAAAAGGAAAAAAATTATTGTAAAAAAAAAAGCACTAATCATAACTTTGAAAGAATGTGATTTCATTTTTTTTTTGGCTAATAATATAACTTTTGATATACTCCCTCCAATTTTTAATGTAAATCACATCTAGCTACCTTATCAAAACTAAGAAAAGTTTGTTACATCATTAAAATTATCTTAAAATTAATAATTTTTCATTTTTATCCTCTAATAAATACTATAAATTTAAATAATTTATATTCTCTTTTATATAAGTGTATTTTGAAAATAAAGTAATTAACACTTCAAAAACTCATATTAGATAACTTATATTTAAAATCATAAAAAATTTATAAAATATAGCTAGTAAAAAATACTAAAAGAAGTAGGTTATATTGAAAAATGATTATACATGGAAAGAAAAAAACTAAATCACGTATCATAAACACTGTTTTCTAGATTTGGCAAAAAAAAAACTGTTTTCTAGAAGAAATGTCCACCTGTGAAAAATGAGTATTGATGTGACGCTAGGTTATTAATAATATAAAGAAAATAAAAAATTAATAGAAAAAATTGTAACAGGCTACCTAACATCCACTAAGCATGTTACGACAAAACAATCGCAATAAAAATAATGTGAATTTTCATATAATCACATAATAATAAAATAAAATGAATGTAGCGTAACGCACCACAACTGATTATTATTCGGTCTCCGAACGTATGAAACTTCGTTCACCCAGTTGCTTTCCAATTTCCATGGACTGGCCACTTTCCACAAATGTCGTTGTCACGGAAATTTCCTCGTCTTTCACATTCACAGCATCCATTTCCTCACTTCATTACATTTTTTAATTTGTAATCCTAAAAAGTATTTTTAAGGACCTTAATATAAAACTCTTTAAAATCATGTGAGTAAATTAAGGGTAAGAGTTAAAATTAGTTAATTATTTTAATTTTTTTATAAAAATTATATTTTTTTAAAATTATTCTTATTTAATCTCTTTCTCTATTTTTTTAGAATATATTAAAAAATATTACCATGTATATTGTAAAGGACTTTATATTTAAAAATATAATAAAATTTAGATGTACTTTGGAAATCAATGTTTATGATATATAATTTAGGATCAGGGGAAGTATTTTTAGAGAGAATTTTCTCATCCTCCAACATATAAAATTAGATTATTCACAATATTAATTCAAGTTGACATAAATGAATAAATGATAGGGTTGAGCTTTCATGCTCTTTCACAGTATGTTACAAACTAAGTGTCTATTTGGTTTACATTTTTGTAAATCAAACTATGGTTTCTAATTATTTTTTTTTTCTTTTTCATTCAAACAGATTTTCGGTAAATTTTTTTATTTTTATTTAAATTTTATTTTTATAAACTGTAGTTATTCTAAAAGACTTTTTATAAAAAAAAAATTCAAACGGGTAGTAAGTTTAGAACCAAAACTAAGTTTAATGTATTTTAGAATGTATTTGGCTCTTCTATCATAGTGTGGTGAAAACTCATTTTCGACCCAAAATGTAGTATTTCGATAAGCAACTCTCTCCTTGACCCAAAATGTAGTATTTCCATAAGCAACTTATGTTTTGCTTCACTGTTGGGAAAAATTTATACATTTAAAAATATTTTGATTAAAATTATTCAAACATAATCACTTTTATTAAAATTAATTATCTAAATACAAATATGTTTATTCAAAACCAATTTTCATTATAATTATATTACAAAACTAATTTTACCAAAATTTTGATTTGACAAACTAAAAATCAAATAGACACTTCATCTCTTAAATAAGTAGTTAAGAGCTCAATTTCTAACATTTATATATATAGTAATCCCTCTATCTAATTTTATTTTTCACTTAATATTTTTCACATATGCTAATAAAATTATTAAATAACATAGATTATAATAAAATTTAATTATATTTTATTAAAGTATTTTTTACTTAAATATTAAAAGATGACTTGTACTTACATATCATTATTTTTTAAGAATGGTAAATTAGTAAAAAAAATTAACTAATATTTAATACTTCATTTATAATATAAAATAACAAATAAGTTATAACAGTTAAAATTTTTTAAAATAATAAATAAAATAGAATAGAAATGAAATAAAAGAAGTAAATCTAATTGTGAGGACTTACTTTTTATCCCAGTACCCCAATAAATTAATTTATATTGTGAATGGAATACTTCTACCACAACAAAAAAATAATTACATTCAGACTTGCTCTATTATCTATTTCCTATGATAATAGCTATTTACTTTTATTGGATTTAACATTTATAAAAAATAATCATAAAGAAGGAAAATGAGATAGGGATCATTAAGAATTTGAGATGGTCCGTTGCTAGAAAAACACCGACACAGCATACCCTGTCCACATCATGGTTGCTCTCACCATTTAAAACTTTTGTCCTCCAATCACGTAATTTATAGATTGAAACTCGCCAATTCCTTTGATTGAAAAACAAAAAAAAAAACTCCCCAACTAACTCCTTCTCTCTTTCCCGTTTTATGATTAACTAATTAGTTAATTTAGATATCTTTCCTCCTACACTCACATTAAGAATAAATACTAATTTAAAAATTATTGAAAGAATGCATTTGGGAAAAAGAAAAATTAAAACATGATAAGAAAAATATTTCCTAATCAATATCCTACTTAAAAATTTTCAAGTGATGTGAACAAAATTTTTAAATAGAATGTATTAGACTAAATTTTCAAATAGAATAAACTAGAATTTTTAGTGAGGATACTAGTTAGAAAATATTTTTCTTATCAGATCCTAACTTGTGTTTTTTCCAGTTCATTTTTTGAACATTTAAATTTAAATTCAAATTCAACTAATTTGTATAAATTAGATTACAAAATAAAGTGTTACACGAAGCTTTATAAAATATATAAACAAATAGTGAAAAAAAAATTACACAAAACCCGAAAAGGGGTGTTTATGAATGATACATCCTTTCTGGTAAAAAAAAAAAAAGATACATCCTTTATAAATTTTATATTTTATGCAATTCTTTTGCTTTTCATGCTTTCAATATAAAAATTTTAAATATCCATTATATCTTTAATTTATACAAAATTACACATTTTTTTAATAAATATGTGCTTTAACGTGTGACCCACTTGGTTTCTGGAGATATATTGTGCAGTTATTTATGTCACTTTCTTTTTTTTTATTTTTTAAAATGAGCACATGCATCCCACGCAAGATTAGGTAAAGAGAATTTGCGTACAAGTACCCTCACTTTTCAAACTTCAAAGCTTATAATAAAAAGATCTTCAAATATCAAATCTATTATATATAAAAAAGTATAACCAAAAACTCAAACCTCATGCCTCCACATCAGCATTTTGAAAAAAATTAGTAAATTTTAATTTATTATTTTTTAAATTTTATATTAGTTATTTACTATTATGTTTTAAGAGTAGTTAAGATATCGGGATTTATACTTTTAAATATTATTATAAATCAATAGTTTATATTTATACATAAATCAATTTGTGAGATTATATTGTTAGTTATTTATTATTATATTTTAAAAGCAGTTAAGATATATGATTTAGAAATTGTTATGACAATCTTTTCTTTTTTTAGTTGACATACGTATATTTATGAACATATTATATTTATTTTTTGTGTTTATTTGTTTTTAAGTTATTTTTGTTTGTTGAGTGATATTTGAGAAATGTTGTTATGATATGATTGGAATCGAAATTGATTCTTCTTTTTATTGTGATGTGATATTTTTTTTCTTATAAAATCAGCATTCCTATTTGACTCCATACCACAATTTTCATTGTACCTCAAGTAGTTGTTGCCATAATTTATTTATTTTTTTCATTGTTTCCTCGTGAACATTTCGTGAGATGTCTTATGATGCTGTGAGGGCTATCAATCTTCTGATATATGATTGGTGAATTAAAGTTAAGATTATACTGTTATAGAAGATGCCCTCACATCATTCACCAAATGATTATAACTCAATTGAGTTAGTTTTGTAATATGCTAATGTAAGTTTTTAATGTATAATATATATATTGTCCTATAGTAGTTATGTTATTATCTTTAACTTTTTTATTTTTTATGTTAAATCAGGGTGATCATATTCATGGACTAATAAAAAATATATTCTTCTTCAAATTTAAGAATATATTGAAGGAGGACAAAATATACATTATAAAGATATTTGGTGTTAGAAATAATACCGGTTCATATCGCACCACTAACCATGAATTCAAATAACATTTTCAATATTCAACCTATGTGGAATTACAGGTTAATAATGGAGATATACATCCATATGATTTTTTTGTTTACTTCATTTAATGAAATCCTATTAAGGAATTCAAATGATCGTTTCTCAGTTGGTATCTCAGTTGGTATGAATAATTTTAATTATATTCAATTTTACTTTTTAGTTTGTGATATGTATAAATTCATTTATCACTAACTAATTTGTTAATTTGTTAAAGATGTCATTGGTAAGTTAAGTGGGATTAGAGGGATTGAGCAGCGAGTAAATGATGTAAAGCAACAAAAGAAAGTGGAGATAATAATTGAAAATAATGAGTATGTGTGTTTAAAATTATTGTATTAAAATGTATCTTTTTATTTTATTATTAATAATTAACTATATATATCTTTTTTATATATTCACTTGTTTTTTATTGTAACGTATCATTTAAATATTTAATTATATTATAATCATTTGAGTGATAAAATAAAAAATTGTTAATTTCAAATACTTGAGATTCTTTTAGAATTTAAAAAGATTGTTATAAAAATATTCCTAAATTTTATATGTAAAAGTAGTTTTTTTATTAATTAATATTATATATGATATTGTAAATTTCTTAGTAATATATATCTATCATATAAAAATTATTAATTTTTTTTATGTTATGAATATTTAAATGATAAAATTTACAAGATATGAAATATACGGGTCTTTTGAGTTTCTTTATTAATTTTTTTAATTGGATACATTCAATCATTAAAATAATAAAATTAATTAGATATGGCTGAATCAAGATGACTTTTGATTTTATTTTTTCATGTAATCATTAATTTTTTGTTACTATAGAATTTTAAATAAAAAGAATTATTGACATATGGTAGAAATTTAGTGGCCATAAATATCGCTTAATCAGTCAATAATAATATTATTGTTCTACCAAATGATATTAGTAGATTTGATGGCAACAAATTAATAGAAATAGATTAATGGATTATGATTATTATTATTTTTCACCTTCATATCAACATATCATTAAGATAAATAGGAGTTAAGATGGTTAACTACCAACTTTCAAGTTAAATAACTCAAAATTTTCAATTAATAAATTATATAATTAATATAATATAATAGATTTTTGTCAATGACGTGTTCAATCCATTGATTTTGTATATATAATAGATTGGATACTTTATTTAGTCAAAAATTTATATATGAAAACTATAATAAATTATTGTAATCCTAATCAATATTAAATCATATAATTCAACAAATATCCTAATTAATATAAATTTTTAAATCGATATTAAATCGTTTAATTGTCAAACTAATCAAATTAATAAAAATTTTAGTTAAGATTTACTTAATAATTTAACTGAAATTTTAAATTAATAATTATTTAATAAATTTGAATAAAAAACACAACTAATAAATTTGAATAAAAAACACAACTAATGACCATTAATTTTGTTTGGTAATTAGGTTATTTAATTTTTTCAGTTATATTTGAATGAATATATTAAAATGAAACTATATTTAGCAAATTAATTTACATTTAATGTAATTTTAGATTTCAACTTAATTCAATTTTATAGATTATGATGTTTCTAATAACTATTTTTTCATATCAAATATTATATACATAGGTAAATTACTACAAATCAATCTTAGACCATAAAATCAATTCTATGAATAGATATTTTTTTGGTGTAGTATCCTAGATATCAAGAGCAAAAATTGATTACTTAATCTATAACAATTGAAGTTCAAATTTTAAAATTTAAGAATTCATTGAATTAAATTATCATTTCAAACTAAATAAAAATCAAGGAAAACAAAATCTATAGCTTCAATCAATTCTATAATTTAAAAAAAAAAGTGATTTGATATAGATTGATAATTATTCATGATTATACAATATATTTTTTATTTATTTATATTTAATTTTATTTATACATCTTAAAAAATTATAATTATCAAAGAAAAAGTAAACTCTTTATAATTTTTAAAACAATTTTTGTGGATATAGATATTTTATGACATTTTTTCATTTAAATATTACTTATGCAATATATTATATATATAAAACAATATAATCAAAAGCTAAAAACTCATGCTACCACGTCAGTCTTTAAAAAAAAATAAGAAATTCTAAATTTTAAGGCTTATATGTTAAATGACATTTAATTTTTTTCAACCACTTTTAATATTAATTGAGGTTTCCAATTAATTTATTAGGTTTGTATAAATTAATGATCATCTATCTTAAATTTGATATTGTTATATTATTTATTTGTTATTTACTATTATCTACAAATAAGAATTAAGATATGTAAATTCACATTTTGAAAAAGTAATTTTAATAAATATCATCTTTGCAATAGATAATAAAATCAAGCTGACAAAAAATAAAAAAAGTAATAAAATCAACATATCTTTAAGTGAACGGTGAGAAAATAAATTATGGCTATATTTTTCTTAATTTTCATAAATTTTACATTATTATATATTAAATTTATAATTTTGAAATTAGTTGTAAGTGATTTATTTTTATCTAAAAGTATCATTTATAAAAGGTTATTATGATAATACATGATTGCAATCAAATTTAAATTATTTGTATTAATTGAATCATGAATTTTTGTCTACAAATACATTTGCAAATATATCATCAAAAATATATTTCAATCAAAACAGGAAAGTCAATTAATTTTAAACTAACTATAATATAAAATATAGAAAATATAAAAAGATAATATATTTAAAATTATAAATAAAAAATGTATAAAATATCAAAATATAATATATTATTATCTTTGACCTATTTATGCTATTATTTAAATTTAAATTATACTATTATTCAGATAATTTATATACATGTATATATATTAAACCAATTGTTAAATTTAATTAATAGTTATATTTCAATTAAAACGGTTTTCATTATTATTTGTAAATGATTTAATTTAAGAATTGTTGTGATTGCTTACTTTATGTTGCGGACCTATTAAAAAATTTTAAAGAATTGACATATGTAAAATAATAGTTTATCTATCTACAATATTCTATTTGATATTTGCATATTTATCATTGAATTAATATTAAAACTGATATGTTATTTTTCTACTCTATAAATAATTGTATCAATTCAAACTAAATTAGCATCGTGGTCGTCTTTTATCGTGTTTGAGAGACCTTTTTTCGTCTACTGTAATTCTTCCTATGTCATATTGGGAGAGTCATCCTTTATTGTATTTAATTTACTCTGTTATTAATATTTTTTCTATATGTATTTAGTTAATGACTACAATCATATTATTTATGGATGTGAGTATATGCAATATTAAGGTTGGTCATTTAATTTTTTATAGGTTATAATCGGATTATCTTAATTTATTTAATAATAGTCGTCTAACTTTTTATGTAACCCAATTCTGATTATTTTTAATATCCATTTTCTATTTATTTTTTATGATTTTTATCTACAAATACACAGATATATCTGTATATGTGTGTTTATCATCACATAATGTTTTCACTTTTTTGCTATCAAAGTTTCTTTTTTACATATATATATATATATTTAAATTGTGAATATGTTCCTTGAAAATAAACACTACACAAATGCTTTACAAAATATTACTAGAAAATCAATATGATCTTTAATAAAATTACATAAAGGAAGATTTGAAGAAAATGTAGTTTACATTCTAATGCGGAGAATATTTCGAACTAATTCTACAACCTATTTTATACATGATCGATGACTATTATCATTCAAATTGAAAGATTTTATCCGAAG